>JAOTBA010000007.1:11086167-11133990 GCA_025629845.1 Erythroxylum squamatum | reverse complement strand
GGTAGGTCGGTTGGACCGACCCCAGTATGACTGGACCATTTCAGCATAAATATATATATGTATATTAATTAATTAATTAATATATATATATATATATTTATATAAAATCTTCGCCGGATTTTATTTCTGCTGCTTTCCTTTCTCATTTATGACTGATGATTGTCATTGGTATATGAGAAGGAGAAGCAGAGTAGGAGAAGCAAGGAACGCACGCGGTTGCTGGAAGTTGCCGAAAGAGAAGAGAAAAAATTGAAAAAGTTCAAGCTTCCTCTCTCTAGAAACCGGCGATCTTCTCTCCTCCAAGCTGCTTCTCCTCTTCGTCGTTGCTTTCAGGAACAAGGTATGAGCTAGCACTCGTTAATTGTTCCAACTATTTCCGATTCAAATCGTTTGAATCGGTTGTTTTTCTCCTCCTCTGCGTGGATACCGTCGGAGGTGATCTACGTTGATCACTTGGTTTGATTCTTCGACCGATTCAGTTCCTGGGATATTGGAGACGTCCTAGCAAATTTGTTTGCGCTTCCGCTGCGCCCTGCATGTGATGCGTGGCATGGACGAGCTCCTATAGTTGATTATTTTCTTGAAACATATCATTGTCAGTTCCATCTCCCATTTATAGCATAACTCTGTAAATATTTTATTAGCTCAAGGTTTATTATTAGTGATTTTGACAATAACTGTATAATATTTTAAAATTCAAATTTAATTTATTTCCTTTTATAGGTAATGATATAATTCTTAAAAGGATATAAAATCATAGGATAAATGTTTCCTAACCTTCTTAATGAACTTCTTTATTTATTAGAAAAGGTTTTATAATATCCGAAAGGATCTTGCCAATTACATAATTCAACAATCAGCTCAGAGGAAGTGTCAAAACTTTTTCTTAACGTTTGGATACTGGAAGATTCCAGCAAAGATGATGTCGAAGATTCCTCAAACTCAAAGTCAACTCAGAATATAAGTGGAGCAACTACTAGTTGAAGAAAATGTTTATTTAAGAAAGAGCCACTGTATTTGCGAACATGTCAGATTTTTAAAATACTTCAGCAGCATCAGTATTCTCGAAAGTCATATCTTTTTCAAACTCCTTGTGCCTTAGAAAGCGAAAATACTCTATTGAGATGGATTATTATTCCTTAAAGGTTACCTTGAGCAAACCCTATATTCATTTTTTGTTGAGAGCTTATAGAGGCTTGTTAAACACTATGAGTGTAGAAGGTTGAAGAACCTTGAAAAATATGTACTTGTGAGCTTGGAGAGGTTCGTCAAAATTCACTACTTAGAGTTTTATAGTGAAATACTCAAGTTGGATACTTAAGGATTAGACGTAGGCTTCTCGTCAAAATTGACTACTTGGAGTTTTATAATGAAATACTCAAGTTGGATACTTAGGGATTGGACATAGGCTTTATTATAAACCCAACTAGTATAAATCAACTGTGTCATTCGTTCTCTCTTCTTAACTTTTAAATTTTTGTATTATAGTGTTTGTGTTCAATTTGTAAGAGACTCCTTCACTTTTAGAATACGCTCCTTTTATTTTAATATTGCAATTTGTTTTAAATTTTTACAGGATCCTTTCGATAATAGGCTCCTTTCGTTTTAAACGTTAACAGACTCCTTTCATTTTGAATGTTAACATGCTCCTTCATTTTAAATGTTAACAAGCTCCTTTCAGTTTGAACAATAGCGTGCTCCTTTCGTTTTGAACGTTAATAGGCTCCTTTCATTTAAAACTTTAACGGGCTCTGTTTATTTACAGATCTTTCTGTTAAAATTTAGTAGGTTCTTATCGTTTACATGAATTGATAGTAACTTGCAAAAGTTTTATGTTCCACATAATTCACCCCACTCTTGCATATGTTTGCTTTATCATATTTGTCTCTTGTTTTCCATTTTCATTTCCAATCTACAATTATATTTTTGTTATCAACCAAGTAAGCATGTCAATATCATGTCAACCAACAATTTTATTTGTCATTGGTATTTTCGTTATCCCCTTTAGAGCTTTTACCTTGGCCTAAGGTGGGATTTCAAAGTTTTATATTACAATTAGCTATGACAATTACTAGTGCAATATTCGAATTTTTGAATTAGTTGATCATTTTACTATTTAACATTTTTTAGGCTTGCATAAATGTATAACTAAGAATGTTGATGTGAGATATGTTAAATAGAGTTTTAGAGGAATTTTTAGGGTATTTTCTTGGTTGTTAATAATTTAAATTTAGCTAATAAACTTTAGTTTCAACTTAGCTACTATTTGTTTTGAGTGAAAGTTATTATCTTTGTAAGGGAAGAAAAAAGAAAAAAGAATAAGTTGTAGTGCTGGTATATGCAATGGCATAGTTTCAGTATGCGCATTGAAAAGTTGATATCTTAGTATGACATCTTTCTAATTGTTGTGAAGTATTTTTTTTTTTGGATTTGTGGAGTGAATTTTATCTACAGTATGGTGGTAATGTGTTGTATAATCTAATGGTATACTTTTTCTAATTTAGTGGTATTTTTTTGAATAGTGTTATGATATTTTTGATAATGTAGCGGTGCAATAAAGATAAATAATGAAATGGAGAATAAGAATTTTTTAGATGTGTTGACTTTAAGTAGTTAGGAAGAGAACATTGAGATAGAGGTGGTACTAGAAATGAGAATGAAGTTTGAAAATTCTAAATTTATATTTCATTTGTACCAAAAGAATGTAAGGTGTCATGATTTTGCAATTACTTTAGAGGAAGAATGGAAAGATTGGAATGAAGATTTAAAGAGCAGAATATTTATTTGTTATCAAGGTCTGTTCCAAAAAGTACTTGCATTAATATAATAAAACTATATCAAATTAAGAATTTAGTGTAACACTTAGGTATAATTTTTGGAATTTTGTTTAGGTATATTGTTTGTTAGTTGAAGCTATTTGGACCATAATCAAGGTTGAAGATCTTCATAATCACAATTTGATTCTAAGTATGTGAGGTTTATAAGACAATATTATGTTACGGATAGTCAAGTAAGATGTAGATTAGAATAAAAAAAACTTATAAAATTAGATCATAAATAAATGTATAGTCTATTATTGCAAGCGTAGTTTGGAGTGAGGACATAATATATTTATGAAAGGATTGTTTTAATTATATAAACATGTTGAGATGAGTGAGGTTGGGAGAAGGAGATATAGGAAGGGCATAGAAGATGTTAATTAGAATGGAAGAAAAGATTAGTCGATAATTTATGTGATAAGCAAGGAAGGTTGGGAAATGTTCTCTGAGTAGATGCTAGGATTTGATCAATTTATATTAAATTTTATGATATTATCACTTTTATATCATATATCTCATGAACAAATACCAAGTATCATTTGCTCTATTCTCAATGTTAGTCATCAAGGACAACTTATATTGATTGGTGTGCACTATTAGCTAATGATATGGCTAATATTTTTTATTTAATTTTTTTGTACATGATTGAGATGTATAAATGACAAGTAACCTAGTTATAGAATTACATATGAGCGTGAAAGTACATGTAATTCCATTAAGCTAGTATTCCTTATTATTAGGCATAAAATTTTGTTTGTGGCCTATACTTAAGAAAGTACTTGAGAAATTTGGTACCCATAAGAGATATAAAAAGTTGAAAGATAGATTTACAAAAGTTATCTATGATGTCATTAATATTAAAGAATTATTGATGAAGTGGTTTTTGAGTTGGAATTAGAAAATAATTAACGAGTTGAATCTCTATTTGATGGCCATATAAGGTAGGATCTAGCATATATTAGGATAATTTTTTAGATAAGAATATCAGTGACAAAAAGAAGTAGGGGTATGCATGCTTACTTTAATGGTTATATGCATGTTCATAACACATTGGTACAAATTGTTGAGGTATAAGAGGAAATAATAAGGGAAAATATTATGCATGAGATGGAGTTTGATTACTTTTGTTCAAGTAGTAATGTATCATTGGTTAAATGATTTGATATTAGAAAGAAATTTCAAATGGCATATACCAATATCCTATTTTATATTATACAAAACAAATTAACAAGTTTCATATACATTGTAAGCAAAATATGGATTAAAGTAAATAAATGGCTGTACAAGGTAGAGCAGATGGGTAAAGGGTGATATGATGTTAAACTGTCCATAGTTAAATTAAGTGACTCACCCCTACTAGGAAAAAGTAGCTACAAGTGTTTTGAACTTAAGGAAATTATATGGTGACACAAGTTTAAATTTTTAAGTACGTTTAAGATAAAAAAATTCCAAACTATATTTTTGTTGAAAAGTGGTGTAAAGATATTGTTAGGTGGCATATGAAGATAAAATTTGTAACATTAGGAAGGATAATGATATTAGTTTTAGTAGGAGAAAGAAATTAAAATGTGCTTTTTACGAGACACTTAGTTTAAGTACTTATGTAATATATTAGAAGAGGCTAATAAAAAATTTCAAGTACCATTATAATTAAGTTAGAGAATGATGGTGACTATTATGGTTATATAGAATCTATTTAAAAGAAATTTGGTTGAAGGACATAGTTGTTTTAAGATATTATGCTAAACCAAGAATAAGAAGGTCAGAATCTCGAGTCGAGGAGCCTTAAAAGAAAATACGTAAAGAAAAGGTTAATTAATAAAGACATATATTGGCATTATTAATTTCGTATACCAAATGTGATTTATTTTCGTAATATTACTAAATTATTTATATTATATTTTAATTTGATTGTTTTAATATTGTTAGTTAGGAGTGATGTCGATAGAGAGGGATTTTGGCAACATTTAACAGTAATATTTAACAGATAGTTGGAAATATGAATTTTGATTGCATTCTAGTCAATTGGTAAGCAAAATATGCTATGTTATATTATTTGTAATGTTTATATGCAGACTTCCACGAATGTTTATATTAGAAAATTTATAGAAGTTCTAATTTTTATGAGAATACATTTATGTCTAAGAAAAACTTTGTTCCCAAAATTTGAATAGGTCGTAGGCTCAACTTATACTAGTTATACTAATTTACTATTGTACATGAATAATCATAGAAGTGTCCAAGTCTATGTACCTTTCTAAAGCATATACAAAGAGGCACTCAACCTTAGATACAGTTTGGCTTATATATGTTTTCCTCTACGAAAAAAAATGAAGGATTACATTGTATGGTATATGGGTGTGTTTATACTCATATTTCACTTGGGAAAAAAATATGGAATACTGCACCATATGGAACACAAATATGTCTTTACTCATGTTCCTATATGAAATATATACATAGTTACTTGGAACTTTATTTTAGAAGCAATGGAAGCTTTGCGATATCCTTCACAGTTTATCAAATGGATTAAGCTTTACAAGATAATCACTTCATTTAGCAACTTTTTCAATAGAGAAAACTCTCAGGTTTTTAAGGGAGGAAAGGGCCTAAGGTAGGAAGATTCTATATCCCCATACCTTTTCATAATATGCATAGAGGTTCTATCAAGATTGGTCGAAAGAAATATCAGATAAATGGGCAGATTCAGTTATCACCATAAATGGAAAAAGGTTGAGCTCAATCATTTGTCCTTTGCGTATGACCTAATGTTATTGTGTGGAGCATATTCAAATTTAATAATAATGCTTATGAAAACAATGAAAATAATAGTGCTTATGAAAACAATGCAACATTTTATCACTATATTATAATTAAATATCAACCTTTATAAGAGCAATATCTTTGTATCGAGAGGTGATCCTAACCATATTGAACAATTAGCAAGCTTAGTAGGTTCAAAACTTGAAAGCGCTTCATTCAAATATCTTGGAATTCCAATAATAGCTACAAGAAATACCTATAAAGAATGCCAACCACTTTTTAATGCCATGAAAAGAATAATAAGTAGTTAGAACAATAAAAGTCTTTCATATATAAGAAGATTACAACTCATCTCTTCCATTCTTAGCAATCTCTATATGCATTGAAGCTCCCATTTGTGTCCCCCTCAAAATATAACAAAGGAATATAGAATTCCGTAAAGAACTTCTTATACATAGGGGATCCATACAAAGTAATACATCAAAAGGTAAAGAGGAAAATGTTTGTGCCTCTAAAGCTAAAGCGGGTTTTGAATTAAATTCAATTGAAACTATGAACAACATACTATTGGCTAAAAGAATATGGAAACAACTTAAGAATATTCTATGTGGATCAATTACACATTAAACTTATAACGGCAAGTTATCTATAGTGAAATCAATTATGCATAAAGGATGAATAGGGAAACATTATTCATTAGGTAAGCAAGGTTAGTATTAATTGAAAAAAGACCTATGTTTTTTCAAAATTACTCTTACATATTGTGTTTATACAATTTGAAGGGAAAGAAACTCACCATTAATATTTAATTAGCATGACAACAAATCTAAGGACTTAGACTAGGGATGTTATTTTAGTTAAGAGAAGCAATTTTCAGCTAACTGAATAGATGGTAAGCAAATGAAATGTGTAGCATAAAGTGAGGTGTAAGGCTCTAGGTTTATTAGCTTATTATGAAAATAATAGATAATAATTTTTCTTTGAAAAAAAATTGGTAGCTAAAGTTTCCATTGTCTTATAACTAAACTTGTTAAAATTTGTATAGCTTTCAATCGACCTAATGTGTTGAAGTGTTGTTGTACCCTTTGAGGTTTAATAAGTGAACATTTTATTATTTAAGAAAGGTGAAATTAGAAAGTTTACAACGTAGTTATCAACCAATTAGTCTTAATGCAGACATTTTGGAATGATTACATTTTGTAGTTGAATTTTTTTGATTTAAAATGATACCCTAACATCCCTTACTAAAATGGAAGTGGGACATTTTATTATCATAGAGGGCATAATTTTGTGTTTAACATCTAATAATATATATGAAGTTTACATATTTATATCCAGTTATTACATCCTAGCACTTATAAAATTTATGAAAATCAATATATTAATAAGAGATTAACACTCCAATGTTGAATTCCATTTTTTTGGATAATCTAAAACTAAAATTTTTTATACATGGAATGCATACTCTTCATGCAATTTCTTTAAAAATTTTAACTGATTCAAATGTTTCACTCTAATATACTACACTATTCTAAATTGCAACTACTAAGCCTTTATTATCTCTGACTTTTCCTTTATTATCATATTGACAATATTAACAAAAACAACACATATGAAATAATCTCTTATCCATTAGCAAGCTCCTAACCCTTAACTTGGTCTTCACTTTTTGATTGTAGCATCATTTGTGCCATAATTATCCAAATTTATTGATGAGAGATTCGTACCAATGGTTCAATCCATTAAGCACTTGACCAATATAATTGTAAACCATTCACTTGCATACAACATTGAGACATAAATAAAATTATCATTTAAATTTATGAATTATTATCAATTATAACATAATGTATGAACAAATGATAATAAAATTAAAGAATATGATTTACCTTATTATTCTATTGCATACAGTTCAGTCATTGTCAAAATAATGTGTCTCACCACTATATAACCTTTCTTTTGTTTGTCGATTTACATAATTGATAAAATGGAAACTTGTCCTTGATTTATTGACGATGTCTTCAATGTCAAATTCTTTTATTCTTCATAATTATTAGAGATGTATTTTGTTATGATATTACGAGTTAGCATTTTAAAGGTCAATTAAACTAAGGTAGTAAACATTTTAAAGTTTTCATTGTTAATAATGGAAAGTAGATATTCATTATATATGATCATCATCGCTAGCAAATGTTTGAATCTATGAAAATCATAACTTGTGGTACCTATTTCATTATTTCCTTTCATTAGGTTAGGAGTAAAAAAGGTTTCACCTCCTGATACTATCTTCCTTCTATTATATGAGTCTATATGCCTCTTTAAATAAGATGTTCTAGCTTTAGAGTCTTCAACCAACACCTTATTACAATTCCTTGCAGTTGACCTTATCAACTCCATCACTTGGTCTACACTTGATGAAATGAATTCAAAAGTCACTTCTTATCTTCAAAGGACTAATTACTTTACCCTGAAATGTTTCTTCACCTAATATATTACCAGGTATCAGATTGGAACTCTATTTTGTTGTGTTATGTTGTTGAAAGATTATGCTTATCCATTGAGAACAATTATAAACAAGATAATAATTAAAAATTAGAATGAGATACAAACATTTGACATAATTGATATAAAAAAGAACTTATGACATAAGCTATAAACATTTGAATATAAAGAATTCCATAATCTTGTAGGTCGATCCTAACAAATTGTTAGTACTAAAAACTATTAATATGGGCTAAAGAAAGCAAATCCAATAGAGAAGGTAGAAGAATTATAGGTCAATTTTCTAAAGTAAACAATACATGCTTTCTAAATGGATAAGCACCATTTAGATTATTCCAACTTATGGCTTTTGGAGAAATATCTAAATGTTAATGACTATATGATCATTACAAGACTTCAATGCATACTTACAGACTAACTTAGAGGAAGCAAATGCTCAAAAATTTATGCGATGTTAGTTGTGATTCAGTTTACAAAAAAGACTTTTTTTCAGTTATTAATGGTTTACAAAATTTTCATTCCATCATTAGATTGCAAATTCTTGTTCTTGCTAAAAACTACAAAAATGAGACAATATATTGTGTTAGT
Organism: Erythroxylum squamatum; assembly: GCA_025629845.1. Taxonomy (NCBI): domain Eukaryota; kingdom Viridiplantae; phylum Streptophyta; class Magnoliopsida; order Malpighiales; family Erythroxylaceae; genus Erythroxylum; species Erythroxylum squamatum. The sequence continues at coordinate 11,125,318 of JAOTBA010000007.1, read as the reverse complement.
TTTTATAGACTCTCAAAGCTTGACATAAGTTATGCATTTCAACCATACCCATCGGCCTCAACATTTAAATATAATTCAGCATTGGTAACAATATACATTTCAATACAAATCTCATCTTTGTATTTAAATCTAAAAACAATAAAAACAATAAAACATTTAAATTTAAAAACAAATAAACCAACTTCATCGGCCTCAACTATCGGAGAAAGAGGGCAGGGAGAAGACGTTACTTACCTGTCGTCGGAGACCAGAAGACCGGCGAGGCGACGGCGAGGAAGAGAGGAGAAGGAAGAACGATGATGGTTGCTGGGTCTGCGGCCGGAAGGGAGAGGAAGAGAGGAGAGACCAACACGAGGGAGAAACGCCAGTCGCCGGAATAGCAGACACGCCAGTCGCCGGAGACACCGTTGGAGACGAAGGCAGGTGCGGCGAAGGGAGGACGGAGAGAAAAGGAGAGAAATCGCGCGGGGGAGAGGAAAAAAAGAGAGGGGTAGGTTTTAAGTGATCGTGACTTTTACCGACCCCATTACCGACCGAATGTTCGGTCGGTAAATAACACTAACTTAAGTTTTACGACCGAATGCTGGTCGGTCGCTATTTCTAAACAGTCAGCCAACTTCTCCGACCGAACAATTTATTCGGTCGGTATTTCAAACGGTTATCAATTCGGTCGGTATTAATCGGTCGCAAATCAATAATTTCCTTGTAGTGATATATAAATCTATTCCCACTTGGATTTGAATTTTAAACTCATCAACATTATCTTAGATGTTTAATTATCGAAAAATCTCAAAACTAAATAATAAGATATGTACCATAATTTCAATATGAGAAATGATGTTAACTAACAAAAGGCTGAGGATAAGTCAAAAAAAATTAGACAGGACATACCCTGAAGACAGAAATGGACATGATAATCGGGCTAAGTTTTTATTAGGCTAAGCTTCACTCTAATCTCATTTTGCTTTGTATATTCAATTAATCCTCTCTTTTTTCACATGAAATCCTTGAATCTCAAACTAATGTTTCAATCATGTGATCTACATAAATATGTGGATAAGATTAACTGACATATGGTTGGAACTGGTTAATAATATAGATGATCTCATACTTTTTTTTTTATTTCTGGTGAGTAAATGTACATCTTCCCCTCTTTGTTATGATAAGAGTTCTATCGCATTAAATTTAAAAAAATTATTTCACTTTTTCATAACACGTTTTATGTTTCAAAACTTATTTAAAATATATATTATGAGATTAATAAGTACAAACAGATATTCTCTTATTGAGTTTACTTTATATTTAATAGAGTTTATATGATCATTCTGATAAGATTTTAATAACGAGTTATAGTACAGGGACTCGACAAACTTAGTAAAATTATCTTTTATCCTATGATCAAAAATATATTTTAATCATTAACATTTGCACTGACATTTAATATCTTGTTTTGATATAAAGGTATCCAAAAACTTTGGCTCGGTATCGGTTGTGTGGTGTAGTGGTTAGCACTTTAGACTTTGAAGCCAGCGATCTGGGTTCGACATCTGGCGGGACCCTTTGCGTCCATCTTGTTTTAGGTTGGTAGGCCCAAACGCCTATTCGTCACTTGGGCCTATAAAAGCCTTTTTTCTTATTGTGTTTAAGTTCAGCCCAGCCAGCTAATGCCACAACACAAACATACTTTGTTTTCTTTAAGAGATTTTACACCAATGCACAATAACCTTTCTTTGAATATCATAAGTTTATCTTAAATGTTATATATATATATATATATAGAAACTGAGTAAACTTTCGAATTAATAAAATAACCTGCAAATCACCTCAATCGAGTTTGCATCTTAATATTTGTAAATAGTATAATTTTCACTCTTGAACCAAATTTTGTGCGAGTTTTGTCAAATCTATGAAATCGTATTATTAACTCGTGACACAGTGATGTAATAATTTATTATTTTCAAAATTTTATCAGTATTTAATTGTCAAAATTATTAAAAATATATATTATACTGTTATTCTATAAACACAATTTTTTATTAACACTTTTCTCAAAAATATATAAAAATTAGACAATATTAATTACTTTTTAATAATATGTAATTAAGAAAGGTATAAAACTATGATTAATTATCTAATAATATGAAAAATATAATAATAATAATAATAATAATAATAATATGAAGCATCAGCTTTAGTCATACCTTCTTTAGTTTTAAAGATGGAAAGAAAAGAATTATAAGAATCACAATTTATACATAATTATTAATTGTAAAGATAAACGTATGAAAATTTTTTAAAATTTATGTTGTAAATTTGAGTTTTATATTTAAAAAGGCATAATACTCTTTTTGTAGTTAAAATATGATTTATATCAAAATTTAAGCCAATTCTTTAACCCCTGTGTTATGTTTTATTTATTATATAATGTAATTTAAATTATAAAATTAGAATAAATTAGCTTTTGTTTACAAAACATATCTGAATAATAATTATTATAATATTAGTACATATATTATTAATAAATATAGCTTTTTCATAGATATTAAAAATTGTTACATTATATTTTAATATACGTACATTAATTTATATAAGTAATATTTTTTTAATTCATGTTGGATATACAAAAAAAAAGTAATATAATTTTATTTTAATAATTTTAACAATTAAATATTAATAAAAATTATATCATAGCCAAAATTATTATATGTCATGTTAAAGTACAAATTAGTATTAGGAATAATATAATATGAATTAACTTAAAATTTATGTGAAATATTAAGAATCGAATTACATCTTTTATTCTAAAATATTGACAAATTTTAAAAACAATAATTATTAGGTCATTGTCCATATTAGTAGAATTGTAACAAAATTATAAATTAGTTGAGAAAAACCTAACAAAATTAAGTTTTAAAAATATAAATTATACTATTTTATAAAAGTCAATGTACAAATTTGTAATAAAAAAATAAAGTACTTTGAAGGATCTTTCGCGTAATCAAGCCTGTTTTATCCCGTATCAATATTTTATTTTAGTTATTCTGTTCCAATCTTGGTCTATTAAATTTTATCCATGTATTTATGTAGGGTTTGCATAAATGCCTTAATAAAATTTAATAAAACATGATAAAAACACCGTAACTGAACAAAAGATCTGATCCTATTTTATCCTTATGTCGTTCTGCACTAGCCATAAATTTTGGGCACAGGCATTGATGACATAGACGATCTTCTCTAACACATACACACTCGTAAAACGAAGCTAACGTTTTAAAAACTTCCGCCGTAACGTATTTAATATACAAGACTCTCTATTTTATAAAATTTTAAAAAATTATAATATAAGTAACTTTTTTTAATATTTAAAAAAAATTGTTTTCCTGCTTTTGAACCTTATAGCTTTTAACATCAGCCCAATAACAACTTCCTAATATAAAAGACGGCAAAATAATAATTAAAAAAAAAACTAAAATGAGAAAATGAGGCAACACGACATGCCAATTGGGAGAATCGAATCGACCGGAGTGAGTGATAGAAAGGAGAAAAATCCCAAGTTTTGTGCTTACAAAGGAATCAGAATTAGCTGTCGCATTTGTCAGAAGAAGCTCCACATGACACAAGACACCCTCCAGATGGACACCAACACTTACCAACGTTAGACATCAACTCGAATCAACGTTAAACCCTGTAATTTGCAGCTACTTAGCTTTACATGGAACCAGACCAACTCTCTCGATCATGAATCTTAACGTGACTCCAGCATGACCCTACGGTGGTGGGTTGGCTGAACCGAAGCCTCGTGGGTGGCAGAGGAAGAATAATAAATATTCAAGCTTTTGGTGCTGATCCTAGTACCCAACGCGACTACACAGATTGTCACTGCTTGTTAATGCTTTTTGAGAACATTCGGTATGGCAATCAATGAAAGTCAAACTGGATAATACATTTTCTTTTTGCAGTATTGTTGGGAAAGGAGCCGCCTTTTTTGCTTTTTCATATCAACCACTTTTTGGGGTTTCTTTATTTGATGTTATTTTCATTTGGGTTTTTCTTGGATTTTCTTTTTGGAGTTGGTATTGTGGAGTAAAAAACTGACTTGGTCTATCTGTTCGGCACTGGATTTTGGAATTTCAGAAAAAAAAGGTCGGCTTTTTGCTTGAGGGGAGAGAAAGAGAGGGGTTGAAATGAGGGAGATGCATGCGGTCCCACCACCACCACCTCTTGATTCGTCTGCCGGAGCTGATTCCTCCTCCGGTGACGACGATGGGACGGATCGGCTCAGGATTTACCAAGCCTGGAAAGGCAGTAACGTAAGCTACTACTTTCTTTCAGTCGATCTGAAGTAAAGTTTAATTTGATCAATCAAAAGTGAAAGTGAAACATCAGTCCAAAATTCAGGCTTGTGTTACTGGTCTAGATTGATGAAAGCGTAATCTTTGAGTTTGAATTCTGAAAGATTGGGATTAAGGTTTCTCTTACCAATGGAATGTAGCAGATGGAGATGTTAATTTTGGAGGTAGCATACGAAAGCTTTTATGTTCTTCTGTTCTTCAGGGATTATAGGTGAACAATTGGATATAAAGGTTTCTACTTTGTGTTAGTGGTTAATTAACTGAGAATTTTGCAGTTACTAGGTTGATTGATGATTCTATACAGACCAGTGGTTCAGTTTACTTATTCCTTGAAAAATCTCTCCCGAGTTACTTCATAGGCTGGTGATTTTTCTTCTTCTGTACTCCTTTGGTAGAGTTTTTTGTTTTGGCAACTTTCTGCTGAAATCTATTTTGCTGTTACTTGCACCATTATCCTCCCTTTTCCCCGATCTCTTTCCGCTTTTGCATTTCTGATATGCAGCTATATGATCAGCCTCAGTCATCCTGTTAATCTTCTTGACAAGTTCTACAAAGACCAAGGTTTTACCTTCTGGTTGTACGAATCTGAAAATTTAGGATGCTGATAATTTAGCTTTGCTAAGGTGAAGCTTCCATTTTATCAAAAAATGCAGTAATTTCTGTTACCATGTGGTGATAAGCATGCTTAGATACAACGTCATGGTACAGAATTACTGTTCATTGGTCAAATATCCGCTGATTTGACCGATCACTATTGCCACGTCAAAGGAAATTTCACAATGAGACGTATTACAGTATTAAGGGAAATTTATCTTCCCAATAGCATATCATAATATTTGATTTCGTTAATTAGTAATTCAAGAATTGCTCTATTTTCTCTTATCTGATTATTGCTTGATATCATTTGTTTGCAGGTATTCTTGCTTAACGGGAGGCTGATATTTGGACCAGATGCAAGATCCTTGTTATTAACATTATTTCTTATAATAGCTCCTGTTGTCATCTTCTGTGTCTTTGTAGCAAGAAAGCTTATGGATGATTTTCCTCATCACCTGGGGATATCTATAGTAGTTGTTGTTGTTGCCCTGACAATCATAGTAAGTTATTCTTCTTTCTTGAATCTTTTTGTTTCATTTATTTTCTGTGATCTGTTTCCACGATGAATTATTGATAGAATGATCATTTGCTCCTGGATTATATTCTCTAAATTTTTTCACCTCCATTTAAGGAAGGAGTCCTAACTACTATGTTAGTGACAGGAAAACCTTAGTTTCTACTTTGATCTGTAACTAATGAATGTATTCTCTTGTCAGGATTTGATCTTTCTTCTGCTAACCTCTGGAAGAGATCCTGGTATTGTACCTCGCAATTCTCATCCTGGACAGTCTGAGCTTATGCGTGGCCAAACCCCACCTTTCCATTTGCCGCGTACAAAAGATGTCCTTATCAACGGGATCGTTGTGAAGACCAAGTATTGTGATACCTGCCTGCTTTACCGGCCTCCTCGTTGTTCTCACTGTTCAATATGCAATAACTGTGTGGAAAAATTTGATCATCACTGTCCTTGGGTCGGTCAATGCATAGGACTGGTAATGAAAGACAATAGTTTCATTCTCTGCATTTTCATAGGCATTTCCATGATTCTGCATGCCTTAAGGAAACCTGAAACTTTTGGGTGTACAATTTAACCAAGTTTCTTTTGGAGGTAAACTCTTGCCCAATAAAAGACGATTGAAGTACTGTACTCTGAAATGCGTGAACATGACGATCAGCTTCCATGTTGTTATTTATTGCATCTATATGTTATTGTATAATCTATCTAATTGTAGAAGTCTTCTGATTTTGGGTGCAGCGCAATTACCGATTCTTCTTCATGTTCGTCTTCTCCACAACTATAATCTGTGTATATGTTCATGCATTTTGCTGGGTATATATCACCAGAATCATGAATGGGGAGAACAAGTCAATTTGGAAAGCAATGCTTAAGACTCCTGCTTCCATTGCATTACTAATTTACACCTTTGTTTCAGTGTGGTTTGTTGGTGGACTTAGTGTGTTCCATTTGTATCTTATCAGTAAAAACCAGGTAGGGAAGAGTCATTGGTGACTGACACCTATAAGTTCGTTCCCTGCATTTATAATCTTGTTGTCCTTAAAGTAAGCTATCGTTATAAGTTGATGTTGAAGTTAATTTCCTTCGTTCCAATATTGTATATTTTTCTCAACTTTTTTTTTTTTTGTGTTTTGACAGTCTACCTATGAAAACTTTAGATACCGATTCGATGGACTACCTAATCCATTTGATGGGGGATGTCTCAAGAACTTCAAGGATGTATTTTTCACAAGTATTCCCTCATCTAAGAACAATTTCAGGGCCATAGTTCCAACGAGACCTCAAATTCCAGCTAGGGTGGATGATGACAGTTTTGTTAACTCAAAAAGAGAGAAGTCAGCGAGTGACTTAGAGATGGGACCAAAGCCAGAATGGGACGAGTCTGTTGAAGAACTGGAGAATCGTTCAGTCCAAAGTGGCTACAATTTGGATGAAGATGGCCGATTCAATGATGTCTCCCCAGAATTAAGTCGGATCCTTCTTCCACAAGGTATGGAAGGGCAGCTTGTCGTACGGTCTAGGCGCCCTAGCTTGGGAAGGATAAGTGGAAACTGGGAAATGTCATCTGACGATCCTGCTTTAATAGCTGCAATTGAAGCAAACCAGCTCTCTAATGGTAACTGGAAGTCCAAAAGCCAACGTTCACAAGAAAACACAAGGAGATGACATCGGAGGGAGGAAGAAAATTTGTTGTTTAAGCCATATGAAAAACTAAAGGTATAAAGAAAAAATTTGAAAAAATGGAAGAAAAAAAAAAGAAGTGCATGTGCAGGTTATGCTTACTGTGTATTTATTTTCTACGGCAATCAATTGCTGTGTTATCTCATCTTTCTTTTTTCTTCATTTTGATTAAAATCCCCTGTATCTAAATACTTCCCATTGTTATTCTGTATGGTATCATGCCAACCCTTGTCTCAGCTTTTAGGTTCCTGTAATTTATGAAATATGTACTTTTCCATCATCACCACCACGAGTTTTTAAGTACTTGTGTTGTGTAAAGACCATACAAGCTTACAAAATCTCAGGCCACCTGGTATGGCAGTATGTGACCACCAAAAATTTATCATTTTTTGACAATCTGAAGCTTACCGAAATGATGAACAGTCAGTTTCTGTTCTGTTTCTTGATTCTTTCTTGAACTGCAATTAAATTCAATACAAAAGTCAATGTGCAGTTCTTGTCTCTCATTATCAGTAGTGTTATTAATTATCAAACATTAAGATCAATCACAAGGGTGAATTGGAAACTTAGAGCAATGCAGAGTTGCTCCAACCCACTAATTGCTTATTTTCTGATTTCTCCCGAATTTGTAATCTTTCAAGTGTCAACTTAGTACTCGTCGGCTTCTTTAGTCTCATCATCAGAGACTTGCAAGATGCACCACTCAGCATCATTCAAAAACGGCAACAAGTCCTTCAACTGTGTCAGTAACTTGGAGAACATCTTATAGTTCCACGTGAAACTTGAGGAACTACAGATATTATGTGATCAAGCTAAAGAATATCGCAAGCCTGCCAATCCTGTCTTCTAAATACTCTTCTGAGTCTCTATTACAAGACAGCTATCAAGCTCTTGACTATTGTTCAATGAAGAATATCTAAACTAAACTGAAAAGAAAATCCATCACCAATATCACCAACATTTTGATATGAAGAAATGGTATTCTATAGGGAATCGGTCAAATAGCTAAATGAGCAGTTCAACTAGCTATGTCCATCCACTCCTAGTTTCTACTTTCGACAAAGACATTCACGTTTTCTCAAAGGCCAAAAAGAATAAGAATATGCTAGCATGTGGAACAACATATACCACTAGAAGTTAAGAAGGGAGATGGAAGAAAACATTTGAATCCAAAATCAATCATATCATTTCTGAGGCCTCAAATAAACCGAGGATCAATTCCATAGTATCTTGAATATGGAAGTTAATTAATGTAACAAAAAAGATATCAAGTGATACAAATTCAATTGGAATTGAAGGCCAAGTTGCACTAACTTAACCAAATCTGCCAGCCATTATTGTTTGAACATCATTGCATAGACTGGAATCGTTTCATAATCATAAGGCTCATTTCCATATACCTCTGTGCGCAGTGGGAAAGGCATGAGGATTCACTGGAACTAAACTTACTCCCAGGTGTACCAGTAATGCATTTGTCCCAACAAGCACTTGTTAGCTTCGCCACCATCTCATTAACCATGGCTTTTTCTTTCTCTTGCTGCATACCAACCGAGTCATTCAGAAACAAGAAACAACAAAATCCCACCAATGCAAAAGATATTTATTTCCGTTAATTCCACATTTGATTTGAATCCAAATCTTTCAGCATACCCAAAAGAACAAAAAGGTCTTCATTCTTTCACATGATACTATCATTGCCACCACCAATTCATAGGCAGCGTAAGATTCTTATATATCAATGTAAAGTGTCTTCCATACCAACAACAAACCCGAACTAAATACCCAAAAGGATTCAAATTTTATAAGCTCTACACCAATTATTCAACTTTACGGGATCTAAGAATTGCAACCCACCGACTAAAATCAATTTCTCAAATCATGTAGATCAAGGATTTGATAAGCAGAAAAGCGAGAAAAAGAAACGAAAAAGAGAGAGAATTCATATTGGGGCAACATTACACAAGCAACTGAACTCACGTTGAGGAAACTCCGCAATTCAGTGGAGTTAAGTGACGAAGGATCCATTGCTCGTTGGGTTTTTGGTTTCTTCGGTCGCTAAAACCCTAATTCACTTCCTCAAAGCTCTCAATAAACCCTAGACGAAAGGCGTCGTTCTGTATAGCCACTCGAGCAAAAACGACACCGAACTACTGGACTTGTTGAAATCCTCTGGCTAAGTTTAATGGGCTTACACAAAAGCTCATAACCATTGATAGTTTACATAAGAAGAAAAACATTAAAATTTAAATTATGTAAATGATACTGATTCGACAATAATTAAAATAAAAGGTAAAATAACACAATATGAAATAGAAAAATTCTATAATAATTATTTTAAATTTAGAAAGTATATTATAAATTTTAAGATATTAAAAATAATAAATAATAAATAAAAATCGATCAGGCTAATTAATTCAGAAACTTATTATTTTCATTCTTAATTAGATTATTAAAATTAATTTATCTATTAAATTAATAAAATTCTATAATAAGTTTTTTATATTTAGAAAGATACATTATAAATTTTAAAATATTAAAATAATAAAAATAATAAACTAAAATTGATCAATCTAATTAATTCAAAAACCTATTATTTTCATTTTTAATTAGATTATTAAAATTAATTTATCTATTCAAGTAATAGTTTCAATTTTCATAATATATGTATGCATCAATTTATTTATTTATTTGTTGTTATAAAAGGACAATGTATATTTCATATAAAATAAAAGACAATATATTTGTACAATTAAATTTTAAATTCTTCCACTAATAAGAATAATTTTTTTCAATCATATTTTAAAATTTTTAATTTAATTTAATTTTAGCCAATTTTATAACTGTGTAATACCAATTAAACCTTTTAAACCTCGGTTTAATTAAAATATATTAAATAAAAACTAGTTTGTTTTTATTTAATATATTTTAATTAAACTTTAAATTTTTCGATAAGTAAAGATAGTCTTCTTTTTCAATTATAAGATAGTCTTCTTTTTCAATTATATTCTAAATTCTTCAAGTTTATTCAATTTTTACTATATTGATTTTATGATGGTCTAATATCAATTGAATATTTAAACGTTAAACTTCTTATTTTATTGGTTTAATTTTTAATCTAGTTTTTAAAATATTGCTATTAACTGAAAAATATAACAAAACAAGATTTTTGACTTTATATGGGCATAAGCTATTTTTAATTGACTGAACTTAGAACTTCTGCTTCAAATTCAGTCGAAACAAAATAGAAAAAAATCAATGTTTTTAAAATCGAGCAAGTTCGTTCAATTTAATAATGAAAATTTTGAACCAATCGATTCGATTTATTTTAATAATATTTTTAAAAAATTTGATTAATTTATTGTCTAATTTTCGTAAACAAATTAGTTTTTATAAACCAAAATAAATTGAATAATTTTTATTTAACAATTTTCTTAATTAAAATTTAAATTGATAAGAAAGGCAGCCTTTTTTTTTTGTTTTGTTTATATTAATAAGAGCAAACAAGATAATTGAACTATTTCTCTTGACCCTTTTTATTAGTCCATTTCAGAGGGATGACTGAAAAAGTTAAAGGAACTAAGGTGCATAAGAATGTTCTGCATTTTGCCAACACTCTTTGCTAAATTTAATTAATAAGAATTAAGGTTTCACATGTTAGCATATAAATTATTTTTTAATTTTAAATCTTAGAAATTAATTCTAACACTTATTCACTCTGAAAAATGAAATATTGCAAATAATTTTAATGTAATAATAAAATTCTAGATTTTAAAAAAGTATGAAAATATAATGTCCAATTACATACATTAATTGTTGAGACAGACCATTTTAAAACAAAATACTTATTTTATTTTTATAATAATTGAATTCATAGTTATTACTCTTCGAATATATATTTAATAATTTATTAGACAAATATAATAATTTAAAAATTATATATTTTAAATAAATTATTTAACGAATTAGTAACTTTATAACAAATACAAATTAAGTAAAATTTACAGGAAAATACAATTAATTGTTTAAATTTTAATTTTCATTAATTAAGTATACATTTTATTTTAATAGATTTTTAATTTATTATTTTAATAAATGTGTCTTAAATAATTTGTCAATCGTGTCTTCTGCATAATTTTTTATGTAGACAATAAATTTTAAAAGGTTTAATCGATATAAAATCGTAATAAAATCGGTTAAATTAAAGAATTTAAAATATTATTGAAAGAAATTGTCAAAAAGAATTGTTAAATAATAATTAATTAATTAATTTTGATTTATAAGAACTTATTAATTTAAAAAATAGAACGATTAATAATTTTGAACAACAAGATTTATTAAAATAAATCAAACCGAAAAATTAAAAAATATAATTGAACGGGCCAAATCGGTTGAATTTTTTAATCAGATTGCAACTAAAATGGATAGTAATCAAAGGCGAAAAGCATGACATCACAAAGAAAAATCCATCACGAATATCATTAACAGTTTGGTACGAAGAAATGGTATTCTAAAGGGAATCAGTCAAATAGCTAAATGAGCAGTTCAACTAGCCATGTTCTTCCATTCCTAGTTTCTACTTTCGACAAAGACATTCATGTTTTCTCAAAGGCCAAAAAGAATAAGAATACGCTAGCACGTGGAACAACACATACCACTGGAAGTTAAGAAGGGAGATGAAAGAAAACTGTTGAGACCCGATATAATCAAGGGTGGGCAGATCAGTAATTTGGAGAGTGTGTAGGGGTGTGAGGAGAGATTTGTTGCTGAGTTTGTTAGTTAGTTAGAGAGAGGGGAATAAAAGGGGTAGTGTGGGACAGATGAGGGGTATCTACGAATTGGTATAGTCATTGTGTATTGAGGAGGTTGCTAGCCCTCGAAGCTTAGCTATTGTGGAGGTTGCTAGCCCTCGAAATCTAGCTAGATAATAATATTTCTGGATAGTGTTCACCACTATTTCCTTCTTATCCCTGTTCCATTGCTACTATGTGTGTTTGTTCTGTGCTGTGTTTGTTGGTTCTGCTCTGGTTTTACTGCTGTTGTGTGTGTTGTTGTGTGATTGTAGAGGTGCAAGATTCGGTGTTAGGAGCTGAATCAGTGTTAGAGAAAGTGGTCTCTAACACAAACCAAAATGATCTTAGTCATAAGAGAGTGTGTTCTCATAGTCTACAACAAAGATTTAAATGTAGCTCTTGGACGTGAAGCAAGCCTTAAGGTGATCGACAATATCATTTAGGTGACTTTTAGTAGTGAACACCCATATGCAACTTATAGAAGATTTGGCAAAAGGTAAAGGTAGAAGTTCCTAAATACCATTAGAATGAAGATTTGTCATCTTCTCAAGTATCATAGCTTGCCACCTAGATTGTGTCAAAGCATCAACCATCGTCTTGGGTAGACACAAAAGAAAATTGAAAACAAATGCAGTACAAGGAGCTAAAGAATGGTGAAAGAAAAAGAAAGAGACATGATGATAATTATTTGATATGGAGGAGAATGGGTAAATCTAGCTTAGATGATTAGTCATGGTATTAAGAGGAGTAGTCCAAGCGTAAGGATCACTCTTCATACTCTCACTTGGTGGGGATATCCTTGAATTTGATGGTGGTAAAGAAGGGGAATTAGAATCATAAATTACTGAGGGAAGGGAATCGATAGGTAGAGCAAAGTTTGGTAAAGATGGAGATGATTCAATTGAAGAGGAAGGGTATAAGGTGCTTTTTCAAAGAAGGTAACATTGGCTAAGGTGGAATACTAATAGAGGAATAGTGAATAATACAAAAATAAATTACATTTTTGCCTTTGGGGAAAGTTTATGAGAATGTGGCATGAGGAATAAGACAAAATGCATACAGCCAAAATTGGTGGAGAGGAAGACAATATGTAGTAACATGTAATGTTATTTTCCAGAAAAAACATGTAATGTTACATATAATAATATAGTCTAACAACCCAAAAGCATACACTTCTATAGTTCTTCACTTGTATATGAGTATGATACGACACCTCCAACACATTAGGAATATTATTACGATTAGGAGTCTTATCTTTTATTACAGTTAGAAGTCTATCTTTTATTACGATTAGGAATCTTATCTTTTATTAAGATTAGGAGTCTATCTTTTATTGTGATTAGGAGTCTTATCTTTTATTACAATTAGGAGTCTATCTTTTATTGCGATTAGGAGTCTAGCATTATAAATATTTGATAGTTAGAGCAAGTAGGTAAGTTTTGAGAAAATTAATTCCTTTGTTTTGGAGTTTAGTCCTCTCCATACGGACTGTCTTGGGAGTTTAAGATTCTTGCTCTCAAATTTATCAATAAAGTTCTATTATTTAGTTACTTCTATTTTCCTTCTTTTCTGGTTCCTATCAGAGTAATAGCCTTAGTTTTCCCAATTTGACCTTTTCTTTACGAACACCATCTTTCATGGCCACTTTCTATTTCTTCTAGCAAGCTTTTTCAAAATAAATCATTTTACTTTATTAGCTTATCACCTTCTTGGCCACTTGTTCTTATGAGATTTAGGCGCTATTGTTTCTGATTGTAAACTATAGAGAAAGGTATTTTTGTATTTTTATGTTTGTACAAAGCATAGATACATATATATATACTAGCTAATCAACAACTAATTAGGTAATAAGATTCCTATAATCAAGCCTGTAATCAAACTAATAGTTACAAAATCTTTATAATCTTTAAAACTCCCTTTTAGGTGGAGAATAGATATTAATCATGCTTTACTTGTTACAAATATAGTTGACTCGAGCTACATTTAGAGTTTTGTGAAAATATCTCCAAATTGTTCTTCATTTTTGACAAATCCTATAGAGATCAAGTTTTACTGCACTTTTAATGAATGAAGTAATAATCAATCTCAATATGTGAAGTTCGTTCATGAAACATATAATTAGAAGCAGTATGTAGAGTAGCTTTATTATCACACCACAACTTTGCTAGTATTGAGGATTTAAGACCAATTTTTGTTAAAAGCTGATATATCCACATTATCTCACACGTTGATTGTGCCATAACTCTATATTTAGATTCTACATTAGATCTGAACACAACATTTGCTTGTTATTTAATGAGACCAAATTTCCTCCAATAAAGACACAATAGCGAGTGGTGGATTTTTGGTCAATCTTAGAGCCCGCAACATATGAGGAACACTCAATATGAATATGCCCATGATTTTTATACAGTATCCCTAATCTAAGAGCTCCCTTTAAGTAACGTAAGATTTGTTCTTAGGCAGCCTAATAATTAACGGTTAGAGAAGACGCGAATTGAGATATGATTATGTCCATGATTTTATACAGTATCCCTTGTCTAAGGGCTCCCTTTAAGTGACATAAGATTTGTTCTTAGGCAGCCTAATAATTAACAGTTCGAGAAGACGTGAATTGACTTATAATAATGGTAGAATATGCAAAATTAGGGAAAGTTACTGTATGATAGTTCAAATATTTAATCAATCTCTTATTATTCTCAGGTTATTCAAGCAAGACTCCATTTTGGTGAGTTATAAGTTAGGGAGCATTTGACATTGCATGGTTTAGTACCTAACTTTTTGTTTTCAGTTAATAGATCTAGACGTGTTTCCTTGAAGACAAGAAAATGTCTTTCTTGCTACTTGTGACCTCTACTTCTAAAAAATACTTTTAAGACCCCTACATCTTTTTTGTGAAATTGACTATGAAGGAAGGACTTCAAAGATGAAATGCCTATAGTATCACTCTCAGTAATGACAATATCATCCACATACACAAGGAGAATTATACCAAATGTAGAATGTTTATACAAAATTAAGTGGTTGAATTTACTTTTATTCGTGCCAAACATTTTCACGGCTTGACTAAATTTTTCAAATCAAGCAAGGTGACTATATTTTAGACCACATAAGGACTTTTGAAGATGACAAACTTTCCATAATCCCCTTGAGCAACAAATCCAAGTAGTTGCTCTATATACACTTCCTCTTGAAAGACACCATGTAAGAAGGTATTTTTGATGTTTAGTTGATGTAAGGGCCCATGCATAAGTAGTTTCCATAGAAATGAATAGGCAAATAGACATTAGTTTAACAACAAGAGAGAAAGTATCAAAATAACATATATGTCTAAGCATAGCCTTTTGACATAAGTTGTGCTTTAAACCAAGCCACGATCCATCGTGATTGACTTTGATTGCTAATACCCATTTACATTTAATAACTTTCTTTCATATAGGTAAGTTCGCTAAATCCCACGTACCATTAGAATCTAAAGAATAACATTATCCTAGCCATAATGGTAGAAGGCTTCATCAATAGTTTTCAGGGAGTCATAAAATTAAGTGAGGCAACAAAAGAATAGGAAGAGAAGACAAATGATCATAAGAAACAAAAGAGGAAATAGGATAATGCACTAATGGTTACCTTTGCTAAGAGCAATTGAGAGATTAGGATCATTAGATGTTGGATCTGATGTTGAAAAAGAGACATGTAGCAAACTTGTATTAGGATGATCTTGTCTTCTAGAATAGACTAGGTGAATAGGCAGTGGTTGTGATTGTGGTGTGTATGAATATCTTGTGTAGGAGTAACATTAGTGGTCTAATATGTGATCTTATGAACTAACAAATTATCATCCTCCTTATTAGAAATTGAGCACATGGGAAAGAAAGGAATGGGTTTAAAAAATGTAACATCAGCTTACACAAGATAATTGTTAAGATTAGGATATTAGCTTCGATACCCCTTCTATAGGCGAGAGTAGCCTAGGAAAACACATTTTGAGGATTTAGGATCTAACTTAGTGGCTTGGGGACGAACATCACGAGCAAAACAAGTTCTACCAAATATTCGTGGCATAGTAAGGAATAAGGGTTGAGTAAGAAAAAGAATATTATATGGAATTTCACCCCAAAGAATAGGTTAATGCTTACAATTAATCAAAAAACAGGTTGTGAAGACCACATTGGTCCAAAATTTGTTTGGGAACCTGCATTTGGAATGAGAATGCTCTATCAGTTTCAAGGAGATGTCGCTTTTTTCTTTCGGCCACACCATTTGCGATGATTTGTCAACATATAAGGATCGATAATGAATACCATTCTAGATGATGTAGGTTTGGAACTATGTGAAAAAATATTTTTTGCATTATCACTTCTCAAGGTGTGGATAGAGACATTAAACTATGTTTTTCTTTTAGTATTTAAAGCAACAAAATGGGAAAATAATTCAAAATGACTTTTCACTAAATAAAGATAAGTCACACGAGAGAAATCATCAACAAAAATAACAAAAAATTAAAACTCAATTTTGGACATAGCAGGACAGGAACCCTAAACACTGAAATGTACCAACTTAAAAGGAAAATTAGTGCATTTGGTAACTTGATGAATTGATGATAGACGATGATGTTTGACAAATTGACATGACTCACAATTTAAGCAAGATTGCAATATGAAATTAAAGACATTACTTCTTCAGTAGAGCTAAGGAGGGGCGTCCTAATCGACAATGAGCTTGAAAAGGAGTTTGACACCTGAGCAAGCAATGGGTATTATCACCTGAGTATTTAGAATGTAGAGACCTTCGTATTTAAGTCCTTTACTAATTTTCTTCGTCATATTATCCTGAAAAATACAATAATCAGGAAAGTAAAATACAATAATTTAGGGCAACTCATTGATATTAAATTAAAGGAAACCTTAGTAGGTTTAAAACTTAGGACAAGGAAAGCAATGGAGTGGGATTAATAGTGCTAGAACCAATAGCAGTAGAAGTAGATCCATCAGCTAAAGTAACATTGGAGATATTTGAGGGTTTCTAGAATATAAAGAAGAGACTAGAATTACCTATCATATAATTTGAGGCACCAAAGTTAATGACCCATTGTAAGAAAGAGGAAATAAGACACGTAGATGTGTTACCTGAGTCAGCAAATTGTAGTGATGAGGTGGTGTTGACAGAATTGGATAGGAAAACCGGAACTAAAGTTCTGTTGTATTCTACATTTATTTCTTGACTGATAAATCTTAAATAGGAAAAAAATACAGCGAGTATAGAATCTTTACTAATCTGCAGCACCTTAACTTAGATGCTGATTTATCTTATCCTGAATCTAGGATAAGATATTCCTGTTTTATTGGGATCATTATCTACTAGATATCATCTTTTCTAATTTACCGACACTTCCCCTCAAGTTGGTGCAAAGATATCTATCATGCCCAACTTGCTAACTTGAAGTTCGAATGGTTGTCTTAACAATCCTTTAGTGGATACGTCTTTAACTTGTTGCGTGGTTGGAATGAATGGAGTACATATTGTTCCTGCTTCAAGTGTTTCCTTGATGAAGTGCTTATCAATTTTAATGTGTTTTGTCCTGTCATGAAGAACTGGATTATGGGCAATATTGATGGTCGCCTTATTATCGCACTACAATCTCATAGGAAAGCTCGTTGGACTTTAAAGATCTTCCAAAACTCTTTGTAGCCATAGAACTTCACATACACCTTGATCCATTGATCTAAATTCTGCTTCAGTGCTACTCCTAGCAACTACACTCTATTTCTTACATCTCCATGTAACTAAGTTGCCCCAGAGGAACGTATAGTACCTAGAATTCAGATCTTCTATCAATAGTTGATCCTGCCTAGTCTTCATCAGTATAGACCTCCACTCTTCTATTTCCCTTTCTGGGCGTGAACTTTGAATATCAAAAGAGCCTGTACACAGCTTCTAGATGCTCCTTACATGGGGAATGCATAAACTGGCTAACCATACTTACAACGAAGGCAATATCAATTCTTGTGAGACACAAGTAGATCAGTCGCCCCACTAATCTCTAGTACCTTCCTGTATCTACAGGGATTCCATCTTTAATATCTCCAAGTTTGACATTAAACTCTATTGGAGTGTTTGAAGGTTTGCATCCACTCATTCCAATCTCCTTCAAGTGATCTAAAATATACTTCCATTGTGAGACCACAGTTTCCTTTTTTGATCTTGCTACTTACATTCCAAGAAAATATCTTAGCTGGCCCAAGTCCTTAATTTCGAACTCCTTGGCTCGACTTAGCTTAAGTTTTCTCATTTCTTCTATATGATCTCCAGTTAACATTATATCATACACATAGACAATCATAATTGAAATTTTGTCTTTTGTGGATCTCCTAGTGAACAAAGTGTGATTAGATTGTCCTTACTCTTATCGAACTTTGTGAATCTTTTGAACCAAGCTCTAGGAGAGTGCTTAAGATCATACAAGGATTTTTTTAATTTGCATACCTTGGTTCCAAACTTTTCAGAGAATCCAGGGGGAGGCTCCATATATACTTCTTCGTCCAAATTTCCATTCAAGAAAGTGTTCTTTACATCTAATTGATTTAAAGGCCAGTCAAGAATAACAACAACTGAAAGGAGGACTTAAATTGTGTTTAACTTTGCCACTAGTGAAAAAGTCTCTGAATAGTCTACGCCATATGTCTAGGTAAAGCCTTTAACTATTGGCAAAAAAAATGAGGTTTTCCGATTGCAAGTTCCATGGAATTAATCAACCAAGCTGTGATCAAAGAATATTCAGACCTCTATATTGCTATATTTGGATCATCCGAAGTCGGCCTTGTTGTCTCTCCATTCAAATATTTGAGTTTATGTTATGGTCCCCTGTTTCGGATCTAGTTATAGGACAACTGATGGTAAAATCAACCTACGAGGTATGAAGCGGCCAATGTTTTCTAGACTTCTTGCCTTTAGGACCTATGGTCAATTGTAAAGAAAATAAAGGCTCGTTAAATGAGAGAACCTTTCGATCTCTTAATGATAGAATTTGGATGTTGAAAATTTTCAGATCCCACTTCCATTCTGAATTCCAACTTAAGTACACAAAAGAAAATAACAACTTCCTACAAAGCAGGAGCCACTACACTACATGTTGAGTAATTAACTAAAATGGAACAAAACAAAAGGAAATAACTGAAAACATAGTTGGAATTCTTTGACTACTTCAACTCCTCTCCCTCCAGCCACGTCTCTTATACGTGATTCCTTTGGCAAACTTGTCATTACAAGGCAGCACTTCCACCGCCTCCATTAAAATCATGCTTGTCCTCAAGCACAAAAGAAGGATATCTGCTGCGAAAGGAAGGAATATCTTCCCGTGAAGCCTCCGCGGGGGATAATCCCTCCCAGTGCACCAGCACTTGAGGCTGACCCTTGTGAAGTCGTGAACCAAGAATAGCTTGTGGATTTGCATGTATTTCTCCCTTGGAAAGAACAGGTAAGGAAGGGATGTACCATGAAAAGGCTTGAGACAAGAGACGTGAAACACAGGATGTAACTTCGAAGTAGGTGGAAGGGCGAGCTTGTAGGACACACTGCCCACCTTAGCAATAATTGGAAAAGGTCCATAATAACGAGAAGAGAGCTTAGAATACCTCTTGGAAGTCAAGCTAATTTGGCGATAAGGTTGTATTTTGAGAAGCACGAGGTCACTAATTTGAAAATGAACTGGACGATGCTTGGAATCATAAACAGCCTTCATGGCATTTTGAGCCTAAAGAAGGCAATCTCGTAAGTCTAAAAGCACCATGTCCTGCGCTTCTAACGCTTGATCTATCGCTTCAAGTTTAGCCAAACCTGGACAATAAGAAAGCATTTTCGACAGAGGGCGCCCATAAACAACCTCGAATGGAGTGGCCTTGAGAGAAAAATGATAGCTATATTATAACAATATTCTACCCATGACAATCATTGAAGCCAACGACGGGGACGATCGCTAGTGAAGCAACGTAGATACATTTCAATGGTGCGATTGACAACTTTAGTTTGCCTATCACTTTGGGGATGATAGGTTGAGCTTAGTGCCACTTAAACGAAACAGTTCAGTCTAAAAAGAACTAGTAAATGTAACGTCCTTATCACTCACCATCATTTCTGGCAAGCCATGGAGTTTGACGATATTATCAAAAAACAACCGAGCAACACTCACCTCTGTATAAGGATGAGAAAGTGCCAAAAGATGGGAATATTTAGAAAAACGATCAACCACAACTAGGAAGACATTTTTCCCTTGTGAGATGGGCAACCCCTTAATAAAATCTAATGAGATGTCAGACCGTATTTGGAGAGGAATTGGTAGAGGTTGAAGAAGGCCCGCTAGATGCAAGTGTTCGGATTTATGGCGCTGGCAAGTGAGGCACTGCTGTACATAAGTTTGAATAGTGGCTTTCATTTCCTTCCAATAGAAGTCTCTAGCAACCCGATGAAGTGTCTTTTGGTAACCTTCATGATTGTTGTCATGAATTGAAGAGATGATGGTAGGAACCAGTGGAGAAGATGATAGTAAGTAAACTTTGTTTTTTAAAGAAAATGAGGCCATTTGTATATTTCCAAGGTCCGACGGCTTCACCCTGTTGGATTTGCTGTACCACTTGCTGCAACAATTCTGTTTGATGAATTTCCTGGCGGATGGAATCAAAGAGGAGCAACTGAGGCATTGAAATGGAAGAAAGAATAGGTTGCTGTTCTTCAAAACGACGAGATAAGGCGTCTGCCACCGTGTTGTGTTTTCCAGCCTTATACTCCACTTGGAAGTCAAATCCCATTAATTTGCTCAGCCAATGTTGCTGAGATGACGTAGTAAGCCGTTCGTCCAACAAGAATTTCAGGCTGTAATGGTCTGTACAGATAAGGAATTGTTGTCCCCAGAGGTAATCATGCCAATGCCGAACTGCTTTAACCAAGCCGATGAGCTCTTTCTCATATGCTGGTAGTCCCTTGTAGCGAGAAGCCAAAGTTCTACTGAAATAAGCAATGGGCTGGCCACCTTGTTGAAGAACTACCCCTATTCCTGAATTTGAAGCATCACATTCTACAATAAATAACTTGTTAAAGTCCGGCAAAGCCAACACCGGGGTACAGGTCATAGCTGTTTTTAATTGTTCAAAGGCATTTGACGATTCTTTTGTCCATTGGAAGGACCGTTTCCGCAACATAGTAGTCAAAGGAGCTGCAATGGTTCCATAATCTTGTACAAATTTGCGATAATACCCTGTGAGTCCCAAAAATCTACGCAATCCTTTCAAGGTGCTCAGTTTTGGCCGCTCTTCCATTGCAACAATCTTAATTTGGTCTACTGCAACCCCCTTGTTTGAGATGATGTGTCCTAGATAGGAGACTTGTTGTTGGGTAATGAGACACTTGGAGCGTCTTAGGAAAAGTTGGTGATTTTGGAGCAAAATGAAAACTTGCTGGAGGTGCTCTAGGTGATCTACCCAAGACTTACTGTAGACAAGGATATCATAAAAATACACAAGAATAAACTTTCTTAGGTAAGATTGGAATACCTCATTCATTAATGCATGGAAGGTACTCGGGGCGTTGGTGAGGCCAAATGGCATAACCAGGAATTCAAAGTGGCCATGATGAGTTTGGAAAGCTGTCTTTTCCACATCTGCTGCACACATTCGGATTTGGTGGTATCTGGAGCGTAGGTCCAACTTGGTGAAGTATTTAGCTCCATGTAATTCTTCCAAGAGCTCCTCGATCACCAGTATAGGAAATTTATCCTTAATGGTTTCAAGTTTAAGGCTCGGTAATCCACACAAAACCACCAAGTATGATCAACTTTAGAGACAAGGAGAACAGGTGATGAATAAGGAGACTGACTAGGCCGTATAATGCCACATTCCAACTTCTCTCGACACTGCTTTTCAATTTCATCTTTTTGTGCATGTGGATATCGATAGGGCCTGACCACTATTGGAATAGTTTCTGGCTCTAAATTGATGTGGTGGTCATGAGTTCGAGCAGGAGGAAGCCCTTGGAGTTCTTGAAATACTGATACAAACTCTGTGAGAAGCTGGTTCAATTCCATCCCAAAATTTGATGCCTCTTCGAAGACTTTTAGTTGTGAATTTGTTGAAGGCGAACTATCAATTCCCTGCAGTTATAGAACTCTGCCATGCCTTTTAAAAGTCATTGTTTGGGATTTAAAATCCCAAAATATTGGACCCAATGACTTCAGCCATTACATTCCCAACACCCCATCAATTCCATTCAAGGTAAGCAAGAAAAAATCCAAGTAAATAAGACAACGTCCCAAAGTAAGCAGAACCCCACGACACTGACCTGGGCTTTTTAGTGTGCTTCCATTCGCCACGGTGACTTGAAATTTCTCTACCAGCTCCCATGGTAGCCTTAATTTGCTGACCCACCTTGAATCTAAGAAATTATGGGTACTTCCGGTGTCGATTAGCAGCATCAGAGAGTGATTCCCCCTGATTCCTTGGATTTTCATGGTTCGACCCCCTGCCATTGTTGATGGCATATAGTGAGACTTTCAGGTCTAATTCTCCTTCAATTTCTCCTTCCTTGTCACCTTGTAGAGATTCCTCAACACCATCAAGCCAAAACAACCGTTTGCATTGGTCGCCCCTGGTATAGACTTCATCGCAGTTAAAACATATCTTGCGTGCCCTTCGATCCTCCATCTCTGCTTGGGTTTGGAGCTTGAAGTTTTTTTTATTTGGAAAATTGGCTATGGTGCTTGGTGTTGGTTTTGCTGATGTTGGTATGGGTCTTTTTGGGCTTCCTCTCCTTTCAAAAAGTGGGGCTAGCCTCATTGCACCAATTAGATCCTGAGGTCTGTGTAACTCCACCTCTACCGCTATATACTCCTGTAAGCCACTGATAAATATCTCTACTTCTTGCTTGGTGGTGAGTGGTCTGGCTCTAACAGATAATTGTTCAAACCAGCGTTGATATTCTTCGACCGTGCCCAACTGACACAGCTTAGCAAGCTCCCCCAGCTTATTGCCTTGAATACTGGGTCCAAATCGAAGGTGATAGTGTTGTTTGAATTCCTCCCATGTAACCCCCGGTCATCAAGATGGTAAGAGGCAATGTCCACCTTCTCCTTTGGAATTCTTTGGTGTCGAAAGTAATGCTCGCAACGGCTCAACCAGGCTAGTGGGTCGTGTTTACCATCATAAATGGGAAATTCGAGTCGCCCATATCGTGGGGCTTCCATTCTAGCTTTAACTTGGTTAGGTTCTTGACCTGGGTCTCGTTGCCTGCGGTTAACACTCCCTGTCTCACCCTGTTGCCCTTCCACTCAAGTGGCAGCCAAGTCTCTTGAGAGCTCTTCAATATGGGTGGAGAGTTGCTCACGCCCCAATCGGTCTCTTTGACGATCTTCGTGATACATTTTCATGAAAGTCTCAAGGTTTATTTGTAAGCTATTAGATGAGTCGCCCATAACTTCCTGGTCTGATACCAAATTGTCATGGTCCCCCATTTGGGATCTAGTTACAGGACGACTGATAGTAAAATCAACCTGCGAGGTATGAAGCGGCCAATGTTTTCTAGACTTCCTGCCTTTAGGACCTATGGTGAATTGTAAAGAAAATAAAGGTTTGTTAAATGAAAGAATCTTTCGATCTCTTAATGACAGAATTTGGATGTTGAAAATTTTCAGATCCCACTTCTAAATTCTAGCTTAAGTACACAAAGGAAAATAACGGCTCCCTACAAAGCAGGAGCCACTACACTACATGCTGAGTAATTAACTAAAATGGAACAAAACAAAAGGAAATAACTGAAAACACAGTTGGAATTCTTTGACTACTTCAACTCCTCTTTCTCCAAGCCACATCTCTGATACATGATTCCTTTGGCAAGCTTGTCATTACAAGGCAGCACTTCCACAGCATGTTGGCATTCCTATAGTGGCCACCTAGCGAGTCGCTCGGTTTCGGCGGGGTTTCTGTGCATTACAGTTTTCCTCTACTGTCAGTCGCCAACTTTATTGTGTACAATCATTCTAGGTAATTCTGACCATTCAACCTGTAATTTGTTAATTGAAAAGGCAAATTTGAGCCAAGAAGATCACAATTACGCTGTACGTATCTTGTCAAAACACCGGGATTAGTCACACTTGAACTTTTGAAATCATCGTTGGAGGATGATGACTTTCTCCGTTTGCCAGTCATCGCTAAGCGATAGTCCATTTAGGACTAATTTGAACGAAGAAAGGAAAAAATATTGTAGAAGAGCCGTGGCTCTGATACCATAAGACAAAGTAATTCTTCCTTAATTTTTCTATGAATAGTAAAATGAATATATAGGACAATATAGCCCTAATTACTTCTTTAAATTAAGAAGAATCTATTTATTCTCTAAGTAATAAAATCTCAACTAATTAATAGAATATTAACTAATTATCTATAGAGAATCAACTAATTATCTACAACAATAACAATAACAATCCAGTAAAAATTTCGCTCAAATGAGAGATCTAAGGAGGTCCAGTAATATGTAACCTTATCCTTACTAGTAAAGAGGCTGTTTTCAGAATTAGCTAATTATCTCTAGAGTAATTAGCTGATTATTTCTATAATATCAACAAAGATCATTAGTGCGGTGATGGTCTTTAGAAATGTTCTGTAGGTAAATCCAAACTGTCTTACATCAATCCAAATAATTGAGATCAATCAATTTATATTTTGTGATCCTAGATATCATAGGAATGACATCAGTCACAACAAAAGGTTTTTGTTCGTCAACCATATAGAGACGAAATAGTCAAAAACAAAGTAGGAGCAACCATAAAATCTCAAATAAAAAAATCTAATATTTTGTGAACTTCGTTGCACACGCTGCCATGCATTGGCTCGTGGGAAAGGAAAAAATATTCAGGCGATGCATGAGGCTCACGCGTAAGGCTTTTAGTGACCGGTCTTCAAGGAGAGGCCGGTCGATTGTTGACACTCCTAGTTGTGCTAGTGGTGAGGGCAAATGGTCTCTTAGAATGGTGACTCGTTTTGTTTTAAAAGTTCTGCTCACTGGACATATCTGAATTGAAAGAAGATAAAGAAGACCTCACCTTGCTCAATGAGCAGAATGGAGGCTACAAAACGTTCAAATAGTCAAGATTGGCTCTAATACTATTTAAGAGAAAGGTATTTCTGTATTCTTATCTTTGTATAGAGTATAGCTACATATATATACTAACTAATCAAAAATTAATTAGGTAATAAGGCCCTATAATCAAACCTATTATCAAACTAACAGTTACAGAGTCTTTACAATTTGTAGCATTGATGAATTCTTCATACAGACATTCTTTCACGCTGTAACTATTCTGGCGATGGGCTTTTGACTTTTTCTACCTTGCTGTTTATCTTGGTAACTTTTAGCTCTTTGGCAACTGCTTCTCTCTTTAGTGATGTCTTCCTCCTGACCGTGCTGTTGACTGCTCACTTTGTATCGCCACCATTCATCTCTCTACCAGTAACACTCAAAACACCATCAGTGATGCTTCTTCTTGCCTACATCGTCCTCTTCATGCTGGCGACCTCAGAAGGCATCCCTCCCACCGATGACCTACCTGCTGCTTTACCTCACGAGGAGATGTTGCTCCCTTTTGTTGGTTTTTGTTATTTTTTAATTTGGGTTTAACAGAAAGTAAAAGAAAACAAAACGCTGTAAAAACAGTCTGCCACTACTGAACGTATTACTAGTGCTATGTCTTCTGCTTCTCCCCCAGTCTGACTGACCAAACTATTCTTTTTGGTGTATTTCCATATTTGATTTCGTGGTGAGGGAACTGAGAACCACCTAACCACCCTCATCTCAATGTCTTGACTGTGGAGATATCATACTTAATGCACACAGATGCCCCCACAGTTTTCTATCTTATGGCAGTCTATGTACACTACAACGATCTCCAATATCTGAAGGCGGCTGCATGAATAAAGGAAACGGGGAAAAAATTAAGGGTTTAGGCTCACCATGTAAATTAGGGAATTAGGTCAATTAAATTGACTCTATATCATTGTATTAATATATACGTAAAGTACACAGGAATTATTAATTTACTTAAATAATCTCCTAATATACTATTGTCAACAGCTTCTTATGCATTTAATTTGATATTATTACATGTTCAGACGAGGCTAACGTATGGCCTATGGTTTTTCAGGATCTGGCGCTAAATACACATATGATAGGTTTCCTTCAAACATTAGATCAGAAGATCAAGAGGAGAAGAGGAAGCAAATTCTTGCAGCAGCCAGCGGAGCTTTTGAGTACATAAAACATACTCCTGGGTATTTATGTTTTGCAAATTTATATTATCTATGTCTTCCTTATTGTACTGATTGCCTTGTAATTCTGCTTTACTGTAACAATCATAATTCTCTATTATGTAACCAGCTCTCCATCTTTACAAGTGGGCAAGGACTCTCTTAGTCCAATGGAGAGGGCTGTAAGTTCCTCTTACCACAATCATAGTGCAATTGCAATTGTAGAGATTGAAGTCTTAGCTTTTGACCATAATAGCTGTATTTTACAGGCCGAAAGGGATCGTATGGTATTGGATATTAAAGTTAAACTGCAGGTAGAACTCAATTCTTCTTTGTTTCCCTATGAATCCATACAAAATGTCTTGCTGCTGAATTTGCCATATAATATGGCCTTTTGTCTTCAGCTATAAACTATCCTCTATGCATAAAGAAGTTGACACATGGTCTTTGCTGTCAATTTACATGTATGGATGGAATGTCTTCCATAGCTTTGGCAAATATTTTCTAAGATTGGCAATGATAAAGAGAAAAGTAATTTTGCATAAAATATATGGCTTTGGAAAATATAAATAGCGTTTAATAATAGTTAGATGTAAAAATTATGGCATTAACAAATTCTAAGTAGCATTGTTTTCCTTGTCACTCAACTTATTGAATTTAACTCAGCTGCACCATTTGAATGCTTATAAATTTTCAATCAAAGAAGATTTTCTACTGCAGTTTTCCTTTCAGTTAACAGTTTGCAATATTTCCATAAATGACTTTGCATCAAACTGTTACCCTTTTTATTTGTTGTATATTTTTTTTCTCCTTTTCTAGCTTTAAATACAAATTATAGAGATCTGGTGGACAGCAATATTGGGGTTGCGTCTTTTCTTGTTAATATTTTTGCTTGATTCTGTCACAGGGACTGTGGTTGCGTCTTCTCAAACTGGGAGTTACTGATGATCCACTTTCGTCATTTGAATATGGAACAATCCTTGGTATTGTTCTGTAAGAAATCAGATCTCTTATTGGAAATTTAACATGATGCCTTTTGTTGAAAATGTTTTCGACGAGTGCCCGATGCCCCTCAGTTATAAAACACTCTGCCCTTTTTCTTTTTCTTTTGGTTCAGTGTACTAACAATGATCTTCTGATGGATTGCAGCCTTGATTGAGTCTGATGCAGAGGGAATTGGTGGTAGTGGGTTTGTTGAATGTATAAGGGAGCACATAATCTCGGTATTCCGCCAGCAAAGGCATCAGCTTATTCTATGGCATTCCCTGAGTTTATCTAACTTTGGCAGGTTTTGTTCATGCAGGGTTGGCAATGTCAACTGACTGATGAGCAATTTATAGCAGTGAAGGAATTGGTATGCAAAATGCCATAACTATGTTTTTTATCTACTATAAGATCGTCATTATGATTGAACTTTGACATGTGAAATATTATAGGTAAATCCTATGTTTGCAATTAAAAAAAATTGAACTTTTTTGTTCATATCAAAGCAATTCCTTCTACTTCATTTTAGCAACACTCTTATCATGTCTAATCATATAGATGAAATATACTGCTAGCTATTTGCAATTTGGGGTGTCAAAATGTTTACAAGTTTGAATATGTTGCATCTTTGTTCCGAGGACACTTGAAAAACCAAGTTATCCAAATAGGGCTCCCTTACTGTCATGTCTTCCATGTCGAAGACCAATATGAATAAAATAAATGTTTCTAGATATGTGGCATATTTGTAGTGAGGAAGATAAAATCTCTTAAGTCACTGAGGGTGTTAAATCGGTAAATAATGGTATCATGAGATGATTAAACAGAATTCTTGTTTAGAAATGGAAGGTTTGCATACTTTTGAAAAGTTGATTGAAAAGATGTATGATTTCTATGTAGTTGAGTCATGAACTATGGTGTCAACTTTGGTTTTAAATTTCTTCTAATGTTTATCTACTGCAAATTAATTTTTGTGTGGCTATAATTTTTTTCCATGTTCTTGAGCTTCTTGGCTCCATTTTTCTGGCCTTTGTGTATGTTAATAACCCATGACATATGTGATTCAGTTGAAAACAGCAATTAGTCGTGCAACCTCACGGAATGACATTTCAACTATTAGAGATGCGCTTGAAGTTTCTGCTGAGATGTACAAAAGGGATGCTAATAATGTTTGTGACCATATACAATGCCACCTGATTTCTCTATCAATATGGGAGGAGACAAGGTAAGAATGATGGCATTTGTACAAGATTGAATTGCTACCATAAGTTTCATTATCCGACTATGCATCTCACTATCTCTTCTTTATTAGACAGATAAACTTTTGGTTTAATCTGTCCTAATTTCTGTCATTTTAAGGTCTAAAGATTAAACTCATTGACGCAGCTGACCTAGCTCTTATCTTTACGTTTTCTCTCCATATGAATATTCTTTTCTTCTAGGCCATCTCTTAGATACTTGGCATAATATAGTTGACCCCATCTCACTTCTGTTTTGGCCCCATTGTATCCTCTCTTTTTCTTCCCCAATTTTTGTACTGTTACTCATTGGAAGAGAATGCATTGCAAGGTTCTGGGAAGGATATTTTGACTTTCTAATGGAGCATTCTTCTAACAAGTAAGCCTACGCAGCATTCACAATTCCATTCTTATATGTATTGTTTTTCCATTGGTATATTCTTCTTGTTTATGCGTAGATCATTGAACTAAGTTGTATGAAGAATGGCCATCTAGTTTGTTCAATGCTTAAACACCTAATGCAAAAAACGGTGATGTAGTAAAAATTTGGTGTTCCTTAAATGATGATCTACATGATTGTTGTATTCTCTTTCATGTTATGTAATTATGTTCAAACGCTACAAGTTATGTTGGGAAGGACAAAAGGGGCTAGGGAAATTGTTTATAACTTTTAGTTCCTTTGACATCTCTTGTAGTTCCTTCTGGCTTTCTGTAAGATGTTTCCTATAGAAGTCTTGTCAGTCTCTGTTAGCCATTTCCTTTTTTTACTTACCTAGCATAAAAAACTTACTCAGGGAGGGAGTAACTGTACTGTGGTCCTTCCAATTTCAATAGTTACAACCTAGAGTCACCAGAAAATAGCACAACATCAATGTCAGGCAGATGATTATGTTTTTCACTGCCTTTTGACTTTCTTTATCTGAAAAGTAATTCTATGTATTCAGTACTAATTCAGGTTTTTCACATATTTTTTGTACATAAAAGGCATATTCATTTGTATTCCATAGTGAAGGTTTTGTCTAACGTCAACTTCTAGATATGAACTTACTGCAATTCAGTGCAGTATACAAATGTTTACTAGGAGATAGCTAACCTACTTTGTATATGAATTCCGTTGTCAGGTCAGCAAACTATGCAGCTTTAGTGACAGCACAATTGATCCTGGTTGCATCACACATGGTGGTGTCATCATCTTTTATCTCACCTTTTTGTTTACCATTGAGCTTAACTTACCTGTTTCTATCTTATGTTGCTTGATTGTCAAGGCTGGCCTGGGACTGCCTGATACTGATGCATGGTACATGATAGAAACAATAGCCGAGAAGAACAATATTGGATACAAGCAACTTGTAAGTTGAATTCTGTAATATTTTGTCAGTTACAATCCACATGTTATTCCATTTTCCTGGCTGTTTTAGTGGCTTGAACTTGTGAAGTTGTACGTTGCATATAATTTAATGACCTCTTCATACTTTAATGAGAATGTATATATGCTAATTGCATGCCTTAGTTCGCATGTATAAGTTTTGACTCATTTGTTAATTCAGCTATGATTGTTTGATGTTTCTTATTCGCTTACTTTTTGAAATAATGGAACAGTACATTATACTTTTGTTTATTCTATGTTTTACCTGCAATCTTGAAGCACTTAGGTGGGCTAGCGGTTGCTAAATAGGTTGTTTAAATCTAAGACATGGGACACTGCAAATAATTTTTTAACATATCTTTTCAGAAATCTTTGTAACTATGTTTCCACCTTCATGATGCCAACAAGAATTGACCAATCCACTAGATTTCTTCTATTCTTCTTATTTCTTTCCATTTGTTTTCTTCTTCTTGAGATTATATTCAACTGAAATTTTCTTTGGTTGATGTTTCAGATAAAACTTCGAGGATTTTTATCACACATTCAACAACTTCGTATTGGTTACTGGGGAATTGCAGCTGTGAAGCCGCAATCAATTTCATCTCATGGATTGTCATCCCCTCGTCCAAAAGATGCTAAGGATGAGGGTCAGCAACCTGCTGAGGCTTCTGTTATTGGTAGGAGCTGGGTTCAAAGCATGTTTAGTAGAGACTCATCAAAAGCAAATTCTTTTGGTCGTGTCCGCAAGGGTACTTCTGATGGGCTGGCTCATAAACAAGATTTGTCTGCCTCTGGGCAAAAGAAACTTCAAACAAATGTTCGCATACTTAGGGGTCACAGCGGTGCAGTTACTGCTTTACATTGTGTAACTAGAAGGGAGGTATGGGATCTAGTGGGTGATCGTGAAGATGCAGGATTCTTTATCAGTGGCAGCACGGACTGCATGGTAATGTTACTTGTTTAATTGTTCTGTATAACTTAGTATGGTACTTCATGAAAGTGTCAATTTTCAAAGTTTGATGTCAGGTCCATGCTTTATGTTATCTTTGAAGGATTTCTTATAACACTGAATTATATGGCCCTTTTACATCTATGATTAATACCAGACTTGTTTAATCACCAATCACCGATTTTGGGCTGCTTAATTTCACTTTATCTCATATCCTTGCTATGGTTATATGCTGGGACTAATAAGTCATACAAATTGGGAAAGTTCAAAACATTACAGCAATTCTGTTTGTATACAAAATAATTAATATTTGGTGATTGGAGGCAGGTCAAGATCTGGGATCCTAGTATGCGTGGTTCTGAACTTCGGGCAACTTTGAAGGGACACTCTAGGTATGTAAAAGCTTATATATTTTCTATTACGTATTTGCTGATGTCAAAGGCAGTTGATGGTTATGCCTCCTTGCTGAAACCCCTTTTGATGTCTCGCATTTTATTGTGTTGCTGTCTGTGCAGAACTGTTCGTTCCATAAGTTCAGACCGTGGGAAGGTAGTTTCTGGATCTGATGATCAGTCTGTTATTGTTTGGGACAAGCAAACATCCCAACTCCTAGAAGAGCTAAAGGGACATGAAGCACAGGTTTTCTTATCGTTTCCATTTCCTAAATCTTTTGTTATAGTTCGAGAGAGCTTATGCTACTTGGATTTAGGAATAAAACTGACCCAGATCCATGTCTCAGATAGGTGCTTTTAAGTGTTTCTTTATTTTTCTTCTTTCACTTAAAGGTTAAGAGAAGAGCCCACTTATTTAAGTGTTGCGGAGGTGTATGCAATGCTGGTTCAATGTCTTAGTTACAAGAAAATTTTCTAATTTTCTGTGTAGCAACCCAATTGCTTGTATAATTGTTGCAGAATTTTCTTGAATTGCTCCTACTGCTTTAAGTATGTAAAATTGTATATTCCCATTTGTTGTTAGGATTTCCTCTTTCTCTTTCGTGTTTCACTTTTCTTTCTTGTTGCTTTATTTGAATTATTCTTTTTGTGGTTCTGCATATGTTTGCACACTATCAAGCTTTGTCAAAGTGCATAGGAAACATCTGGTAGATTTTTGAAACTACTTGTAATTTATGCTATTTAATCGTATAGGTCAGCTGTGTCCGTATGCTGTCAGGAGAGCGTGTTCTTACTTCTGCACATGATGGGACTGTTAAAATGTGGGATGTTAGAACTGATACTTGCGTAGCAACAGTTGGCCGGTGCTCTAGTGCAGTGCTATGCATGGAATATGATGATTCCTCTGGAATCCTGGCTGCTGCTGGTAGAGATGCGTAAGTAGTTTGAAACTTCAAATTGGGTCTCCAATTGGAACAAATATTCAAATATTTATCCTGCCACTTTTAACTAACGTATTGAACACTTGCATAAACAGGGTTGCAAACATCTGGGACATCCGTGCTGGTAGGCAGATGCATAAGCTCTTAGGTCACACAAAATGGATTCGGTGAGTTAACAAGGCATATTGTTATCCTTTTCTTCTGGGACTCAATTGTAGTTGTTCATCAATAAATATATTTGTTTGTGATCCAGGTCTATTAGAATGGTTGGAGACACTATGATTACTGGTAGTGATGATTGGACAGCAAGAGTCTGGTCTGTATCTCGAGGAACTTGTGACGCTGTTCTAGCCTGTCATGCTGGTCCAGTATTGTGTGTAGACTATTCCGCAGCAGACAGAGGGATAATTACTGGTAGGCAGTAGTCCTCTACTCATTTGTTAACTGCTTTTTGGTTGTGGGGGAATTCATTGCGTCTTAATGGAAGGGGTAGTTTGGTGTCAAAGAACTGTTGAGAAGTACTGAAATATTGTTATCATTTTCAGGTTCCACTGATGGGCTGCTTCGCTTCTGGGAAAATGAGGAGGGTAAGAGAAGAACTATGCAGTTTATATATTGGCTAATTTATATCTTTTCCAGATCTGTGGCATTGAAGGTCTGCTTTTGCCCAGTTATATTTGGTGGTTTTATTAGAGTGATATGTTGATGGTGCCTCTAATACATTTCCATGGAATGATCATCACCATGAAAGAGCTTTTTCAATTATTCCATTCAAGTTGCTTTTGTTGGTGTCATGAAAAGGGTTAGTTGCATTAGTCAGTGAAGGTCTGGTTTTTGTCCAATTTGGGTTTCATGTGAAAATGCCGACCCTAATGGTCTGTACCATGGTTCATCTGTCTCATTCCTAGACTGTTTCTGCAGTACCAGCTGCAAATTTGCTGTTGTTTGCTGAAAGAGAGTAGTATGTGTAAAGAAGTAGATCCATTTGGAAATCAGAAGGAGCTCAGTCTGGTTGGTTGAGAGAAGGATGGGAGAAAAGGGGGAGGGAGGTGCAGATGGTGAAAATTTTAAATGGATGTTCTTTTTCATTTTTTTGGAATGCCTATGCTCCTTTTATTGGGAGCCAATCTTGACTTGAATCTACATCATGGGGAGCTGGTGATGGGTATGCAATATTTGATGTTAATAGTTTCTGGTGGAAAAAATGTGGTGAAACAATTCCCTGTTTCTGTATCTGTTTAACTCCTCTCCATCACTCTTATGGCTGTATCTATGCAAGTTTGTATGACGATATCACTTCAACCTCTTAAGTGAGTAAGATGTGGTTTCATTCCTACTTGCTTTCTTTTTATGTACATATAACGGTTTAGTTCATTTTACTGAGTTGAAAATGGTACAGTAGATATTCACTTTTAGTGTAGATACAATCATAATGGTAACCAAAACAGTCATTCAAGTACTATCCTTTTTACTTTTCTTGCTTTTTTAAAAGATTTCATTTCTACATTGATTACGGACAGTGTATTATGTGTGCAAGAAAATCAAGTGATTGGATTTTATTTTCACTTTTCTAGTTACTGTTTCTCCCTCTCTTCCCATTTGTTTATATTATACCATTAATCATGTGATGCATGCAGGAGGTATTCGATGTGTGAAGAATGTAACTATTCATTCTGCTGCTATTTTATCTATCAATGCTGGGGACCACTGGTTGGGAATTGGAGCAGCTGACAATTCCATGTCTCTATTCCATCGACCTCAGGAAAGACATGGTAGCTTATCTACCACTGGATCAAGAATGGCTGGGTGGCAGCTTTACAGAACACCCCAAAAGACGGTTGCTATGGTATCAATCTTTTTCTTTTGTGTTGATAGGAAGCTACTTATTGTTACCTTCTTCTGTTTGTTTAGTTTTAAATAATACTGTTTTCTTTGACTCGCTTTTGGTACTCCCTTTGCTTATAGCTTTGGGTCCCATAGACGTCCTCTGACACCTAATGAACCTTTTAGATTTGTTAAATGTGTGTGCATAGGACTTGGTGACTTGGATCTCTAAATGGTCATTGTGTTACACCTTGATAGTTATGTTTTTGCTCAGCAACTGCTTTTGATGTTAATTACTTGCAAAAGAGAAATTTGCATGTGCTGGACATATGGCTGACGCATGGTTTTTTAGGGTTATTGTGGTGTGAAATTTATTGTGTTGCTTATTTTTACATTTTTATTTATTTATTTATTATTATTATTATTATTACTACTATCTTTTATGCTTATGCTTATGTTTATTGTTATTTTTATCATCACTTTATTATTTTAATATTTATTTTTAATTAATTTGTATTTTTTATTATATATATATAAATATTTTATTTGGGTCGGGTAAGGCTGCATACTTTTGAATCTTTCCAAATCCTGCATATTAGATGTTAGATTATGTGAAGGATAGCAAGTGTGAATAATTCTTCGTATTTATACATGCAATGGTTTTACAAGGGCGTACTGGTAGCAGTTAATGAATGATTTATGACCTTATTCATTTCTCTTCTTCACACTTATTATTAAGGATGACCTCCAATTTGTCCCTTTAACATAAATGCATTTTTATGGAACTTTTTGTTTCTGTATATTTTCTTGTGTTCTTTTTGGGCGGGAAACTTTCTGTCCTAAGGAAAAACCAGCAGGCTAGATAAATCCCAGTCCATGTATGTAAACTACAAACAGATGAGCAAAGAAAAATCTGAAAAGATTTTGCCCTAAGGTTGACAAGGAAAACATAAAGTTGAATGGTAGAATTGAACTGGTTCACTGATGTCATTATAGACAGTTCAAATTCTCATGTTTGGACTCTTCTTTGTTTAGTCAAGCTTTCGTACTTGCTTGGCATTCTTCCTTCACTTTTAGAGTTTACTTGACAGCCATCAATGACTTTGAGTTATACGATAGTCTGCCCAACATGAAGATTTTGAGTGCAGAAGTTTTTTTTTTTTATTATTATGTTGGGCGTAGCCTCCACTAGACTGCTTAGGCTTTTTTATTGTGCTTCCCTAAAGCTTCATCTACGCCTTCCCTTCCCATTATTAAATTAGCACATAGCTTACTTGAATTTTCCTGCAATTGTTCTTCATGGCCTCACTTTTTGGTTGCCAGGTGAGGTGTGTGACATCTGATCTTGAAAGGAAAAGGATTTGCAGTGGTGGCCGAAATGGTGTTCTGAGGCTGTGGGAAGCAACAATCAACATATAAAACTGTATCATATTTTGTCATGGATGTGTTCAAGGCTCATCAAATACACCAATCCGTAAATCATTTTGAAGATATTTGAAATGGTACAAGTCAGTTAATACCGCCTTTTCTTGTATAAAGTTACGTGGTTCATGTAGAAAGCTGGATGTGGTGCATCTTCCTTTGCATCAATTTGCATATTGTACTGGATTTTGGTGGAAAAAACACGTGTTTAGAACAGTGAAAAAGGTTTTTTGTTTGAAAAGTATGATAGAGCATAGAACAAAGATGAAGGTCATCTTTTACAGATTATTCTTTTTCTGTTTCAAATTGGTAAAAACTGGTCGTGACCTTGGTGATTGTAGTAAAGTTGTGATGAAGTATGAATTGCTTATTTCACCATATCTCTTCGGACAATGTTCTTCACAGATCGTTATTCTGAAATTACATTTTCCAAGTACAAGGTTTGTAATTATTGTAATGTTGAGTTTTCGCTCATCTGGTTATCCATTTATGAGAAAGTTAAATGTACCGATTCGTGTTCTTTTCACTCAACTCCCAGGGGGTTATGATTCCAATGATTTCATAATTTGTGGACAGTTTATTCAGAAATGTTATAATATTCTTAATTGCAGCCAAACTATTCTTATTTTTGCTAATCATCAACGTATATTGGGCTACAAAGCCGTCAAATATTTTTACCAAGATGTTGCTTTGTTTTGATGATCATTTGTATTTTTTGTTATGCACAATTTTTTAATTAGGATGTATCTCTTTTTTTTTTGGTGCAAAGGAAAGTAAATACAAGAGAATGAAATTAACATTTGAAGTCGCGTGGATATGCTACTTCCCTATTATCTTCGTCCAGCTTGCGGTGGAGAGTGGTGTATTTGCAGTAGAGCCCTGCTATCAGCTCCCATGTTTGCAAGTAAATCCGCACACTTATTTCCTTCACGGTGATGATGCCGTAAATGGCAGGACCAGTCACTATGCAAGAATTCCTTAATGTCTTCCACTAAGTGTCTCAGCGGGTCAAGGCGAGATGACGATGCTGTGATGAGTGCCAATGCTGTTGTAGAATCAATTTCCAGAATAATATGCCGAAAGCCATCGGACCAAGTAAGATCAAGCCCTTGTCGAATCGCTTCAAGCTCTGCTGTCACAGTATCACTAACTCCCAAGTTACCAGAGAAACCAATTAGCCATCTCCCCACATGATCACGAAGCAGACCTCCAAAGCCAGCTCTCCCTGGGTTGTCACGAGAGGCACCATTAGTGTTCAACTTGACTCAGTGCCCATTAGGCGGTTCCCAAGCAATGAAGTGGGTCTCCATGAATGTGACTTTACCAATATCCAGCTGCCAAATTCGACACACATTCTCCACTTCTACAAAGATAGTGTTAAGAGGGAAACAAGGTTTAGCAAAATTAGCATCAAATAGGAATTGGCATCACTGCCTCCATAAAAACCACATAGTTGCTGCAAAGACAATAAACCTAAGGGTATCTTTTTTAGTGGAGCTTTCTCTACACTATCGTGTATTTTCCTTTTAGGGTTGAGGCTTCCCCTTTCACCTTTTGGTGACTTTGTCATGATATTGTTGGCTTTCAATACTGTTTTCGCTATTGTGGAGGGATTTCTCCTCACTTCTTGTCCCGGTCGGTCTTTAGTGGGATAGATTTTTTTTCGAGAAAAAGGTAATAAATTAAGCCATAAAAGGCATAAGCAAAATGACTCATACATTCCATATATTCTGTTCTAGTAATCTAAATCTTGACAATTGACAGTGTGTAGGCTAATGAAGTTTCTAATTTGCTGAAGAGTTCTATTGTTGAACTATTACGAAGATAGAACTTTATCCTAGAAAATGCAAGAATCCTTTTCTTCGTAGATAGTTTTAACTAGAAAAGTCATAGCCAAGCTGAAACACCACTTGATAGTGTTGTTGGAATGAACAGTAGTAGTACACCACCTTCTGATGGAATTCCAATCAGTTGGAGCTTGTTGAATGTAACACATTTGTAGCAACGATTTCTATGTATTAGAAATAAACTGACATTGAAAAATAGGTGATTGCTTCATCACTCATGCACAAAGAGCATCTGTTTGGGATATTAAAAACCTCAGTTTATCTAGAGATTGTTATTTGTCTTTCATAGCTAGCCGTGACATAAAGGATGCTCGAGGATGACACTCTTTGTGCCATACCAGTTGAGTCAAGGATATGTAATTGAATTGTCTCTGAAAAATTTCCTACAAGACTTATTTGTCCCATTGCTGGTGTGTTCCAAATGATTCCGCCCTCTTGATCATTCAATTGAGTTCCAATAATTTCAGTGATGATAGAGCTTGAAATAGAGTAGAGACTAAAAAGTTGTTTGTTAACTAAAACCCCTTTAACAGTTGAATCCAATCTGATGAATGGCTTGAGAATTTCCATCGATTGTAAGCATTGTAGAGGACCACATGATAACCAATTGTCATACTAGAATTTAGATGAATTTCCATCTCCAATCAGGTGAATAAAATCCTTCCTTAATGAGCTTCTGGTTTTAATTATTGCTTTTAGAGAAGAAGCTACAAATGTGTTGATTTCAAAACCCCAGATGACACTATTTTTTGTGTGAACTTCATACACCCATTTACACCATAGAGTCTGCTTGTCTGTCATGAATCTCCATAATCTCTTTGCTAACATAACTATGCCCATTAGTCTTAGAGATATTATTCCAAGTCCTCTGCTGTTCTTAGGCATACACACCTCTTGTCATTGCATCTTGGCCCTTTTGAGCTCCAAATTATTTCTACTTCAGAGAAATTTGCTTCAAGCCATCTCAATCATTTAAGATTTTCCTGGGAAAGGAAACATGGACGACCTAGAACAAATTGATGGAATTGATGACAAAATTGATTAATTGAGCTCTCCTAGCCATAAAAAGAATCTTGGCACTCCCAAATGAAATCTTGTTGTTGATTTTATCCATAAGAATGCTAAAATCTCTGGTGGATAAGTTGGAAGTGGAATTAGGAATCCCTAAGCATATAATGGGAAGTGATTGCATTCTAAATTTGGTAATTAAGCTGACTACATGTTCTTTTGCAATAGCAGACTTGGATAGAAGAAACTACTCTTGGAAAATTAATCTCCGAACATAAGAGCCTTTTAAAAATCTTTAAGGTTTTTATGAGTGCAAGGACAGAAACCTGATCAGCTTTGGATAAAAGAATTAGATCATCTGCAAAGCAAAAATTAGTGACCTCATCTTCTTGCATCTAAAACGAAATATGAAATATCTAGTTCTCTCCACAATTCTACTAAGAGTCCTGTTGAACATTTCCATTACTAGAGTAAAGAGAGAGGGTGAGATTGGATCACCTTGGCAAATCCCTTTGCAACTCTTAAAAGACTTACAAGGTTGTCCATTCACTAGGACATTAAAGGAAGCAGTAGAAATGCACTGTGAGATGTTGGACCAATGGTGGTTGACAAAATTAATTCCACTTATGTTTTGATAATAACAAGATAGATAGACTTGATTAAGAAATTAAATGCAGGAAATTATTGGATTGAAAGAAATCTAGAAGATTATGGGAAGTATTAAGAAGGAAATGATTGTTAACATGATTGAGGCATTAAACATGAAGATTATGGGAAGTATTAAGAAGGAAATGTTGTTTAACATGATTGAGGCATTAAACATAAAGATTATGGAAAGCCTTGATGAATTATATCCGTTGGAGATCAACAAGTCGAGTTATTCTTTTGACAAGTCGAGTTATCAACGAGCGAAGGTGAAATATGATGATACAGGTCAAGGTAACTCGAGTTACATGCTGCACAAG
>JAOTBA010000007.1:11037804-11055928 GCA_025629845.1 Erythroxylum squamatum | reverse complement strand
TTTGTTCCAAACAATGTAATTGAATTCAATTCTAATATTTCTAGATTTGTTCCAAACAGTGTAAATTGAATTCAATTTCAATTTTGTTAATGTAATTGAATCCAATTCGTTCGTGAATTCAATTCATTGTGTTCCAAACAGCCTGTTAGAGTTAATGTCAAGTACAATGAGACAGGGTATAACCTTGAAGTGGTACGATGGGAACTGGTAACCATCAGCGAGCATCAAAATCCTGGAAGCTCTAAAAACCAAAATCTTATTTAAATCGAAATCTAACATCAGATCTATCTTCAGCTTATTTACAACATAATTGAAGCACACCACAGATGGAGGCTCCTCAAGGAGGATCCGAGAAGGATAAATCCAACCCCACCTCCTCTCCTGTTCACCTCGTATCCAATTTCTGGAGAGGTACCTACTGCATTTTTCTCCTAATTTACAAAACAATTTTAGTTGAAATCGGAAGTTGCTTTGAATTTTACAATTCTATCAGTTTCTGGTTCCGTTTCTTTTGGATGATCAGTGAATTTATTTTACCTTTCCATTTGTAGCTGTTTGGCTGTTAGAGTGTAACTGGAGCATACGATAGATTGTTCGTGGACTCTGATCGCTTAGGTTAAGCTTTGTTAATTAATGTTTGATGTTAGGAACCATAGGTCTAGACCTCTACTCTGCTTAGGTTTCGAATTGCTACTCGGTTCATTAGTCAGATGTTGCTTTCTGTGTATTGTAACAGCTCACAGTTACGATCGGCATTGTTTTTTCATGTTATATTATACTGGGTAATCTCTGTCTATAAATTTTGGAAACAATCAAGTCCTCGCTGTATTAAGTTATCTCATCAATTCATTGAAACTGCCCGAGGAATCGTAAAGTGGGTAAGTTCTGCTTGAATGTTCTCTTCTCTTTTAAGGATTATATTGTACCAGGCTGCTTATGATGCATGTGATTTGTTTCTGTATAGACTGAGGTTCATCTTTGTTGAGAGATCACTTGTTTTATCACCTTTTGCTTAATCTTTTCCTTTTTAATTTTAGCTTTTGTTGTCTTGGATAATATTGATACCAAAAAAAGAAGAAGAAGAGATAATTGTGAAAATGATATACACAGGTTTTTGGAACCGATCTTTTTTCCATATTTCTCTCTATATCCTATAGGAGTTTCATTGATCAATCTCTCTCTACACGTGTGTGTGTGTGTGTACGTATGGATATACAGACATATTTTTAATGTTGCTTATAATCAATAAATAACTGATTTGAAGTTCTCTTCGAACATTCTATCCAAATTTTTGGCAGACTTTCAGTTGGAGGAGGAGAAGAGTTTGTTGGATGAACAAGGGATAAAGATAGGTGAAAATCAGGAAAATAGCCAGAAGAATCGACGTCGACTGGCAGAGAGCACTAGAGGTAATTCCTATGGCAATAAGAAAGATTGTGGTAGTTATAAAATAGATAACAGAAGTTTTTTGTTTAATTGTTTACTATTTGGCTCAGTTAGCAAATGGTCTGGGTATATGGGATGAAATGCTTCATGTACACAAGCTTTACATCTAGGAATGAATCATTAGACAGGGCTTGATTTGTCTCATATCTTCTCTCTTTTATTTTTCCCGGTGATTCAGCAGTTATTATTTGCATGGTTAAAGCCACTTGTCTTTATTTACACCTCAATATTTTTCCAGATTTCAAAAGAGCTTCTCCTGAGGAGAAGTTGACTCTTTTTAATTCCTTACTCAAGGGTTATCAGGAAGAAGTTGATAATCTTACAAAGAGAGCAAAATTTGGAGAAAATGCATTTCTTAATATCTATCAGAAACTTTATGAGGCTCCAGACCCTTATCCGGCTCTTGCTTCTATTGCTGTAAGTATCAGCCTGTTCAATTTTAGGCACTTTTTTCTTCATTTGGCATAACTAGTGTATGGATTCCTAAAGTATTTAACATTATATAATATATCCAGTTAACATTAGATAATATATCAGGGAATCACATGCAGATTAAATGTCATAAATAAATTGCAAACATTTTTTCCACGGCACTGCATTGATGAGGTCTTGTGTGTTCACCTGTTTGATCTGCTAGTCGCTTTTTTATTTGTACAGGAGCAAGATCTCAAGATGTCTGAATTGGAGTCAGAGAATAGGAAGATGAAAATTGAGCTAGAGGAATTCAGGGCCGAAGCAACTCTTTTAAAGAATCAGCAGTCAACAATAAGAAGACTTGAGGAGCGCAACCGTCAGTTAGAGCAACAAGTAAACATTTTATCTGATTCCAGCACTCTGGTGCTTTTGGTTTTGGATCTTCTAGTTTATTGATGCATAGTAGAGTTACAGTTAATATTCCTGCTTTTCAGGGGGCACTCAAGATGCAAATATTATAGTGATATGGCCAATATGAGCTTGTAACAGTTGTAGTGCCTAAATTTAGTTATTCCTCTCCAATTATCTATTCTGTTATTTATTATGTAATACTGTTGTACAAAAAGAGTGATGTGAAAATGAACTAAATTACATACCCTGCACATTTCAATCACTGCATGTTTAACAATTCCAGCTTTGGGTGCTGAACCTTGAGATGATTCTCACCCTTGGCCTTTAACATCTTTCTTAAATGCGACAGAAAGGGGGATTGGCAAAAACAAAGAATTATAGAGGCCCAGATATTAAGTATTATGGAAGCTAGAATTTAGAAGCTGTTAAATTTGTGTGTGAAGAAATATTAGTACATTATAATTATTATCAGCTGGAGTGACTGCAGCTTTTATGCCTCGTGAGAAATGTGTTTATCTTTTACATTAAAAGCCTTACAATGCCTGTTTCCAAGCCATTTGATATTATGCCCCATGATCTTTGCATAAGTAACTCTGGTTGTTGATATCTTGTTGCAAATTATCCTTCTTTCTAATATTTGGTTTAGATGGAGGAAAAAGTAAAAGAACTTGTAGAGATCAAACAACGCACTTTGGCTGAAGAGAACCAAAAAACATTGGAGGTTTTGAAAGATAGGTACGTTTCTGTGGTTTTGTGGAGGTATCCCGTGTTTTCACTGAAGGACCCTTGGTTGCTCTTAATCGTAACAGTGATCTAGATAATCACCTAGTATTGCTAGTCAAATAGACAATGCTCTTTATCCCTGGGTAATGAGACTTATTGTTTTCTTTTCAGAGAGCAATCACTGCAAGATCAATTGCGCCAAGCTAAAGAAAGTGTTGTCAATATGCAGAAATTGCATGAACTTGCTCAAAGCCAATTGTTTGAAGTACGTGCTCAATCAGGTGATATGCTAATCAAGACTTACTTTATTTTGTTGGAACCATGTAAATCTAAATGTCCAAATCTTTGGTTGCTGTTATTTTTGCTGGCTTGAGCCATTGTTCATAGCAACTGCAAAATCTATTATTTTAGTTTTCTTCCCATCGATCTAACACACTTGTTAAATAATTTCAGAGGAAGAAAGAGCTGCCAAGCAATCAGAAGTTAATCTTCTGATAAATGAAGTTGAAAGGGCTCAATCACGACTTCTTAGTCTTGAAAGAGAGAAGGTTTATTTCATATATCTCAGAGTGCAACTTAATATCTCCTCTGTTTTAGTGCTTTACTTTTCCTCTTTACAAATTTCATCAGCATAAGTGTTTCCACTTTGACCTCTTTAAAAAAATTGTGATCGAATTGGATCTTTCTCTTATTTTTGCATGATTGCTGCATCAAGAATCTCCACCCATCACAAGTTTTTTCTGCACTCTCTCAGCTTGATTGATAAACAGATGACTTGTTTTTGGAAAGAAACCCTAATATTGGGACTTGGGAAAACTTCCATTGTTTAATTACCATGATGTCTTATTTTCTGTTTGCATTTTTTTCCTAATATATTATTTAACAACATCCTAGTAGAAGTCTCCCTGAATGCGGAGTCTGGGGAACTTCAGAAGTATGCTTAATGTTATGGATTCTAACCGAATATCACTGCAGGGTGTCCTACGCTCACAATTGCAGTCAGCAAATGAAGACACTGGAAATAAGGAAAGGTGATATTCTCTACATATATTCACTGTACAGTTAATTTCCTAAACCTTAAGTGCAAATTGAAGAAATTTAATTTGGGAATTTTTATTTATTATGAGATATTTCATTTGTTTTCTTCTGGGTTTTATTTTTCCAATCTTTTTTATATTATTGCGTATACTGATGTCTTCGACTGTTAATTTCTGTTACTCAGTGACAATGCAGACTCAAATAAAATCCTTGAGAATTCCTTGATTGCCAAAGAGAAGATTATCTCTGACCTTAATATGGAGCTGCACAATGTTGAGACTACCTTGGCAAATGAGCGGGAACAACATATGGTTGAGATGAAAAGGTTGAATGCTGCGTTGAATGAGAAGGTAATATGCTTTGTTGTTATTGTGTTAGAAATAGATATTTGCTCAGCTTGATATGTGAGCTTATTTTCATGCAAAGAGGAAGATAGTCCTTGGTTGCTGATGCTGAATCCATGCAATATGACATGTCCAAAATTGTATGTTTAGTATATGTTGTTCTACTATTTCCCAAGGTTCTATAGTCTAGCTTTTGTTTACGTCTAGCTATGTGTTTGCTGCACATTTTTGTTAACAAAAATGTTTCCTCCTTTGTCACTTTTTTTTTTTTTTGGTTTCTGGAGGTCTGCATATCCTTGAATTGGTTTTTTGCAGAAATTCTTGTCAATCTTCCAATGGGGTTCTGTTACGATTAAATGAACTCTTTTTATGTTTTATCGCATTATCTTTTTAAGAATCAATAATTATTAATTACTTACGTCATGTTTATTTCCACTGTGGTTTTTTGTTTTCATTTTCAAATTTAGTAAAAGAACTTATTTGTTTGAGTTTTTTGTTTCTGTTTTTTTTTATTTTAGTTTCTTCTAATTTTCATAGCTTGTAAAAACTATAAAAAATAGTCCTTTTTTTCTGGTCATAATCTGATTTCGCATCAATAAATATATGTTATTAATTATTTAACATGAAATTACTGATAAAAATTATGACTAATGTAATTTACTTATTTAATTTATTTTAATTTTTGTAATTAGTTTAAATTTAAAATTTTTAATTTTAAAAATAAAATATTTTTAAATTTGATAATTGTTTAATAAATATATTTTAATTGAAAATATCTTAAAATAAACAATTTTTTAATGATTAAAATATATATTAACAAATAAATATTAATTTATAAATAATTTATTTATTTATTTTAATAAAATATAATGAAATTTTACTAATTTCTATTAATAAATATTGTATAAGAGATGAAAATAAAATTATTTAGTTAATTAATTCATAAAATTTATTTATGTCTTAAGTTTTATCTAATATTTAATTATTATTCAATTATAAAATTATAACTATATTAATATTAACAAACAAACAGGTTTTTTATTTTTATTTTAAAAAATCAAAAATAGGAAATGAAAATTAACTAGGCCTTGTAATGGTTTACCAGCTTGAGCAAAGATTTTAAAGGGTTTGGATTTGTAATTATATCTATCTGGCACTT
Organism: Erythroxylum squamatum; assembly: GCA_025629845.1. Lineage (NCBI taxonomy): Eukaryota > Viridiplantae > Streptophyta > Magnoliopsida > Malpighiales > Erythroxylaceae > Erythroxylum > Erythroxylum squamatum. Next base: position 11,050,393 of record JAOTBA010000007.1, on the reverse strand, counting down.
GTCCAAGAGTAGTGTTCTTACAGCATGAGCTAGCTGCATCTATCAAATATTTGTCTGTATACTGCTGTTATCTCAAGCATGGTATCTGTTGATGGTACTCTTACCTGCATTTCCGTGTGTGCATGCGTATGATCATTGCAAGTGCATGCTCATATGCTCAGAGAGTTGTTTGAGAAACTGGATGGGATGAATATCACCCTGGCTGGCTTGTGTCCATATCACCCGGCCTTGTGCATCCACTTAAGTGATACACAACTGCCAGTTTTGCTTTTCCAAATTTGTTCCTTCGGCAGAATGCTTTCTCTTTGGTGTTGGATATCATACATAGAGAAAAAAACTTAATGATTTTATATTATTTGCTTAGTTTCTATCCAATTTATTTGACTTGGAATGTGTTTTGGGCATAGTCTGTTCTATATTTGCTTATTAATGCTACTTCTTTTTTGGCTATGTAGGAAGTTGCTCTTCAGGAGATGAAGAAAGAGCTTCAAGCAAGGCCAACTTCAAAATTAGTCGATGATTTGCGTAAAAAAGTTAAAATCTTTCAGGTACTGTTAGTTTATTCTTCTCTCATGATTAACAGGATGTGGATATGAGTTTTCATTCTGGTGTTGCTCTTCATAGCTTTTCTGAGCCTCGTAAATTCTATTGATATGATTAAATTCAAGGACGTTCTTGCTACAGTTTAGTTTATAATGGAAGCACGGTTTGGAGCTTCAACTATAACAATTAAAGAAATCAAGGAAAAGGGGGGTTTTGGTTGCAGGGGATTTTGGGTTCCTCGTTTCCATTTTCTTTTTTACCATTACTGATGGACATCTGCGTAGAAGGTTTTAAATCTATGTGTCTTTTTAAGAGGTTTTTCCCCCTGTGGGTTCTCTAACTCTTCTACAGTAGCTGAAATTAAACAGGATTTAAGTGCTAGAATTTGATCTTTATGCGATTTGTAAGTATTGATGAATTGATATAAAAGCAGTAATTTATTGAATTTGGTGTTAATGTGCTTTGTACAAGAACTAGTCAAACCATTAACATATCCCTTTTCATTATGGGACTAATAACTAATATCTAACTACTCATTATTATATCATAACAAACTCTAATGATGTAAAGTACTGCTCGAGGCCCATGTTTAAGCTATTTTTTCATTTGGAGAAATATGCTGGAAAAATATGTTATTACTATTTCTGGTTGGACCTGAAGATAACCTTCCTGATTTGTACTTTGAACCATTTAAGCCATAAATCTTTAGCTGTGGTGTTAAAAATAACTTTTTGGCCTGATCAATTGCTACTCTTTAGCAATACATACTTAAAAACCAGTTTAGACTTGAAATTAGAGGTGAATGGATATTTTATGTTCCCTTCTTTAGTTTTAATTTTAAATAGAGTTTGAAAACAGATCTTACATTTAGATGTGCTTGGGTTGTCACAATTTCCTCAACCGCATGATGTTTTCCTTTTGTGTGGTGCAGGCTGTGGGTTATAATTCTATTGAAGCCGAAGATTGGGAAGCTGCTACTAGCGGGGAAGAGTTGACCAAGATGGAGTCTCTTCTACTTGACAAAAATCGAAAAATGGAGCATGAACTGACACAGTTAAAGGTATGCGATATTTCCTGCATTACGTTTTGAATTTGGCTCTTTTTTTCCAAGTTTCCAACCAGACATGCATTTGGAAGTAAATTAGCATCTAGTCTGATCAAGTTGCTTTTGATGTAGTCGATCATTTTATAGTTTTCTTTTTTCTTTTTCCTGTTTCCTTTTTCCTCTTAAACCTATAAGATTTGAACTATTAATCCATCATATTTTCAGGCTTATGATAGTAATGCTTTGAATATCTTGCTGCTGTGAATGCTTTTGATAAATGGTACTATTTAAATTTTTATTGTGTCTCAGGTCAAACTTTCTGAGAAAGCAACTTTGCTACAAACGGATGAGGACAAGATAGCAGAGCTTAATGCAAAGGTTAACGAACAACAGAAGTTGATACAAAAGTTGGAGGATGATATACTAAAGGTTTGAATTGCATACTTTTGGATGGTATCAAATACTCTAAAGGATTGAATTAAATACTTTTAGACGATATCAAATACTAGGTGCAATATAGGGTGATGCATGCTTTTGTCATATCATATCCTTGCAAGTTTATGATAACTCTTCCAGGTTAGTCTATGTCAAAGCACCCGTGCAAGGCATAATCTTGGCCCCTTTTTAGATAGTTAATAGACCCTTGATGTGGGATCTAGTCAATGCCAGCTCACAGGAGAGTCCTCTCCTCCCCCTTTATTGATGTTCGTTCCTTACCTAGACTTGCCTATGCTGAATGAAATGTAAGAGGACAGACCCTCTGTAGATTTTGCCTAACTTTAATAGAAATATGCCCTTTAAATAGGCGTTAAATGTTATTGGGAATTATTATAGAAATTTTGGGATCCCTCTAATTTGGAAATTATCATATCTGGGATAGGATTCCTCTATTTAGTCTCATATTAAAATAAAACTTCTAAAATATTAAACTTTTGTAAATAGTAGTGCTGGAACGAAAATTACTTGCAAAACAAACACCCAATCTGTTACCGTTCAGCCAATCTTCTTGCATATTTCTTCCCTCCAGATGCATTTTTCACATCATTTCTCCCCTTGTGAACGAAGAGCTTGTCTTCAAGCTCGAAACTCAAGATAACTCCATATATCCTGGCCCTCCTTCGTCCTCTTCTTCGGATTCTAGCAATTCTACCCAGAACTTCTTACATTTATGTCTGCAATAGGATGCTTCATCACAATTGAAGTAAGTCCCTTTGCCCTTGGTCCATCCATCTCTGCCTTGGTTAACTTCTTCAAAAATGTTGCAGGAGCACTTCCCATGCTAGAAACAGCTCCTTGACTGCCCCCCTGCACTCCCTTTTCCTCCTACAGAATTTTCTGACAGAGCCCTGGAGTTGTTCCAGGAAGTGGCAGCCTTGCGACTCCCTCCTATGGCAACTGGAGTACTTCTCAACCTCCTTTATGTGCACGGGCCAAGTTTCATGGCAGCCCCTAGGCTGTTTGGCTGTTGTAGCTCCACTTCCAGTTGAAGCCCTTCCATGGCCCAGTAGTAAACAACCCAACCTGCTGCCATGTTCTAAACTCTGTTGTGCGCACTAACAAAGTCTAAAGTTCTCTCTGGTACTCTACTGTCCCAGACTGCTTCAAGTTAGTTAATCCACCCAAAGGGTTAAGACTCATGGGAAGCCCAAACCATAGGTGACATTATTCCTTGAAGGTTTCCCATTCCATACCCGGTTCCTCATGCTCCACCTTAAAAAACCACAATTGTGCCTCTCCATTAAGATGGAATGCTACCAGCCTCACTTTCTCCTCCTCCGGGGTCTGTTGGTTCCTGAGGAACTGCTTTACCTCATAAATCCAAACAAGAGGGTCATTAGAACCATCATATGTCAGGAGTTTTAATTTAGAATACCTAGGAATGGTGCCTAAAACTGTTGGCCCACGCTTTGTCGACCCTCCTCTTTGTGTAGGTGTGGTTGCCGCTGCCAGCCTTCCCCTGCTAATCTTGTATGTGAATAGCGCGCAATAGCTCCACAAACTGAGCATTCTGCCATTCTTCTGCCCTTGCCAATTGCGGCTCCAGTTGTTTCATAAACACATCTACCTTAGTTGACAGATCAAATGAGTCATCCATGACCAGTGGCTCTGGTACCAAATTGATGTGGGACTTAGCGTAGGATTTGGTCACAGGCTGACTCACAGGGAACTCTTGCCCTCCTCCTTTATTGATGTTCACTTCCTTCCTAGACTTGCCTACGCTGAACGAAAAGAAAAAGAGCCATCCTTGACAGACCCTCTAGATTTTCTGCTAAAGTTTTTGACGGTCTTATTGAATAGAAATATGCCCTTTAAATAGGTGTAACAGTGAGAGTTATTAGGACTTATTATAGAGATTTTAGGATCCATGTAATTTAATAATTATCCTAACTAGAATAGAATCCATCTAATTTAGTCTCCTAGTAAAACAAAATTTTTGAAATTATAAACTTTTGCTAAATAGTAGTGATGGAAAGAAAAATACTTGCAAAACAAACTTAACAATCTGTTAACCTTCGATCACTCTCTTACTTCATCCGATTTTCTTACAAATGCATCTTCCACATCAACCCTCAAAAATGATTTGTTCAACCAAAGGGCAAATTTCTTACACATTAATGTGCGTGATCACATTTATTTGCCTGCACACATACAGTTTTTCTGAAAAAATAAGCAGGCAAATAATTATGAAACCCTATTCCATCATGGCATCTTATTATGCATATTCTGTGCACAACATGCAAAAAAAAAGGAAAAAGAAAAACTACCCTCCAAATCCTACACCCTACATGCATAAAGGAAAATGAATAACTAAGACAAAGAAATAAACCAAATAGGAATAACACATCACTACAAATGAACTGTACAAATTTCAATTCAATTCTTTTACTTGATGCAGGGGTATAACTCTAAAGATCGAAAAGGCAGTCTATTTGATGATTGGGATCTTTCAGAGTCTGGAGGTGCAGAACAATCTGAGGTAAATCTCTTTTGCTATCATTCACATCGGCAACAAAGTCAGCAACCATGTATATGCTCCAGTGACAGTTTTAAGAAGTAAATTACGGCCACAGTTACTTCTGTGCTTCACATGTACCCGGGTCCTGTTACCTGTTTCCCTAGACTTTTCAATAAAATTGTGGGAAGGTTAAATATATGTTGGTACAGTGCTGAGAGAAAAGATGCTGATAAAAACATTGGTCAAGCAGTACCTTTTAAGAAGTGATATTATCATTTGCTACACTGATCATATACTCTTACCAAATAACTTTTTTTTCTCTTACAATTTCCATGTCCATATTGCATTCAAAGTTTTGTGTTGACAGTGGTGTTTAACTTTGGAATAGTCTTCAATGTTTGTTCGAACTCCACAAAATTTCTTTTTCCTGAGTTCCATTTCTTCTCTGAATACTTCAATTTGTTACTTAGCTTGCGGTGCAGCATGTAGAGCATAAACATGTTTCCTCGGAACAAGATCAAAGTTCAATGCTTAAGGTTATATGCAATCAAAGAGATCGATTTAGGGCACGATTGCGAGAGACAGAGGAGGTAATGTCATTCTTTTGTTGTTATATGGATTGCATATTCTGTGTCATAGTGCATATTCATCTGAATTGATCATAAGCTTGTGGATAAAAGTGAAAACCTTAAAATTTGTAGGAGATAAGGCAGTTGAAGGAGAGGATAGGTCAACTAATGGCGGAGTTGGAGAAAACAAAGGCTGACAACGTCAAACTATACGGAAAAATACGTTATGTGCAGGACTACAATCATGAAAAAGTAGTTTCAAGAGGATCGAAGAAGGTGTTTTATTTGGATTTCCATTTTCTAATTGAGATTGTATTTCCTAATTGCTCTGGGTGTATGAAAACTTTTCCCGGCCATATGATGAATTTCAGCACAACGAGGATCTAGAAAGTGGTTTCATCTCGGATGTTGAGTCTAAGTACAAGAAGATATATGAAGATGACATAAATCCATTTGCAGCATTTTCAAAAAAGGTTAGTATCATTTGAGTTAGTTCACTAGATAAAAGTATGATCGCCAGTCATGCAATTTTATTGCATTTTAAGGCCTCAGGTCTGCTGTCACTCTCTCTTTTGCAAGTTTTCTGTAGAATACTCTAGTATGAACAATTAAAGTTAAATAAATGTATATACTAAGCTGCATATAAATAATTTCCATCTAAAAGTCCCCTACCCACTTGTTATGTTCATTTGGAACTATTAGGGCAGCATCAAACTGATTGAACTTCTCTTTGCATGTCATATACAAGCGCGCGCACACTTACAATTATTAACTTTTTATATTGTTAATCAGGAAAGGGATCAAAGGTACAAGGAGTTGGGTATCAGAGATAGAATCACACTTAGCAGTGGACGCTTCCTTCTTGGTAACAAGTATGACTGGATTTCCTTCACTTTGACTGGATTTCCTTCACTTTATTTTTCTTCCATCTTAGAGAAGTGCTCTCCGTTATTAGTGATTCTATAGAAATTTGAACTTAGCATTTCTCAATACTGGATTCTTTCTCTTTTTTCTCTCCTTATAGTAGTTTAATTTATCTCAAATATAGCTTTTAGAGGTTAACAAACTCCTACTGCTAGGACAACTTATATGTGTAGCGTCACCTAAACTGGATGTCTCCGCATCAGTGTCCACGTGTTTTCTTTAAATTAAATTGTTTAAAATAAAAAGCAAGTATTAGTTTAAACACAACATTTTTGATACACATTCGGACTACATCCACTTTGCTCCTACAAAAAACATCTTTCTCAGCTCATCTCCAACTCCCATCTTCTTATTATTTTTTCCTTGATTCTTGTGCCTTTCCTTGAATTTCTATGCTATTCTTCTCAAGATGTCGCTGATGGCTACGTACTTCCCTTGAAACTATTGGAATTAACAAATAATCAAAGAGAACTAGAGTGGGAGAAATCAGCTAGAGTGAGAGAGAGACTTTGTGGACTCTTGACCCAGAAACCGTCAATTTTATCAGGAAACTAACAACCACATCGAGTAAGTTTCAGTGTCGTCTTTTCTCTTTCTAGAAAAATATGAGAGAGAGAAAGCAATGGCCATGAGTCCTTTGATGTCAGCGTCTGTGGTGATGCATAAGGCTACAAGAGATTCACAGAACAAAACATTGAATTGATTTATAATGTTAAGGGTTTCAGAATTTTTTTTATTTGAGGATTTTGGGAATTTGGTTATTGGAAGGTTTCGGGTATTCTTCGAATGGCTTCAAGGTGGGCATCTAGGAGGATTTGGGGTGATGTTCGAATGGATTTAGATGAGAGAGTAGTCTTTTAAGAAATACGCAAATGGAACATAGGCTATGTTTGGTTGGGTGGTTATTAATGGAATGAAATAGAATATAATGTAATATTATTTCATCATTTGGGAGGAGAGTTTATAATGGAATGGAATGAAATAGGATAAAAAGGGAGGGTTTCACGTTACGTTTCATTTCATCCTAAACAGTAAAAATAAGTTGCTTCCGATTTAAGAGGTTTAGGATGAAATGTAAAATGATAAACAACATTTTACTATATTACATTATGAATCTTTCTTTCAAACAACATTTCACTATATTACATTATAAATCCTTCCATTCCTCACAAATAACAACTTTTAATATTACATCCATGTACATTCCATTTCAGTATAAATTATTATATTCAAGTCTATTTCATTAAGAATTTTACGTCATTGCTGCGGAGCAACTAGTTGTCTAACTAGTGTACATTTTTATTTTTTTTTAAACTAAACAAATAACAATTTTTTAATTACACACTTGTTTGATGTGGAAACAATAACGAACTTAGTTTTGACTCCTGAGCTATATTTGAAACAAAATGAAATTTTATGCATTTAACTGATTTTTTTTTTACTTTAGGTTTTGATTAAAATTTCGGACTTAAAATATAACTTACCTTGGTTTTAATGGTATCTTACACTCATCATAATTAGGCATCTTATTATTTTTCCTTTTCAGTTCCCGTGTTGTTCTGTTTTCTTGCAAACTTTTTTAGTTTTATCTTTCTTGTTTACCGCTGATAGTTCATTCGATTCTGTAGTTGTTTTTTCACTTTATGCTTCATGTACTGTTTTATTATTTTCAGTAAGATAATACTCTTGTTGCAGTGAACAAGTATTGTTTGTAAATTTTCTTTCTTCCGAATGAGACCCTAAATTGCAGGTATGCGCGTACTTTTGCTTTTTTCTACACCATTGGATTGCATATCCTGGTGTTCACATGTCTCTACCGCATGTCGGCTCTGAGCTATCTAAGGTTATCACTAAATTAACCATATTTTTGGCCCCTATATCCTCGTAAAATATATTGTGATTTAATGCTTCAACTTTCTGTTTCCAGCAATGGCGAGGAATCTTTTGTTGGAGATGATAACATAAACCTCCCCCATGCGATCTAGTTTTTGTTTGTCTGGGTAAATTTCCTGCAGTCTCTGACCATGGGATCGAGGCTCACAGGATTTGAAACTGCAAATATAGAGGCCGTACAATGTATATGCAACAATATTTACCTCCAATACAGAATGGAAAAAGAAAAATGCACTTGGTCTTGTTTTACTGCTTGCAAAGTCCGAGTAATTCAATGAAAAGCTGATTTTTTTGGGCTGCCACAGAGATATTCACCTTGATCTTGTAAACTATTTGGCATGAACATTAAATATGCATGATCATCCAAGAGTTGGTAATGGGTAGCGCTGGGAAGAGCTTTGATTCGGGACTTGAGTTACATCACAAAGTTCTCCATCTTCATTAACTTCACCTAACGATGAAATGACATTATTTTGTTAAACGATGTCATTTGTGTATATTCAATTCCAAGGTTCAGAGCCAGTCAAGTCATAGAAGCTCAATTCAACACCACTTGAAACTTAAAATTTAAAAGAAAAATATGAATTTAGTTCGAATATGATAACTTGAATTAAGCCTATTGATCTTGAGTTACGCGTAGACTGTTCCAGATTTGAACCATTTTGTTGAACCTAATAATTCTTTAAAAGTTGATTTCATTTATTAATAATTTGATACTTAAAGTTCTACATCATCATGCTTTGATGCAACTTTTGTCGTTATTTTAGTAATCAATTCAATCCTGGTTCATGCAATCCTAATGTTATTGGCAATTACGTACCAATTTTTTTTGGGTAAATAATTTCGTACCAATTTTACAAAGCCAAAGAAAGTCTTTTTGTAATTGGATATACAACCCAATTATAATTATCAAACAATAATGGTAACTGTTGAGGGAAAGACGATAGTGCTGCGTGGGGACCCCAGCCTAAGCAAAACAGTCGTATCCCTAAAAACTATGGTTAAGATTATCATCCAAGAAGACCAAGGAATGGTAATTAAGATGTATAGGTTGACCATTTCAGAGGAGAATTAAAGGAACTAGCTTTCAGAGGAGGTTTAAGGGTAGATAGGCGAATTCCAATAAGTGTTTTCGTTAGTCAGGAGAGCTACCTCCATAGGTAGATAAAAGCCATGAAATCAATTTAAAACCCGTAATGGCTCGCATCAATGTTTAACCTTATCGATACCCTCACAGTTAATTAGAAGGATGAGATAGAAAGGTTGGTAAAGAAGATGTTAACTACAAGGATTATCCAACATAGCGTAAGTCCTTTTTTGAGGCTAGTATTCCTAGTCAAGAAGGACGGTAGCTGGAGATTTTATGTAGACTATCGAGCCTTGAATAAGGCTACAATTCCTGGCTGATTCACTATTCCTATGGTAGACAAGTTATTTGATGATAAACTGAAAAGTTGCTGGTGCATTCGTACTCGTGAGCGTCACTATAAGTTTTTGGTCATGCCCTTTAGCTTACCAAATTGTAGAAGTTGGTGTGTTCCCGTGTCCGTGTCCGTGTCGTGTCAGTACTTCTTAAATAACTACCCATATATTTGTTTATATAAGCCTTCATCCTTTCTATATATATATATATTATAAAATTTAAAATTAAAAAAAAAAGCAGAATTCATAATATGATATATATTGATTGATGTATTTCAAGACTTCCAATAGCTTGATAATTCATACATAGTTGATACTTTATAAGCCCCTCTCAAAAAACATGGAGCATATATTCCATTAAGCAATGTCCGAGTGGTCTCCAGACGTGTCCAAGCTGTGTCCACTGTGTGTTAGTGGGTGTCTGATACGCACACGTGTTCGACACACGGACACGGCGTCCGCGCTACATAGGTAGCTATGCAATTTGTCAATAAAACAAAACAATGTCACTTTCTCCAGCAGGATTACTGCAACCGTTTCTTATTCCAGAACAAGTGTGGGATGATATCTCTATAGATTTTGTAGAAGGATTACCTAAATCCGTAGGGTTGAGTGCAATTATGGTGGTAGTAGACATCCTCAATAAATATGCTCATTGCTCTCAAACATCCATACACTGCCTCCATCATGGCTGAATTATTTGTCCAACTCATAGTCAAACTCAATGGATTTCTAAGATCTATTCTGTCAGATAGAGATAAGGTTTTTATGTTATTTTTGGAGGGAACTATTTTGCCTATAACAAACTCAGTTATGGCTCCTTTTAAGTTGATATACGATCAAGTTTATTGTATATCGATATTAATAAATAAGATAATCAATTTATTTATAATAAATATTTTTATAAATAATTAATAATTAACTTGATTTAATAAATGAAATTTAAAATCACTATTAAATTTATATTTTGTTAATTATTAATAAAATAAATTAATATTACATATTAAAAATATTTATACTTTTTTTATAAAAATAATAAATATGATAAATTAATAAAATAAAAATAATTTTATAATTTTATAATTTTAAAACTAATCGATTAATAATTATTTATATATTAAAATAAAAATTATATAATAAAAATAAAGAAATTAACTATCCTATTTGTTAATATTATTGTATAATACATAAAAAGTCAACGAAAGACTTAATTTACTATTATATTAAAGTAGTAAATATATCAATAATAGTTAATTAATATAATATAATTTTAATAAAGTGGGTCAATATCACTTATTCTTATTATATTTTTTTAACATAAGCTATGAGATATTAATATGATTAATTAATAAATCAATAAATCTAAATCCACCTTTTGTGAAGGGCCTGTCAACGTGGAGTGACATATGTCTTAAAAGTTTTATGTCCATAAAGTTAATAACAAAACTTAACCCCTTTGTTTTCTGATGAGCATCTTTTGATGACAGGTATCCGGGATTTACTCCAACGGTCTTGGGAGGTGCGACTCTAATATGTTCATCGGGAAGGCAACCAATGTGCAGACACTTTGACCTCAATCGCAGCCATCGCCAATCCAGGACTTCATATCCTTCAAGAGCCCCCGACGATAGTTGTGGAGCTCCTACACCGTGATAAACAGGGAGTAATGTATCGCAGATCTATGCGCTAGTTTGCTTTCTTTTGGCTTTGTTTTATTCCCTTGTAACAAAAATAATAATAACAAAACTTAACAAAGGGCTTGATTGTAGACTTTTTTTATATAAAATATGAGGACTTCTTATGAGATTATTAGAAAATTGGAGGTTTCCATAGAATTGACAAAAATCACATAAGATGATTATACTTTTTACCTAATAAGAAAATCATACTACATCAAATAGTCATATTGAACCTACTTGAATCTACCAAATTTGAAAAAATGTAAAATCTCGATTTATAAAAATGATTTAATTTTAAATAATTTTAAAATTTGACCTAAAATTTAAACTAATTTGCAATAAAGTCATCACTTTTGAAGAATTATCTTATTTAAACCAAAAAATTGAAGTTCAACCAGCAGTCAAGTTAAAAAATCAACATTTTCTAATGTTTTTCTCATTAATTTTGTATTAAAATTTTACTTAAATTATTGTAACTTTAATTTGTTATATTAAATTTATTTTGATTTGATTATGTTCAATTCAAATAACTAATGTTGGACCCCGAACCTTTCTTGGAAGCTAAGACTGTTAAATGAGAAATTGTTGGCAATTATTCATGTGTGAACAAAGGAGAATTCATGAATTTGAAATGAAATGGAAAAGATGGTTTAGATACAAGATGGATTATATAGGAAATATTGGAAGTTAAAAGCTGGAAAATGAATATGTTCTTTGAGCATGCCCCGGTGTTTTAGTCATAAATTGATCTCTAGTTATCAAAATGAGATGATTTTTGATTTGGATTAAACTAGAGAGATAAGGCTACAAATTGTTTGATGAAATTGAGTTTTGATTCAGTCCCTAAGAGTATCAATTCTCAGATGGAAGTCAAGCGCAGGATAATGTTTTAGTATAAGAACAGTCCGAAAATGTTTTGGTGTATAACTTTTGGAATATGGAACTAAATTGATTGATTTTGGTGTCATTAGAAAATTAAGACAATGAGGAACATTTGTCTAGAAGGAAGTGCAAGCAAATTCCTTCAATTGCAAGATTAAAAAAAAAGGGTTATGATTTTTAGAAGGAGCTAAGCATGATTTAAATGAATTTTGAGGTATTGATAAATTAATTATTCTATTTTTTGTGGAATTAATTAGCATGTTAATGTGAGTAATTAGCATGTTAAGGTGACTAAGACCATATGACATGGATTAAATTGAAATAAGGAGGTAAAATATACATGAGGGCAAAATTGGAAGACAACTTAAGCTTTTAAGGTTGCAAGGCTTATTAGTAAGGGCAAAAGGGTCATTGTTCATTCATTAATGATATAAAAGGAAGAAGAAAGAGTTGTCTTTCATTTTTAGAAGAGGGAAACGAAATTTGAGAGAAGAGGGAGAGAGAAGGTGTCGTAGAAGAGGGAAAGAAGGAGAAAAGAAGAGCTAAGCTAGGGTTTCGATTTTTTCATGGATTTCAAGGGGATTTTGAAGTTATTTCAAGAAGGAAAAAGGTGGAGGAGCATGAGAGCTACATTTCAAGCCAAGAAACTCTTCATTTGGTGAAGATCCAAGGTAAG
>JAOTBA010000007.1:11011165-11032021 GCA_025629845.1 Erythroxylum squamatum | reverse complement strand
CCTAATTTTCATGTATCAATTTTTCTTACCACTTGGCATTTTTCCTAGACCAAATGTACATTTAATTCCTCAATTTTCCAATTATATCAATTAATTCCAAATTCACTACTTGTAATCAATCAGACCAAAATTCAAGGCATAAACGTTTCACAATTTACATCATGAACGTTTTAATCTTTTCATGCCCTGGAATGAGTGAATTGAGTGCATATACATTCCTTGTAATGTGTACAAAATCATAATTCATAATTCATGTGTGTATGCTAATGATATGCATGTGAATGAAATGCAATTCATGAATTCCTAATGACAACTAAAGCTCTAACCTTTAATATAGAGAACGGGTTATTACATTTGATATTATGTTTCGTTAATATTTCTAATTCTTTAGGTTGCTATAAGATTAAATAATCATGCGCTTGACTTGGTTGTTTAGTGCTCAAGGTTTAATTAGTTTATGTCTCTTTTTAATTAACTACAACTAAGAAGAGAACAGAAAAATAATTCTAATAGTAAATGTTCAAAATATGAATTCATTTATTCTTGTATCGATAATTAATATACAATTCTCAAAGTAGAAGTGCATAAGATCAACGTTTTCTATTGTCTTTTCACATTTTAATTCACATCATTTCTTAGTTATATTTAGTTTCATCAAAATAAAACCCCTTTGTTTTTTCTTGTTTACAAAGAACAAATCCAATCTAGGTACTCTTTATGATATTGACAGTTGCTGTTACTACTATATAATTTCTCAAGAGTAAGGTATTATGTTTAGGTGTAGGGGACAATACACCAAATTTTGGCATTATTATTAGGGACTTTTCTAGCTATAATTATGCTTTTAGATTTTATTAATTTTATTTTTCTTATTTTTCATATTTTATTCGCTTATCTAACTGTACATATATGTTACTATATCTACTAATCAAGTTAATTTGTAATTTAATTTAAAAATAGGAAGAACTTTATGTAGGTTAATGAAGGATGTTAAATATGGACCATAAGAGACCACTTCAACTCTAAATTATTATTTGAAAGAGGTTAAAAATCTAAAGAAAAAGATACCATTGCTAAATATAGGACTTTAAAGGAGCTTGTTGCTCCCAATTTGAAAACAACCTTTTATGCATTAATGGAGTTCCACTTAGTATGTATAAGTATAAAGCATATGGGGTAATTGAGGAATAAAGAAAACTTTGAGCTTTTTGGTTTTCATTAAAAGATGCAGTGAACGATTGACTTTATTACTTATCATTTAGAAGTATTGCCTTATAGAATGAAATGATGAGGTTATTCATGGAGATATACTTTCTAGAGTTAAAAGCAACCATTATTAAAAAAAGTATGGTGTAAGGTAGCACAATGGAGAGTCTTTGTATGAATATTATAAATGATTTAATAAGTTAAGTGATGACTACCTTATTATAAAATTAGTGAGCAACTGCTTATCTAATACTTCTATAAAGGACTTATACGTGTCGATAGGAGTATGATTAATTTTGCTTGCAAAGGAGTATTGGTAGTTAAGAGTCCAAGGGTCATTATTAACTTGATTGCCAGCATGACGACAAATTCTCAACATTTTAGCATTAGGTATGACGCACTACCTAAGTGCATCATTGTGGTAAATGTTTATGTTCTTGAGAAATAAATTTTAAATATAATCTCTCTTACTTGTCAAATGGTTGTGAATAATATGCAAACAATGAAAGCTTGTAGGATTTGTTCAAAGAGATATATGTTCAACATTTTAAAAGGGGTCTACTGAACAAGTTGATGTAGTCGGTAAATTTTAAAGAAACCCCAAGGGGATTGTGACTCTTGTTCAAAAATATATATCTAACATGGATGTATTATCCTTATTTATCTATGAGAATCCACCAGTAAAGCAGTTAATGACTCAAATCTGATAAAATTTCCAACCATACAAGCAGTCATACTCCTTAAAATAACAAGCAGACCAAACTTCTAATTCTGATAAGCCTATAGAAGATGTTGTTAAATACTTTTCTATTAATATTCAAGGTTTGCAAAATTACATAGGATAAATGGAAAATGCAATGAATTAGTTAGAAGCACAAAATTCAAAGAAATTACCTTCTAAAAAAGTTGTGAATCATATAGAAAATGTAAGTGCAATCGTTTTGAGGAGCGGTAAAGAGTTGGAGATATTAGTAAAAATATTCCCTGCAATATTGATAGGCATTTAACTATCCTACTTGTTTTCCGAAGTACCGTAAGTGCACAGGTTGTCTTGTAATATACTTGGTATCGAATCCCATAGGAATTGTATAGTCACCTTAATAGTTTAATTTAAACTTTTTTTGAGCAATTAATTAATGAACAATTAAAACAATCAAAGTAGCAACTAGGAGGAAAAATCACAGAATTAAGGTTGCCAAATGAGGAATCGATGTTGAAATTGGAAAACTGAATTACTAAAGCTAGGATTACCTTTACTACCCTATGCAATTTTTCAATTTTTGTAAATATGATCGTGTTTAGTCCCAAATATTTTCTAATGTCTCAGCCCTTTCTCTCTCAATAATTTTACTAAACAATCCTAAAATAACGATTAAAATCTAGTATGTGATCTTTTAACGTCCACTCTTAAACTAATCGTTCATTAGATTTGATTACCACTTTGGACAGCTACATCACATCCCATATCTCTATGTAAATGATGAAGTAACTTGATAAATGGAATGTCCTACATGAATGTCGACTCTCATGGCACACTCACTACATATTTCTCAACCCTGTATCTCTTTGTAGACTACATATTTCTCAACCCCGTATCTCTGTGTAGACTAAGTATGAGCATCCAAATACCATAAACACATATAAATGATCATAACATTGCACAAAAGTGAAGTCCTACATGGGTTGAGTAAGAATAATCCTAAAACAGCCTAGCAATCCATCAAACACAACTCAGTCATCATCAATACAGGTTCCAAACTTCTGCCCATACAATAAATTAAAAAAATCAAAGAAAAAAATGAGAAAAAGATAGGAAAAGGAAGCTTACTGCATGAGGAAGTACGTTAGAAAGCTGGACAACTTTGGTGTAGCCTTGGAATCCTTAGTGTTCTCCTCCAATGTGTAGCTCCAAATGCCACCTTTCTACCACTCCTTTGTTCAGCTATGTTCTACCACGAAAACACCCTCTTTTTGGCCTCCTTTCCTTGTTTTTATGTAGCCATAAATCACTCATCATGTGGCTGGTACACCAAACCTCAATAGCTGTCATTTTTGCTCCCCTTTCTTATGTTTTTGTCACTTTTTATTGTTCTTAAACATAGCTGGCACAAGACTTTTGTGTTAGCCAAATTTTAAGTCACGGCTTGTCACACTCCTATTATAATGTCCCAACTTTTATTCCATACTTCCTTCACTCAATTGCACCATTTAACCTGCCAATAAACCATGAAAATAAGCATTTAATCATGCCTTAACACATGCCAATTAATACAAAAAATAACAACCCACACAATGAGGCTTATATATGCACACACTAAATGCAATGTTAAGGTTAACACACCAACTTACACAAAATGTATGTACAACATACTAGACTATAATTAAACACTAACATGGCCACATGTAATGTATAAATACCTAAAACAAGCATAACATATACACAATTATGCAACATTAAAATGAAAAACCTAGTTCACATGTACTTTCCATGCAATAGTCACACATAAAATATATATAAATCTACATTTACCAACTCCCCCACACTTGAATTTTTGCTTGTCCTTAAGCAAAACAAAACACAAAACTAAAAAAAAATCATAACACAATGCACACATTACACCAAACATGCACACTCCCAAAATTATAGCTATTATACAAAGATCGGTAGGCTTTTATTTCATTAACACGTTTTTTAATTATGTTTTTAACGCTAACCTAGTCTTTTGACGTGAAGGCAAACATTTGTGATAAATGTCCCCAGTTACTCATCTAGGTCAGTTTTTTTTATACATTACTATTAACCTTAATCGGCAGGTCATTCTAACCTTTTGATGTGACATGAATGTCCCCCAGTTACTCAGCTATATCACCCTTCACAACCAGCTAACAACTCTATTCTTAACCCTTTTTGGGCCAGAGAAATAGCTATCCATTTACACAAGCCTCTTTTTTCACATTTTAACATACTACATTTCTTTGTAGCTTTTCAATTTTCATAAAAAACTACTTATAACTTCCTACCATTTTAATTCATTCTAAACGTAAATACATCCATCATGTAACATTAAATGTAAAAATAGGTTCTATATCCTAATTCACATGCAGATTTACCTCAATTCTTAATCAAACACAAATTCATAAGCTAAAATACTTTCATATCCTAAATAATCACGTTTAAAATTAATTTCATCCTCGTCCAACTATGCCATTAATTTACTATCGATAGTGACATATAACGCAAATGTACACAAGAATTGAAAGACAATTATGCATATTGACACAAAATCATGCAAACTAGGAAAATTATGGGGAGTTAAATAAGACACACAATATGCAATACAAAATTGCATACCACTCTCCCACACATAAACAACATATTGTCCTCAATGTGTGGAAGTGGTGCATAATGAAACAATCAATCACACAATTCACATAAAAAAGCGGAAATAACAAAAATAAAAGATAAAGGGCATGAGAAAGCTTATTTAATGGGACGACAGTAAAGGTAGCATTGTTGGAAAGTGTACTCCCTCAACATAGCTCCCTTGTTCTCATCTTTCTTCTTCCTATAGTCACACATAAAATTTAAAAAACATTAGTAAAATAAAACACAAAACATAAAACACACCAAAATATATAAAAAAATGATGCTAGTTTTTATAGTCACTAGCAAGAATATTTAGCCTACGCTTGGATCACTGGAGGGGTTGGAGAGATAGCTTATCTCGTTCTTGGGGCAATTGGTTGCCAAAATAAGGCTTATTCCCCATGCTCATTTTCTAATTCTAACGCTCCGGATGGATAAACATTAACTACTGTAAAGGGGCCACTCTATCGAGATTATAATTTTCTTGGGAACAAACGAAGTCTCGAGTTAAATAATAAAACCATATCCCCTGCATAGAAGTCCTTCTGCTTGAGAAGTGCAGCATGCCACCACTTTACCTTTTCCTTATACAATTTTGCATTCTTGTACGCTTGCAGCTTAATTCTTCCGTCTCATTAAACTAAAGCTTTCGTTTTTTCCCGATTGCTTTTTCATCCCAGTTTAGGGGCCTTAATTGCCCAATATGCCTTATGCTCCAATTCTATGGGTAACTGACAAGCCTTTCCATAAATCAGTATGTAAGGTTTCGTACCAATGCTTGTCTTAAATGCTGCTCGATTGGCCCAAACTACATCATCCAGTTTATTTGCCCAATCTTTTCTTGAAGAGTTGATGGTCATTTCTAAAAAAATTTAGTTCTCGGTTGACGACCTCAATTTGGCCACTTGTTTAGGGAAGGTATGGTGTCGCTATCCTATGTTGCACTTCATATTTTTTTCAATAATGTTTCGAAAGGATTATTGTGAAAATGGGTGCCTCCATCACTGATGATGACTCGTGGCATTCCAATTCTATTGACTATCTTTTTAAGGAACTTTTGCACCACTCGACCATCATTTGTTGCAGTCGTCATCACCTCAGTAATAAATGATAAGGAATCCATTTAGGTGAAATGGCTTCTTAAGCATTATATAGAAGGATTCAACTTGTGGATAATTAAACCAAAAACAAATGCATCATGGTACTAGCTTCAAATGCTAAAACTAAGGGACTTCATCCACCCACTTATCAAATACAAGGTATGGAATGGAAGAGATACATGGCTATGGTATGATAATTAGAGTATAGTTGGCCCTCTTTATCTTCATCCTAACTTTGTTAGCCTTAAAGTTTTCTTCCCTACAAATGCAAATTTTAGTAGTTTAATTGCAAATGGAAGTTGGCATTATAACAATATAGTGAGAAATTATTTCAAGGTTGCTTCCCCCAAACTCCTCTAGACCTGAAAACGGAGGATAAGATAATATATCTTAAGCATCCCTTTAGCTTGTTTACAATCAAACCTTGTATGGATATGATTAGGAATTAGGCAATGACTGTGAACTAGTATTCTCCTATATGAAACATGCTTCTTGCCCTAAGATTCACGTTTACTTTGTGGCTAGCAATTAAATAAAGGCTCAGTATCTTGGATAGAACAAAAGCCACTAATAATTTAAATTGTATGTTATATTTGTTAGACAAAAAAATTACCAATGCACATCTTTTGTTTAATGTTCCTAATTTGTATAAGGTTTGAAGGATGCTATTGGCCTTTATAACCTAAATTTGCATATTAAAGGCTTGACAGGAATAATTTAATGGCTATATTCACTTTCCAAGGGTCATAAAGATGAGATGTTGTTGGATAGCTTAGTTCTTAGCAATACAATTTATGGTGTTTGGTGGGAGGAACCAAAGGGTCTTTAAGGATAAGTTCAACTCTCCAAAACATGTAAATGAATGCAATATTAGTGTATCAAGGAGTTGCTTATAGTTATAGGACAAGACATTTCACTTTCTCCACTTTTGAAATTAAATTGGTCCCTTTAATGAGTTCTAGTGAGTTGTCATAGTCCTAACATGTTACACATATGGTGACTTAATGAGCTTTAAGAGTCTTAATTCTACTTGATGTTTTATTTTGTACATTACATGTACACTCTAGTTTAATTCATTTACTTTCCAAAATGCTCTGAAAATCATGTTAAAAATAAAGTCTATTTAGCACATATCAATCATCTTTCTCAATGGCTTATTACCTAGCTCTTTTTTATTAAAAATCTTAATTTTTTTATATGTGAGGTTCTTAAGGTTTACTTCTTGTCTATCTGTTACTAGGTTAGTCTCCATTCTTATTAGTGATTCATTGTTTTTAAGTATAAATCTTTTAATGTGAAATGGTGGGATTATCAACTCAATTAGGATTAAAGCTTATATGTCATATACTAAATTGAAGAGGTTTCTATTGCAATTGTTATTGGAATTGTTCAATACATCTAGAGGATACTTGATTGAATCTATCTACAAGTACATATAATCGATTGTAGCAAGTTAGAAAATCTAGAGTATTTTAGAGTCTTAATCCTACGAGGACTATAATTACTAAATTTATTGATCCTACCTAACAATAAAACTTATTCTCTAAATACTAAATTTTATTAATCTTACCCAAAAATAAAACTTTTTTAATTAAGATTTAACAAAAATAACTAAATTTCCAAACTAATAAAAGAAAGATAATTAACTAATGAAAAGATTTCAATATAAAAAATGCTAGCATTTTAAGGTTCACATATGAGGGATTCTAATTATCATACAATGATTGATTATCAAGGTGTAAATAAAAATCAATCTAAAGAATCTATGCCCTCTCCTAAGGCGCTCAAATATATAATTACCACCTCCCAATGCACAATTCAACCTAATCAAACTCACTAAGAATATATTATCACAATGGTCTACGAAATCCCTTTCTCTAGATCTAGAATGTTTATTCTCCTAGTGCATAAGTTACACTTCACCTCTCAGTGCTTCATATAATCCCTAAAAGTGAAATATGATGATTAGCCACAAATACAATAATTAATATTAAAGAGAATAAATTCAACCAAATGATAACAACTCATGCATTAATAATCGAAATATCCAACATGAAATAGATGCATAAGCCTAGCTATGAATTCAGTTAATAAACGTAAGCAGCAATAACAACAATAACAATAACAACAACCGTAGAAATCTCGTTGAGATGCAGAGTCTAGGGAGGTCTAGAAGTATTTAGCCTTATCCTTAATTAGTAGAGAGCTTATTTTCGATAGACCCATAGAAAAATAAAGAAAATGAAAATAGTTTTTGAAGATGGTCCGGAGAAAACAAAAGCTAGAGACATAAATAAATAATTATATAAAAATAAAAATAATATAGAAATCCAAAGCCAAAATAAAAATTAATCATAAAACAATCTTAACATGAAAGAAAGTAAAGAAGAAAAGATGGAACAAGATATCCCTACAGCAGGTCTGTGGTGGAAATATGAGTTTCTCTAACATCTGTCACTTTCGCTTACATATTATCGTACATCCCATCTCATTATTGTTAGAAGTAACCCCACCGCGGTATCTATGGCTTATATAGAATTAACGAATATGGCTTAAATTTGACTAACCGTATCTATAAGTCCATGTCTATTTCGATTTCGCATATCAAAGCATCATATATGTCCACCTTCTTGTTTGAAGCCTTAAATCACGTATCTAATGATATCTAATTTTGATTTCATATGGGCCCTAGATAACTATGTCATCCTAGCTAACTTTTTGACCAATATGCCATCAATAAACGATCCAAATGAGCCAAAATTTTCACTCAAGTCTGAGTTAATAATGGGAATGGTGAATTCAACAACAAATTCATCCAATAATTGAGATTCTACTAATGTAAGAGGGATGAACTTGATATCAAATTCACTTAGCTCCACTAACCACTTCACCTTTTGCCCTAATGTTTCGGCTTGTGCAAGATATATCGTAGTGGTAGCTAGGTTATGAAAACAATAGTGATGTGAGCCTAACTCTCCTTATCCACTATTGGTTTCTCCATTCATGTCTATCTAAATGTTAGGTCCCTTAAAAAAATTTGTTTGTATAATAGATTGGCCTATAATGTCCATATTCTCGTACTAGAAATGAACATAGTGCCTCCACTGAAAACATGTACAAGTACGGATACTTTAAGGGGCGGTGACTGGAGATGGGATCTACAAATAGCTCTTGAAGGCCTCGAAAATTAGCTAAAATTTGCTACTTCATTTGAACCTTTGGTTAATTTTAACATTTTGTAGAAAGAAAGATACTTCTCAGCGGACCTAGATAAGAAACAAGACTAACTTTTTATTTTACCCATAAGGCTCTATGCTGTCTGTGGGGGCTTTATGTCAATGACTTACTTGAATCTTTTAAGAGTTGACTCCAATACCCCCTTAGACTCGCTATGAAATCTAAGAACTTCCTGCTAAAAGTCCTGAGCTTGCACTTTTCATTATTCAACTTCATATCATACTTCTTAAGCGTTTAAGATTTCTTGTATGTTTGTTGTGATCTCGCTCTATTCATATCATCAACGTAGAACTTTATATTCATGTTGATCTACTTATGGAACATAGAGTTGATCCTAGCCTTTGATAAGTCTATCATATATTCTTTAATCTGGAAGGCATCGTCTTGCTATGGTAAATTTCATTTTGTGTGATGAATGCCGTCTTTTCCTTATCCTGCTCCTATATGTGGACCCGCTTATAGCTCTAGTATGTGTCTATGAAGCTTAACATCAGTGACCTGCCTGGCATCTACAAGCATATCTATCTTTAGCCTTTAGGATTAGGTAGTTGTCCTCAGGAAAACGTTGTAACGTTAAGATATATAAAATCAACGTCCATTCATCACTTGTCATTAAACTTTCTAATCAGCACCATATTGGGTAGCTAGTTTAGGTATACCACCTCCCTGATAGCTTATCCATTTCCTTTTGTATTGTCTGTTATCGCTCTTTGCATGTAACAAAGGTGTACCCAAAAAAGATTTCAATACGTTAAATCTTCGTATTACATATAATTCTATCATTTTGGTAAACTATTTTGGGCTACTCATCGATTGTAATAGGAAGATGTATGTTTCCTTCAAACTCAATCAAAGGAAAGGATATTCGTCAAATTAAGTTGTTATGGTTCGGGTCATATTGCTTTGAAGGTTTCATAGAATTAGAACACATCCTCGTGGAGTTACTAACTGCGTTCATATACACTTATCTTTTAATCTTAACATTTCCTATAATGTTGAATGAGTTATAGCGGGCAGATCTCTTCAGTCGCGGCCTGCTACAACTATTATCTCCAATAATGTTCGTGTTTATGATCTTTGTTGGCGTTCCATCTTCCGAATACACTTTGAGATGCAGCAAAATAGTAAGTTTAACAGGTCCAACCACTATACTGCCCATTCTTCTCATATAGAAAAATGAAAATTCGAGTAAAGAAACATCATATAAGATGGGTTGCTCCTCCTTAAACATGAAATCTTTTACAAATCATTTGTTGGTTTCAGCTTCTGAGACATGAAAAATGAAACAGAGGACATGAGTTTTTTCCTCCTATGACGTCAAAGAAGCTAACGCAGAGATGGTTGTCGCTGAAATAGTATACGAATAGGAATAGCAGAGGAATTAACAGTTGAAAACATTGCAATCTTTATTCAACAAGTCAGCAGTGCTTTTCCCTGTTGAAAACTAGTCCGACATATTCTGAGATTATCTTAGAGAATTAATGGTGATTTTCTAACATTAGAGTCTCATTTAAAACGTTAATATTAACGAAAAATTGTAACATTGAATTAGGTTGATTGTAATAGTATATGTTGTAAATTCATTTTTTTCTCATGAGGTGTCTTAGGAGAGTCCCAATTATGAGAAGGTATTTTAAGCCATCCATACCTAGACTAATCCCCGCTTGAGCTGGATAGGTCCATTTGCAAAACTCTGATCTCAAAATTTAAACGACTGCATATATGAGAGCGGTTCAAATTTGCGACCTCACTTAAATCAAAAAAGTCACTTACCAACTCACCTGTGAACCGTTAAATGTTAACCTATATTTTTAATCAATGCGGAAATTACAGACTTTAACACATCTATACAACCGTTCATGCTCGTGACCTTATTAAAGGCACACTTAAAGGTGGACCGCCCATTAGCCGCTTATGTAGGAGTTGATGGAAGCGTGTGACCCAAATTCTAGATTCAGCGGCTCTTGTCATGTCTTGTGAACATAGCTAAAAGTCTGCCTCGAATATGTCCACAAATGTATGCAAATGGTACAATGCTTACAAATTTGATATTACTATCACCCTTTCTTCACGACGATAGCGCGCGCGCGTATGTAGATATATAATGGAACACGCAACTGGCGACACTTTATTTCACTTCATACCGTAAAGAGCATGTCCATATGTAAAGGTTAATAAACATATCAAGATAAGCTTAAAATCAATTAAATAAGACTTGTAACCGATCACAAGTGTAATGATTAGAAAGCTGAGTTACGCGTTAACATTGTTTTCCTAAACTAAAGCCCTAATGCTGCTTTTTTTCGTACACAACTAAAGTTATAGGAAGTGGAGTGGAACCCATCTGAGCTTTCTAAGGTATAGACAAATTAAGATCACGAGAGCTCTCTATTTATTATAGTGGAGTAGCGTAGGAGACCTTAAGATTTGACTTTGTCAATACACCTAAAGTTTCATTTGACAAACTGTTTATGTGTTTAGGATATAAAATTATAATAATTAAAAAAAGTGAAGTCAGTATAATGACTCTTTGAAAATATCTCTTTTTTTTTTTTTTTGAAGAGAAAATATCTCTTATTTTTATATAAATTGAACATCAAAAAGCTGCCGACAATCACGGTGGCCATGGTCCAAGCCTTAATAATTCCGACAAAAAAAACAACAATATAGTGACATTGTGGACCACATTCGTCACATGATCTCCTCCCGTAACAACACCATTTATTAAAAATTAATTATTTATTTAATTATCTTTTTTTAATTTAAAAATAAAATTTTAATTTTATTATACCTTTAATTAATTTTATAACAATTATTAATAATATGAGTTAAATCCGCAGATTTCTTCTTTGTTTAACTATTGGCTTAACAATCTCAAATGACTTCTTCTTTGTTTAACTATTGGCTTAACAATCTCAAATGACGTCAGCTATCTGCGACGTGCCTTACATGCAAGCTATTTTTAATATATTATATAATACTAATTTCCTCAATCACACACTGCCAAGCACAGTTGGAGGAGTGCACCGCTACTGCTACACAATTATGATGATTTAATGTCTCACTCTCATCCCCACCAGCTACATGTTTTCTGGTGAAAGGATTTATTTCCAGTGGACCCTCCAAACCAAAGCTTCCTCAATTTTGGTTTTAATTACTAATTTGCCAGTAATTTGCCAAGGACACAACGGTAAACATAACCCTATTAAAAGCGAAAAAGGAAAAAACAATTCAACACTTGTTGGTTGAAAACCCCACACGATTATTGGCAAGGTCAAAGCTGACTCGAATCCCTTGCTGTTGGACGTTCCCAATTATTGACAAAGACGACGACGTCGGAGCAAACGCAAAGCAGTACGTCCCCGCTGAATCTACCGGGATCAGATAATTCGCCGCTGGCAAGTTCACCGCTCTCCCCTCCGAAAATTGGAACGCCACTGTCGGCACTTTTACGCTGGTCAGCCCAGAGAGATCGTAACACGTGTCGAAGAGAGCCACGCCGCTGGTTGGTCGCAGGTGCTGAGTCATACTCACGAAGCTGTCCCGCAGTGAGTTGTAGGCGTCAGTCTGCAGCCTAGTTATGGCGGTCCCGCAGTCGACGATGATCCCACCGTTGCCGGACTCGTCGACCTGGAAGACCGACTGAGGGATGGACAGCTTCTGGCCTCCAACGCTCATTCCGGTGAGTCCAACGTAGTAAAACGTTTTGATCTTGGGGTTTCGCATCAGAGAAGCGGTAACCGAATCACTGGGTAGGGCTGAGTTGAACTCAAGAGACGACGACGCGCTGGAGTCACGGTTGACCAAACAGTAAGAGAAGGACGACGCTTTCAGCTGAGACGTCAAGGACAAGGGCCCACCACCAAGTCCAAGCAAGCCATCAGACCCAACGAACAATCCTTCATTATCGTGTCCACAGCCCAACGCGATGTTATCCACAGCCCCTGAACTCCCGAACGACACAGTTTCCGAGATGAACTGACCGAAGGTGAACGACCCGTCGCCGTAGTTGACTTGGTAGAGACACTGGCCGCTCCGGCAAGAGGACATTTCGAGAGAGTTGCACTGTGGAGTGCCGCAGCTTATAGGGCGGTAACTGGACGAGGCTGTGGGGTTGAAGATGGGATCGGATTGCCGATAGCAGTCGGAGCAAGGTTCACATTGGAGCCAAGTGAGGTCGCTGCCCGTGTCGAGAACCATGAAGAAGGGCTTGGCAGGGCTTCCCACACCAACGCGAGAGAAGTACTCGCCGCTTCCTTGGCTAGTGCCGGATGTGACCGGAGTGGAGAGGCCTTGAGTTTGGAGGGGCTGGAGATCGGACTTGGAAATGGCGCTGAGAGCCAGTTGGAGGCTGGTTGTGAGAGATTTGACACGGGCTGCGTCCCGCTCGAGCCGGGAAAGAAGTAAGCTTCTGTAGTCTTTGTGGGGGGTTTTGTGGAGTGTTTCGCGGGAGTAGAGCTGGAAGGAGAGAGGGAACGAGGAATTGATAGAGGATTGTTCAGTAGGTAGAGTAGTAATCTGCCGTTGATGGAAGGGATTGGAGGTTTGTTGATCAAAGACTAGGATGTTGATGGTTTGTCGGAGAGACGAAGCAACATCTAGAACACTTGTGGTGGTGGTGGTCAGAGTCAAAGTACGAGAGCGGACAGAGAAGAACAGAGAAAGAAAAATGGTGGTGAAAAGAAGAAATGGGGATAACGGAGCCATTTTTGGTGCGTTCTGCTTTACCAAAAGAGAGAATAGAGGAGGCGAGTGAGGAGTGAGGAGTGAGGAGTGAGGAGTGAGGAGTTAAGGTTTGGGATTGGAAATTTTATTAAGGAACTGGTGACGTCATGAGTTGTTCGAGGGTAAGAAAACATGCCAATTTTGATTTTTCCAATTAGCGGTCTCTATGCTACGGTCACTGTTTAAAAAATGGGATGTTCACTTAATCAAAGAAGCAACTGATTAAAAATCAATGGTTTAATCGAAATTCAATCGTGATCATAATTAATAAATATATAAATTTTTATTTTATATATATTATATATATGATAATTTTTAAATATACTATTTAATTATTTATCTAATTATAAACTTAACTTAAGCTTTCAAGCTTCAAAACGTACAATTTTTGTTTTTAAGTTCATCAACATAACACAAAATAAGATAACAAAGCTCACTAGTCATATTTCATCAAAAAAATTAAAAAAAATCACTAATCATAATATTCATCTAAGTTGAAATCATCAAAATCAAGGCATTTTAAATGAACCAGCCGGTTTTTTATCTCACCGGTTAAGCAGTTTTTATCGGTTCGATAGTAAAATAAACGGGTCAATTACTTACAAAAAATAAGGACTAAATTGGACCGTTTCATACTTCAAGTCACTGATTCTTCGGTCCAACCGACCAGTTTAGTTTTCAAAATTAGGACTACAGTATATATTCTGTTCATCAACCAAACTTCTCGCCTCGAGGAACCCAACCCAACCACATGATTGCAGACCTTTGGCCCAATAAATTGTTTAATGCATCTTTCTTGGAACTAATTTGGACATGCATCTTCTTTCACTAATTTTGTTCAAGACTTTTAAAAAATTAGGACATGCTAAATTTCAATCTAAAAGGAATTAACTAGACAACAAAATTGAAACGAAGTAATGCTCATCAAAAGTTGATTTATCATATTTGCAAATTGAATCCCTACATAACTCGATCCTCGTTAGCTTTCGCACTTGCACATCTTAATTCAGAAATGGCTTTGAAATGCAAATAAATTGACAATTAATTTGAAGTTTCAGTGACAAAAAAGAATTTGTAAAGTCAAACGTACGCCGTATTTTTTCATGAAAGATGCTCACATAATATATGGCCGCATTTTCTCAAAACCTACACATCCTGTATTGTAAATCGTAATCCTCGTTAAAAAACATAGAATTTGTATTCCTAACTGTTAGTTTATGTCTTACCACTAATTGGTTAATTGTTGTTTAATGTAAAGATATTCTTTGTTTTATGTGTATTTAGATATATATGATAAAGTTCGCGGCACAAATATACATTACAAATGAAATTATAATGAGATCATAATTATTAAATTTAAATTATTTTTATGTATTATTCTTAAAATATTCTTACTCATCATTCTATTAAGACTGGATATTAATAGAGAATAAAAAAACTAGAAAACGTTATGTCTCTTCTTTACAAAAGAAGTAGCCGATCCTTTTTTTGAAAATTGAAGTGATTTTCATTAACTATAGACAAAATTATTTGCAACATTACAATGAGGTCTCCCTTGCAAAATTCATCAAAATGTTACATTACATTAGACAAATAATTACAAGTTCCACCTGAACTTCATAGCTGTTGATAGATCTTGGGTCGCTTCCTTTGCAATTACAAGAGCTCGGATTTCATTTATAATGTTTGCTGCTAGTTATATTTGTTTGTTATCTCCCGTGTGTATAACCTACAATTTCTGTCCATCGTTGTACAACGTGATAACGAGGGCAGGTTAGCATAGTAATCAATCTTATAAACTAAAATATGAAGATACTCACTACAAGAAATTGTATTTTTAGTGAAAGTAAAAGTTGTCACTAAAAGAAGTAATATTTGTTACTATTATTAATAGTGACCAATATTTGGAGTCCTCACCTCCCGTCACAAATACCTCCGTTACTACTAAAATTGTGACGAATTTAAACAATAGTCACAATTATGCAAAGCTTTTGTGACACTAATATTGACACTAAAACTTGTTAAATGTGTAACAAAGCTATATGGTCACAATAACTTCAAATATTTATGACAAATTTATCTTCACAAATAATATAAAGTAGTGACGAGTTGAGTAACAAAACTTCATATTATTGTGACAAAATTGCCGACACTAAAACCTATCAAATATGTGACAATACGATATGGTCACAACAATTGTATTTATTTATGACAAGGTTTTGGACACAAATAATGTAAAATTGTGACAAATAAAGTTGTAACAATTCGTCATCATATTGTGACAAAAGTTCCGAACCTAAAACATATGGAATGTGTGACAACACTACATGGTCACAAAAACTTTATATATTTATGACAATTTTGTTGACACAAATAATATAAAACATATGGAATTTGTGACAACACTATATAGTCACAACAACTTCATATATTTATGACAAGTTTGTTGACACAAATAATATAAAGTAGTGACGAATAAAGACGTAACAATACTTTTTTTATTGTGATAACATTATCGCCACTAAAATAATTATAAATGTTGACAAAGTATTTGTTACTAATAATTTTTTTATCAATGTCCATTGCTTCTTGGTCACTGATATTTTAATAAAATAGTGTCAACATCATTTCGTGACAAAAATGAAAATTTGTTCTTACAAAAAGTATTCTCACTAACTACATTTATTATTATCACAAATGAAACTATCACTACTGTGTTCGTGTTTGTCGCAAATAATATAATTAAATTTAACAATTTAATTACTTAATCAATACAAATTTTTGCATTGGTGGCCATAAAATAGAAGTTGTCACAAATGATATGAATTTTTAGTGTCAAGATATTATCAGACAAGAAAATAAAAATTATTAATATATATAAAATATATAAAAATCACCAAAATGTATAAAATTCTAATTTCCAATATATTAAATTAGAAATTTTAATATCTAAGAAAATTATTTATTACAATTATCTCAAACTACTACGTACTAATTTAAGCTAAAAATCTCTAAGGTAAAATTTCTTGGCTATTCTTCATGATGAAGTTCACTGTTGATTTGTTTCCTAGAAAGCAAATAAAAATAAAATTAGTTAATTAGTTTATAAAATATTAAGCTATGAATTTAGTACTAACATTTATAATAATACAATGATAATGATAAGAAATGATACTAACTATTAAAGATTTTATAAATTTATAAACTTACATGAGTCGTTGGGGTATTTGATGTTGTGACACTTGATGGATCTTCAATTAAGGAAGAAGAATTGAGTAACAAAGTAGGAATTACTCCAGTATTTGCCAAATGTTCAAAAACAGCTGAAATTTGTTTCATTTCTGTGGCTTGCTTCTCAATAGTTGCATCCTGAGCTTGAATCTTCTCATTTTGAGCTTGAATCTTCTCATTTGGTGTTTTTGTGATTTCAGTAAGTGTTGCAACTTCATTGTCTAAATCACTTGCATGTTTCTTTGCAGCCTCAGCTTCAACTAGAATCTCACTTTTTTCTCAGGACTTAGATGTTATCCCTTTAACACCTAACCCGCGTGAATGACTTGACTTTCTTTCTAGGACAAGACTGAAATGCTCAACGAGTGATAGAGGTGCAGACAAAATCTTTTCTTTATTTTTCTCTCCCTCTTCTTGAAGCTTATTCTGCATATTTAGACAAAATTTGAAAATCTAGTGAAGTAATTTTAATTTTTTTTAAAAAAATCTAGTTTGACTATAACTTTCATACCATTATTTGTTCTCCATTTGGAACAAACCAAGTTCCATTTGGCCTTTGTCGCAAAAACTTCCAAACTTTAATAACATTGGGCCACTCATCAGAATCTTTATCTTTCTACAAAAGAAAAAGAAAAGACAAAGATAATTAATGATTAATTGGAAATTATTTTTTATGAAAAATATCATTATAATTTTAAGTAAATAAAATCTAATTTTAGCATCCCATATGCAATTTGTACAATCGACTTTGTACCAGAAATTGATTTCATTTCTTGATTTCCCCTATTACTTGTGTTTCTTTCGCTTTGTTCCTATAAATTCATAAATAATTTGTTTTTAATAAAAGAAAACCACTAACAAAATAAATTAAAGTACTTAAATTTTAAAATTACCTTTAAATTTTAAAATTACCTTAAAATTTAGAGTCTCCCATTTATTCTCAATCAACCAATGCCAATCACCTTCCTCCACATCCTTTGGGCAATATTTACTTTTGAGATAGCTTCTGCGCAAATGATGATGTCAATTTTTATATTGTGCATGGACTTGTTGCATTACATAAGTACTTAAATAAATATGTGAGTGCTTATTAGAAAATAAGTTCACTAAACTGACCTCATATGAGAATTTTATTTGGAACATTATTTGTATGTCATGAAATTTTTCATTGTGATAATTATATAAGTGATCCTTTAACTTGAAATCTCTAAAGTATCTCATATAAGGATTGTTGTGTTTTGATATTACTTATAACTTATTCTAGTTAAGGATAGTTCAGTTGGTAATCATTGAATGCAACATGAACTATACGAAGGTAGTTGAGTGATCTTATAAGATTTATCACCATAAAGTAATTAAGGAAAATGTTTTGTTGCTCTCAATTAGTATTAATTTTGAACATCCTTAGCCAAAGTGGAATGACATTTTGAAAATAATTTTCAAATGTTATTAATTGAATTAATTACTAATGGTGGAGAACTCATATGATTGAACTTAGATAGAGTAGATATTATTTTTTATGTTTTATGTCTAATCAGAATATTATATGATGAAATGATTGAATTGTACAGAAAAATCACACACGGAATGATTCGTCAAAACTACTTTAACATTCATAAATATTTAAGTGATCATAACGCATCGCTAGATGCTAATTTTGATTTATGGACATAAATTATTTAATTAGATAATTATAATTTATATCTATTGTCAACATATTTAGGAACCTAATGGGTTACATGCAAAAAATGGGTTGAAGAGAGAAAATGATAAATATGAGATATTAGATTTTATTAGACATAATTGGTATTTAATTAAAATAAATGTAATTCTAATTAAAGTTTAATTGAAATTAGAATTTTATTTTAATTAAATTACTAAAATACACAAAAGTTATTATAAATAAGCTTAAGCACCAAAGGAGCTATTACTCCTTACCTAATATTCTCTACAACAATTACAGGGTTCTCAACATTAAGATATGAAATAGGGTCTGTTTGTTTCTATTTATTTATTTTTATTTTCTACTTTTTTTTCAAATTTAGAAAAAAATATGCTTGTTTGAATTTTTTGTTTTTGTTTCTTCCAATTTTTAAAATTTATGAAAATTACAAAAAGTGGTTTTTTGTTTTTTTTCATGATCTAATTTATTATCAACTATATATATATATATATTAATTATTATTAATTATTATGAATAATTTTATTTAATATTTTAATTTAATTAATTTAATTTAATAATTGCTTACAACCATTGGCTTTGATCATGCCACATTCCAAAAGCTCTCCATTAATAAATATATTTAAATTTAAAATATATTCAAAATATATAAATTTAAATAAAATTTTAATTTAATAATTAAAATATATTTAAATTTAAAATATATTCAAAATATATAAATTTAAATAAAATTTTAATTTAATAATTTAAATATATTTAAAATAAAATTTAATTTATAAATAAATTTAATTTTAAAATTATTAATTTAATAAAATAAAGTAATTTTATTTTTAATTTATTAATAAATATCATATAAGAGATTAAAATGAATTTAATTAATTAAAATAATTTATCTTTGAGTTTTATCTACTATGCAATTATTATTAGTGATAAAAAAGTTGATACATTGATATTAACAATAAAAAAAGTTTTTGTTTTTAGTTGAAACAAGCATAAATTGAAAAACTGAAAATAAAAAGTATATATGTATGTATGTATGAGATGTGATAACAAATCTCAAAAGTATGACTTCATTATAATACTAGTGACTATATGGTAGTCATATGCATTAAATAAAATATTGATTTCAATTTTTAAAAAGATATAATTGTTTAAATCGAAGTAAAAATTAAGCATTGAGAGTATCAAAGCACTTTGATGAGATTGATATGGCGAGATACAATTTTTTCAGTTATCTATAAAGAATGAGATTCTATAGTTAATATCTCCACAAATAAATTTCATAAGAGTATGATTTTATGTAAGTAGGAAAATACAATATGAGATATTGTATGAATCAATATTTACTTCTTTTATACATGTGCCTAGAACTATAACTCACCTTCGCTAGTTCCGATTAAATCAATTAGCAAGATCTCATATCAGATATGAAATGGCAAGACTTTAAATGAGTGAAAGTTAGTAATTTTGGGATGTAATGCTTAGTTGAAACATATATTATCCAATAAGTTCATAACTAAATTGGATAATAAAAAGTTATGAGATGTGTAAAAGGTTGGATATAAACTTACATACCCTATTGAACAAAACGTTTATTTCAGAAAAAAAAAACTTAAGGAGAATGGTTCTCAATATATAAATTATGGACATAAATTATTTAATTAGAATAAATTTTGATTTAAAATCTCAAAGAATAATTTTTTTGAGAATAAGTTTATTAAGCATTGAGAGTGCTGAAGCACTTCGATGAGCTCAATGTAGTGAGATATCATTTTTTCGGTTATCTATAAAGAATGAGATTCTCTATTTAATATCTCCGTAAATAAATTTCACAAGAGTATGATTTTAAGTAAGTAGGAAAATACAATATGAGATATTGTATGATGTAATATTTATTTCTTTTATAGTTGTGCTTAGTACTATAACTCACCTTCAATAGTTCCAATTAAATCAATGCAAGACTTTAAAAGAGTGAAAGTTATTTATTTTGGGATGTGATGCTTAGTTGAAGCATATATTATCCAATAATGTTATAACTAAATTGGATAATACAAAGTTATGAGGTGTGTAAAAGGATGGATATAAACTTACATACCTGATGCGGACCAGTTAGCTTTGAATTACATGGAAGATCTTGACCGCGGCAAGGTTTGCGGCAGGATGCGAAACAAGGCCTAAATTAGGGGCCCAATTTTGCGTTTATTTTTTTAAAGACTATTTTGCTATTTTCTATCTTTTATTTTCCTAATCTTGTCAGGTTTCGGATTAGGGTTGTTGGCCATTATAAATAGGCCTTATTGATGTTTTCT
>JAOTBA010000007.1:10989587-11011065 GCA_025629845.1 Erythroxylum squamatum | reverse complement strand
GCTTTGCCTTTCTTTCAAGATCGCTTGTCGCTCTTGTTCATCTTTTCGTCCAATCAAACGACATTGATTAAACTCCTTAACGGAGTCTAAACGTTCTTGTTCCATTCGTAACTTCCGTTCTGCGTCAATACCCCATTAAACAAAATGTTTATTTCATAAAAAAACACTTATGGAGAATGGTTCTCAAGATATATAGTGGGAGTAAACTAAAATTTAAAAGGTCCAAATCTCATAACAATACATCTAATTGAAACTAATGCCTTTGTTGATACATCTGATGTATAATGAAAAGGCTATGAGAAGTTGAAAGATTCACTTTTATGTTGATGGGAGTATAGGTTCTCTTCTTTAGTGGAAGTATTTAGACGCATACTGCGCATAGAGAAAAAAATTCATATTTTCAATTGTTAAATATATGATAGTCTAAGAACAACTCTTATTAAATGTGAAAAAGGGAATAACTTTATTCTAGAAATTAATTCTGTAGGGATAGAGATGGAAGTTATTTACTTATTCTAGTCTAAGTAGGTAGATAATGCACTAAAAATGTTTAGTATTTGAGATATATAATACTTGTAAAGTATTCATTATTCTATATATGAGTTGATATTTGAGTTTAAGATTATAAGGATATTAACTTTATAAGCAAATCCTTGTTAAGGTATATTTTACTTAGAAAAATTTTATTTTAAGATTAGAAATGTCCCAATGCAGTATTAATTGCTAATTAGGACATAACATATTTTTCATTTAGTGGAAATGAATAACTGGATCAGTAAGTTTTTTAATGAACTTGGAATAGTTCCCTGTATTATTCAGACAGTAATATACTGTAACCTTTAGAGCCATTAAGCATGCAAAAGGATAAAAGGTCATCAAAGATCTAAGTATATATTTAGGCAATTTCTTTTAATTATGATGATAACTAAGAAAAAAATTGTAAGATTTAAGTATATGTTTAGGCAGTTTCTTACTAAACCACTGTCTCAGTAGTAGCATGATTGTCATATAGTGATATGGTACAAGATACTTTAATGATTAGCTTAGTGCAAATGGGAGATTATTAGTTTATGCCCTCCTGCCAACTAGTCAATTATAATTTAGTGAGATAACTATTTAAAGGCATTCTTCGTCTTATACATATCTAAATGTTTACGATAAACTTGATGAGATAAACATACATTGCAAATGAAATTATAATAGATCATAATTATGAGATTCATATTATATTTACATATTATCTCTAAATTGTTTCTAGTCATTATTCTATTACGATTGAACATTAATAGGGTATAAAAAAACTAGCATACGTTATGATTCTTCATTGTAAAGGAAGTAATCAAACTTATAAACTAAGGTATGGAGATACTTAAACAAACATATGGTTGCTTATGAGAGAACAAGTTTATTGAACTGATCCTATATAAGAATTTCATTTGAAACATTACTTGTATGTCTATAGAAATTCTCATTGTGATGATTGTATAAGTGGTTCTTTGACTTGAGATCTTTAAAGTATCTTATATATATTTTTATTTTTTAAACTGCAAGTGCATAGTATAGTTGTAGCTAGCACTGGTAAGTATGCGGTCCATCTGACGAGCACTAGAATTAATAGTATTTACTATCTTTCTATTATCTAACCTAAGAAATTAGGGTGTTTAAGATAAATTAAATGCAAAATTAAAACAATAAACTAAAATAGCTTAACACAGTTAACTATTTAGAAGAAAGATTGAACTAAGAAACAATCAAGAAAAATTATGGTACATGGATTTCGAATCCCTCTAAGATTTCTCATGCAATCATGATATCACTACTCAACTTAATCTACGGTTTTTTAGACCATGAAAATTCATATTTTATGTTAATATCTTTCTCAAGACTATTAACACCTAACCCTCAATTGATTAATCGAAAAACTCCTAAGATTGTATTAATCAAAATTTGAATTTCACTATTAAGTTTGACCTTAATTCAGAGGATTTGTGTTGACCTATATTTGAGTTCGTACGTAACTCCTTTTAATTATAGTAGATCTATTCATGCAAAAGGATTTATCAATCTCAATTGCATGAAATAATACGCTAGCAATATTAATTCAAGAATAATTAAGAAAACATAATTGAATCCCAGTGAAACAAAAGAATGAGTTAAGTTAAAATAAAATTACTACAAGGTCTATCCCAGGGTTTATCTAATCCAAGTATCAATAAAAGTTTAGCTCATAATCATAACATCAAAATTAAAGGAAATATTAAAAAAGTAAAAGAACAATGATGAAATCCTTTTTAATCTTTATAAAATTCAATTTAGATTGATGAAAATCCATCCTAAATATGTTTGCTTGCTGTTCTTTGTTCTCTCTATCATTCTAGGCCATCAATTTATGTTTTCCCGAGCCTCTTACAAACCCCTTTTGACCTTCCTCATTTTCTCTTCATTTTCTCTATTTATAGCTCGAATTTAGGGTTTATAGAGTGGACAAGGTTGCTCACATGACCATGTGCATGGCGTGTCCCTTAATCTTGCTTCAATCTTTGAAAATTACGCTGAAACACTATTTTAGAGAACTACACGAGAAGACACACGACCGTGCAGACTTACATAGGAAGCCACACGGTCGTGTAGACTTATACGACAACCACTAAAATAGCTTAAATTATTTCTTTTTCTATCCCAATTTTCCCTAATTCTTCTCCTTTTATTTGTGAAGATTAATAAGACCTAGAAACACAATAGGAACAAAACAAGTATCATAAACGATAAGACGCCCCTCTTCCTATTGTAAAGCAATGTCTTTTATGAGGACATCTATAATACGCTCCTCTTCCTCTTATTGTTGTTGTTCTAGAAATCCAGATGAAGCATAATCATTCAATACATAGCCATAATAATCACTCCACTTTAGATTATAAGTATTCTCATATAGAGTATCTTAAGGGCAGTTATCCATGTAATTAAGATGCTTACATATATAGTCAATGCCTAACATTCATGATTAGGGTGATCACCCCACAAATGTCATAGCACAACATTTATGATTAGGGTGATCACCCCACAAATGCAATAGCACACCGTAGATATCGATTGAGCTTTCGAATACATGTCACCATACTTCTCATTCCAAGCTTCTAACATTGCCATAAGCGATGGCATACCATAGTGCTCTTGAGAATATTGTCCTCTCCATCCTTCCATTGTTTTTGGCGGCTATCATGATGACTATCCAAATCCAGAAAATAAGACACAAATACAAGATTTAAAAAAAGCTATAAGAAAAAATAAATATAAAAGAAAAGAAATAAAAACTACCTAAGAAGAAAAAATTTGTAGATTAATAAAAATAAGGTTTTCCTAAAATTACTAGTATGTATTGTCTTTCTATTATCTAGCCTAACAAATTATGATATCCAAAACAAATCAGTTGCAAAATTAAAATAATTAATTAAAATAGTTCGACACAATTAATTAACCAGAGAAAAGAATAAATTGAGAAACAATCAAGGAAAACAGTGATACCTGGTCTTTGAATCCCTCTAAGAGTTCTCATGAAAACATGATTTCACTACTCAACTTAATATATAGTTTTTTGGACTGTGAAAATTCCTACAATATGTTAATATCTTTTTCAAAACTATTAACACCCAACCTTTAGTTGATTACATGAAGTCTTTGTCTAGTTAAAACTCCTAAGATTGCTTTAATTGATTTGTGAATTTTACTATTAGATTTAACCTTAATCTAGAAGATTTATATCAACCTATCTTTAGGTTTGCATATAATTTTTTTCAATTATAGTAGATATATTTATATAAAAGGATCCCTCAATCTTAATTACGTGAAATAATATGCTAATAATATTAGTTCAAGAATAATTAAGAATACATAATTGAATCTCAATTAAACTAAAGAATGAATTGAGTTAAAATAGAATCACTACAAGGTTTATCCCATGGTTCATCTCATCCAAGTACCAACAAAAGTTTACCTTAAAATCATAACATCAATACTAATGTTTTCTCGAGCCTCCTACAAACCCCTTTTGTCTTCCTTTATTTTATATTTGTTTTATCCACTTACAGCTCAAATTTAGGGATCTTGGAGTGGACACAGTCACTCACACGATCATGTGCATAATAGTGCCCTTTAATAATGCTTCAGTCTTTAAAAATTGTGAAAAAATGTGAGTGATTGTGTCCCTCAATCTTGCTTCAATCTTTGAAAATCATGAAGAAATACGATCCTAGAGAGCTACATGGGTAGCCACATGATCATGTAGACTTACACATGCAACCACCAAAATAGCTTCAATTCTTTCGTTTTTTTGTCCTAATTTTGCCCTAATTCTTCTCCTTTTTATCCATCAAGGCCAATAAGTCCTAAAAATAGAGTAGAATCAAAATAAGTACTATAGACAATAAGAAACTCTCAAATAAACAAACAAAATATATTAAATATATGATTAGAAATATAATCTATTTAGATTCTATCAGTATCTCATATAAGGTTGATATATTTTGATATTACTTATGACCTATTTTAATCAAGGGTAGCTTAGTCGATAGTCATTGGATAAAGTGTAAACTATATAAAGGTAGTTAAGTGATCAATATATGATTCGTTGCTTTAAAATAATTAGGGGGAATGTTTTGTTAAATATTGATTATGAAAATTCTTGCCAAAGTGGAATAATTCTTTTAAATTGTTTTCAAATATCATTAGTTGAATCAATTACTAATGGTAGAGAACTAATATGGTTGGACTCAAATAGAGTAGACTCTATTTCCTTGCTATATGTTTATTCAAAACATTGTATGATGAAATGATTGAATTATATGAAAAAATCATGCACATTAAGGTTAATCAAAACCGTTTTAAATTCCTAAATATTTAAGTGGTTATGATATGTTACTAGATGTCAATCTTGATCTATGAATATAAATTGTTTAATTAGAAAATTAAAGATAAATTAAAAGAGTTTAATTTATCTTATTCTAAATATGATTTGAATTATAATTTATATCAATTTTCAATATATTTAAGAACCTAATGGGTCACACATAAAGAAAGAAAATGTTTTTTTAATCAAGTTGGACTTAATTGTAAAGTTTGAGAAACTTTATAACTAAATATAAGATATTTAATAAATAAGGATCAATAGGAGACAATAGATCTTATTTAGACATAATTACTATTTTATTAAAACTAATTATAATTCTTATTAACATTTAATTGAAATTATAATTTTATTTCAATTAAATTTCTAAAACATCTAAAACCTATTATAAATAGGCTTAGGCCACAATAATTTCAGACACGTGTTTGTTATACCCAAAAAGTTCTAAAAAGACCAAAGCTATCCTACTCGCAAATATACGAGATAGTTGTAATTGATAACCCAAGGTTGTCTCCCACGGAGGTGAAATTGGTTAACTTAAATTAAATTTGAATTAAAAATAAAAATAAAAACAATGCAGTCTTAGACATTTTATCCCGATTATTGAGTGAAAGTTTTTAAAGAAAATTACGAAATTAAATTTAAAAGTAGACGGAATCAATTGGGAGCAAAGACAAATAGATTAATCGAAGTGGAAAAACTCTTGAGAATTAATTTTACTAATTTAATCTCCTATGCATGATTAAGGGAAAATGATTGGATTGTTGTCTTACTAAAATTAATAGTTGGGTTTTAAATCGATTCGAATAATGAACTAGTCTAACTTTCGTATTCAACAAGTTATTATCCGAATTAATTATGAAAACCTAACTATCAATTACCACTTAAGTTAATATATTTCTAGTCCTTAACCTAAGTATCTCTAGTTTCTCAATCCGTATTAAACTTCATCTCTCGAATCTTCATTTAATACTAAAATGATGCATAGTTTGGTCATTTTATTACATTCATTCAGTTTAGAAACCACAACAATAAATAAGGCAACATATCCATAACCCAATCATGCATATTCAACTAAATAGCTACATTAATTCTCAATAAAAGAGATCAGCCCATCATATCATACACCCGGTTCATCATACTTAAATACTTCAATCCCATATTATTGTCGACGGAAGTTTGAAAATAACAACTGAGTAACTATTAAATGAACTATGACAAGATAACAAGCAACAATCGTTAAGCTAACAAGAGTGTGAATTAGTTAATACCAACAGAACAATAAAATTAAAGAAACAAGCAACATATCAAGAATGAGATAAGCAAACAGAGGGTTAGATGATGAGATAGTATAGGTCTTTTGAACTCTTAACTTTCAGCTTTGGCTCTCCCCTTCTGCTTCAGTTGCTCTCCTCCAACCGAGTGTTTACTCTCGTTTTCGGCCTCTCTTCCCAACTCCCACTTTTCTGTTGTTGCTCTCTTCTTCTCCTTCTCAAACTCTCTCTGTTTCTCGTCTCTATTTATCTTCTTTCTCTCTATCTCTCTATGCCTCCCATGTCTGTGTCTTTATGAGTAAACGAATGAAATAGTAAATGAAAGATGATTCCCTTCAACTGCCACCCTCTCTTGCCTTTTATAGACTGTTCCTAGGTTTAGGGTTGCTTGCTTTAATGTCGTAAGCTGCCACGTATTAAAGCCAGAATTAATCTTAAAACTTCTCACGGGTGTGTATGAGGAGTCATGGGTGTGACTCCCTTGTCCATGCATTAACCATGCATAGTGGTGTAAGTCACCACCATGCATAACATTTAATTAAATTAAATGGTATTAACTTTAAGGTGGTGATTTATCATCATGTAGGATTCTTTTCTTTTATTCTTTTCTTTCTTTCCTCTTTCTTTTTTTTAATTTTCATGCAAAATTTACGTGACTTGGGTGTTTTTATGCAAAATTCACAAAATAACCCAATTAATATTAATGCAATATTCACACTATTTTCACTTAATTGATCTCATATTTGGATCAAAACATAAGGATTTGCATCTAAAATCAATATATGAAAGCAATTAAAAGTAATAGAAATTAGACACAATAGTGTGCAGCTATTGTGATTAAGATGAGCTAATTTCATAAAAAGCTTAAGAGAAATGATAAGAAAAGAATCAAGCTTCATAATAAAACATGTATTAAGATTCATGTTTTATATATCAATCATGTCATATAATTTAAGTGATCTTGGCTTTTGAGAAATTATATGAAAAAATTTTGCTATTATTTCCAACACCAATTGCATCATATTAGAAGTTGTTTTTCATGATTATCGTTATTAATATAATACTAAATTATTTTTCACACCCATAAATAAGTTATGATATGAAAATTTTGTTTATACTAATTATGATAACTATAAAAATTACTAAATTAATATTTTTCTATATTTTATTAAATTTTATATATATTGCAAATTGATAATAAAAATCAGCAAATAATAAAACAATAAATTTTCAAACTTTTTTTCATACACTTGTCTCTAATAAGAAGAAACACTACGAATGTATTCAATAAATTTTAACTTTCAAACAATATTTTATTATTTAACACTAATGACAACATTTCTAGTGGATGCGATATTTAATCTGTACACTCGAATTCGATGATGTACCGGAGCAGAGCCTTAAAAATCATATTAACAAAAAATGCAGGCGCAAATATCCTGAGCGTTCCTTAAAACTTGTCAATTCCAATTGGGTTAGAGAGGCGAGCTTCCTGGAAGATGCTTCTCCTGGTCTGGATAATCGAATTGGATTGGGTATTGACTTTTTGTTTCTCGATGGGTAATGAGAACGCGTTGACTCAGTCTCTGATAGCTCACACCACTGGAGAAAGATAAAGAGTTATTGAATCATAAAAGCTTCCATCTTTCTCCTTCTCCTTTCCTTCCCCACTCTCTCTCAGGTTCAGCTTGTGAGACCAATTCTGCAGATTGTATATATCTAGGTAGAGAGTTATGGAGTCTGATCTATCACCTCAGATTACAGGAGTTGTAATCATTTCACTTCCACCACCAGACAATCCTTCTTTAGGCAAAACAATAACAACTTTTACACTTACTGATGATGGCCATCCACTGCCCCATCCGGAGCAACGCCATCAAATCCAAACCCTTGAAGGAAATCATCCTCCAATTCAATTTCCTCCTGCTCAGCCCCCATCTTCGAATCCTCTATTACAGTTCTCACTATCAAGACTCTTTTTCGATAGCCCAAGAGGGCTACTTGGCTTTGTATCTGTCTCTCTATTCGCACTTTTTCTCTACAGCACCGTGTTCGCGAGGAGTATACAAGAATTGAAAGATTCTAAAGATGGTCGAGATCCCCAGTCCTTTATCTTTCCCTTATATCATAAGCTGGGCATTTATGAGATGCCCCAGAGTGAGCTTCAGCAGAATCTGAGGTTTGTCATCAAAGAGAGCTTGGTGGTACCAACTGGTGATGTGATTGAACGCGGTGACAAAGTTAAGTTGACTTCTTCAAAAGCTGCTGCCTTGGATTCATCAACCATTTTGCCTGTTAGAGGCAATGTGTTTCCAGATGGGTATGTACCAATTTTGCTAATTTAGTTAATATTAACTTTTCAATTTGGCAATAGTGCGATCTAAGTTGCTTCATTTCATCGTTTGAGTTTGTTCTTGATCATCTTCGCAGTTTATGCATGACGTATGGTTTGGGAGACTTCAAAAATGCTTATGGGAAAACTGGTTCTAGGACCCAGTATTATTGTTTTTTAAAGTGACTTTTTTTTCTCACAGTTATATGTTAAGAAGCATCCTCATTCACATTCTTCTTTCTAAAAGGTGATTTGGGAGCTAATAAAAGCGATATTAAGTACACTAAATGCATTATCTTGTGCTGCTAGGGACCCAACTTTACCTGGCCTTCCTTTACCTGTCGTTCACTGTTGGTATTCTGCACGAGTTACACCAGAAAACCTTCCTATGTTCCGTTTTATCTAAGAAAAGACGGAGAAACTTGATTTGGGCCTGAATAGATCAACGATAAAAGAAAGAAAGCATGTTTCTGTTTCTGTTAATTATGTCCAAATTTTCAGTTAAATAACTATAACTATCTATATTATTCAGTAAATAAAAAAATGTGTATCCAACTGAGGCTGGGCTGCATCTTAGTATGATTTCCAACTAGTGACTGATGCTATCGGTTGTCAGAAAGTGTTAAAATTGTGATTATGCTCTAATGAAAGCTTTACTATGACGAGAACAATGACTGTAAATCTTACAAGTGGGGGTGAAAATTTGAGATGTCGATCATAGTATTGCAAAATCTTTTCACAAATGTGTGCTAACTTGCAAAAGGGGAAGATCAATGTTTAGAAGATTTTTTAGTTTTCAATTAGGCAAACATAATTGGTAGTTATCATGTGCTATTGGTGGGAGAAATGTTCTCCCATTGCCATGAGCTCTTGGGCTTTAAGACCTTCATAGTCTCTGCCAAAGCTCCATTTCAGGGGTTCAGCTCTGGCAATTCCTTTCTTACGAATTTTCCTAGCATACACAGCCCAATGAACATTAGCAGGTTTCGACTTTACTGCTGTAGTTGTACCATTTTCGTTTCAATTTCCCCCGTTATTCTCCTTGTTTGATTTAAAGTGGCAGATTCTAGAGCACTTAGGCTGTGAATCAGTGACTTAGGTCGTGAATCAGTGTGCCTTTGCCTCTGCTATTAATTCTGACCGAAATTTTGTGTCATGTAGATTGTATTTTACCTATTTGCTGGTTGGGAATCCTCCCAGACCTTATTATCTTGATATTGACACTGGGAGTGATTTGACGTGGATCCAGTGTGATGCTCCTTGCGCTAGCTGTGCCAAGGTATTATCATCTTTAACTGTACTGCTCTAGAACTGGTGCCTAAAATGAGATATTCAAGCAGGCATTCACTTACAGGACATTTGGTTGTATGTGTCTTCATGAATGCCTTACTTTTTTCATGTATGTACATGATGCAGAACTCCTTTTTAGTTATGAGGGTGTAAAACATCAGCAACAGCTTAATGCTTCAAACTCGGTACAGAAAAGCTAAATCAAATCAAAGATAATTGATGTGCTATTAATATTGTCTATTTGATATATAATTTTCAGCCTATGATATAGATATGGATAGAAAGAAACTCCCAACTTCTTTCTAAGCTTCATCCAACCCCTTGTAAATTTTAGTCAAATTTGTTTTGATTTCTCGTTTTAAAACGGTAATAGGCGGGATTTCTCCCACCTATCCCTTGCTTATGTTTTCTTACCATTTTGACTGAACCACCATGTCTGAAGCTCCAACTGCTAAGCTTCTAGTAGCACCCATCAAGGCCTTAGGTTCTCCTTCATCCACAAGAGCTCACAGGGAAATTCATAGTGCTCTCCCTGGACCCCAATCCAAGGTTCCAAGTTCCAAACTCAGATCCTAGCTCCTGAGCTTACTGACTTCCCCACTTTACAACCTTCATCCTTGTCTCCTTATGCTCCCTCTCTCTCTATCATTTTGCTTTTGCCTAAATCTCTAGGGATGGCTCTTCTTCTGATTGCTTCCCTTATTTGGTTCAATAGAAACCGCAAGTTGAAGTTGCTAGAAGTGCATCTGGTATCTTGCCTCAAGTGGATAATGTCTTTCATTCAGTGGTTATCAAATTATCTTGGAGCAAGTTAAGGGAAACTGTGATTGCTAGAGAATTGATGGACTGAGCTCAAGTTTAGCTAGGAACTGGAATTAGATCTAGCTTTAAG
Source organism: Erythroxylum squamatum (assembly GCA_025629845.1). NCBI lineage: Eukaryota > Viridiplantae > Streptophyta > Magnoliopsida > Malpighiales > Erythroxylaceae > Erythroxylum > Erythroxylum squamatum. The sequence continues at coordinate 11,000,377 of JAOTBA010000007.1, read as the reverse complement.
AGCTTCTCATCTGTTCTTATGATATGCGATTCGAGGCAACTTATTTGTAGTGTCTAGTAGATCAATTTAGTGGATTTCCCTTGAAATTGTTGTTTGAATTGGTTGCTTCTTGCTGAACATTTTGTACTCTTGATTTCCCTTGAAGGGCTCTAATACAATTTTATTTACCTTTTAAAAAAATATTGTCTATTTGATGAATGTATTAGGCAAAATGCTATAGTTTGGCTGTTTATTGAATACCCACATACATTGCCAAAATTAAGATAATTTACAGTTGATGGTTATATTCAATGGTTTGTAGAACTTTTTGTAGGATATCAACTCTGATGATTAAAGTTGATGTAGGGAGCAAATGCCTTGTACAAGCCAAGAAGAGGGAATATAGTACCTCCTAAGGACTCATTTTGCACGGAAGTTCAAAGAAATCATAAAGCAGGTGATTGTGAAACATGCCAACAATGCGACTATGAGATTGAATATGCAGATCATAGCTCCTCCATGGGTGTTCTTGCAAGAGATGAGCAGCATCTGATGTCCACAAATGGATCATTGACTAAGTTGAAAGTGATTTTTGGGTAATCAGTCCTACCCCTCCTCCCGTACCCTGCATCCTCCCCCCTTTTTTTCTCCTTCCCCAGCATTGAGGGGAAACAACCAATATTGAATTGGTTCTGTTAAACTTTTCTATTAACAAAATGCTGATATACATGTATTTGTCTAAAAGGTGTGCGTATGATCAGCAAGGCCCACTCTTGAACACTTTGACCAAGACAGATGGTATTCTTGGACTAAGCAGAGCTAAAGTTAGTTTACCTTCTCAGTTGGTAAGCCAAGGGATAATAAAAGATGTGATAGGTCATTGCCTTTCCACTGATATCAGTGGTGGTGGATATATGTTTTTTGGGGATGAGTTTATACCCAAGTGGGGTATGGCCTGGGTTCCCATGCTTGACAAGAACATGTGAGTATTTCTTAAGGTCTTTCTTTTTCATCTTTTAGACTCCAGGCTTTGGCTTGTAGTTGTATTCCATTTTTGTAAATATACACGCCTGACAGATACATAGATGTTTTAAAGCCCGTCATTTGTTAAATTTGATACGTCTTGCAGTGTATCCAATATTAATTTTCGGTTTCCATCTTGCTGTTGCTGTTGCTATTACTAGGTGTTATTAATAAGAGCCAATGTAGAAACTTTTGAAACAAATAGAAAATGATATGATTTGCACAGCTATGAAGCAATTTAGAGTTTTGGAATCATCCATTCAAAATTTGCTGTATGACTTGTCTAACTTCTTTCCTGCTTATTTTCTGATTCATTTTGCTTTTTCTTTAAATATTTTCAGTGAATTTTATCATACAGAAATTGTGAAACTGAATTATGGAAGAACCCCACTGAGTTTTGGTAGCAGAATGGGAAAAATTGTATTTGACAGTGGCAGTTCCTACACGTATTTCCCAAAAGAAGCATACACACAGTTGATTGCTTCTGTAAGTACCGTTCACTCACAACCAAACTGAATTAGTATGTGGTGGAGTTATATAAAGGGAATGAATAATCTGATCAGAAAGCACTGGTGTAGGTTGAACAAGTTTCTGAAGCTGGGCTATACGAAGATACATCTGACGAAACATTACCAATCTGTTGGCGAGGCGGGTTTCCAATCAGGTATGGCAGAAAATCAAGGATGGTCAATTCCATCCTCCTTGAATTATGGTTGATCAAGGTCTTTTCAGTTGCAGAATATTTATCAAAGATTTTTATTCCATGCCATATGTTGGCTTTAAATTGAGGTGATTAAGTACACCAGTAAACATAATGCAGTTTGAGACCAAAAGAGTAGCAAAATCACCTTTATATATACTTAATAGCATTACTTGAAGAATTGTTTAAAAAGATTCACACCTGTAATTAGTTGGAAGTTCAACCATTTAAGTAGGTCAGGTCATGAACAGAAGTTTAAAGCAAGAGGTCAATTTGCTTGTTAGCCCATTGTTCTCTTTCTGTTAACATCTTACCTGACAACCAACTTTAATGGAGTAGTTTCTTAAGTCCAATTGGCTACATGCTAACACGTGAATGCAGATCTATTACAGAGGTCAAGAGGTTCTTCAAGACCTTGACCCTTCAATTTGGGAGCAAATGGTGGATTGTCTCCACCAAATTTCGAATTCCCCCAGAGGGTTATCTGGTCATTAGTGTAAGGCTTCTGGACTGTTTTTCCTTTTTGATTTTTATAAGATACCTGGTAATATCATTGTCTGACAATATACTGCAGAAGAAGGGAAATGTATGCTTAGGAATACTTGATGGAAGCAAAGTACATGATGGATCTACGATTATACTTGGAGGTACACTTTCTGGGATATTGAACCTGAAAACTGTTGTGTTATGCAAATCCATATCCCTAAACAAAAATCTTTTTAGTTAAAATTCCAGAGTCAGTTTTCATTGAGCAAACTATCACTACCACACAATCACTGGAGGCTTGTTTTGTTTGTGTTCCTTTCTTTGCAGATGTATCATTACGTGGGCAATTAGTCGTCTTCGATAACATAAACAAGAGAATTGGATGGGAGCAATCAGACTGTACCAAGCCTAGGAGATTCAACAGCCCGCCCTTACCCTTCTTTGAGGGTTAGGCCCTCAAGTTATTAGTCAATTTCGTACCAGTTCTGTAAATGCCTAATGCCTAAAAACTGTTTGGTATATATATAATACAAGCGAACCTTAATCCTTACGCTATTCGCTATTCGCTATTCGCTATTCGCGTACTTGTTATACAAGAAAGCCAAAGAACGGACACTTTAAGAAAGAAAGGAATTGTTTTAGTTAACCATGTCACGTTGAATAGAATAGATTGACAAGTCAAGTCAGAGATTGTATGTTAGTGGTACGAAAACTTTTCATTTGTACGTACGTTAGGGAGAGTTCATGAAACAAGCTCTCTTTTCTGAATCACACCAATAATTGTTTTAAAACATATCGTGCAAGTATTTTTAAGGATTCGCTTGTACAAATCCTCTGGTCTCTGGGGCTGAAGTCCGAAAGACACTTCACGTGTTACCTAAAAAAACTATTGGAATTGAGTCTCCCTCAGGATAATTACACATGTATCCCATATGTTCATCTTGCCGAAGACAATTTATGCCTCAAAGATGGTCTTGATAAAAATAAGTCATCTTTCACACGTTTATTTAAACATTTATTTTAACATGACATACTAAACATTAAACACTAATATTAAATTATTTTAAACTATGATATTATACTCGTAATCTAGAAAAACACTACTGATATATATATATATATATATATGTTTGACAAAATATTAAACCAGATAGATCTTTGAAGTCTAAATTCATACTCCAAACAGCATGAAGGCTTTTAAAAGAAGTATATTTCTTTTAGCCTTTCACAGTCTGCTTGACAATGAAATGATCAATAGCTCCACCCTAAAGGTACCCAAATATCAGCCTTCCTTTTACTTTACTTTTTCAACTATTTTTAGCTCATCTCGGAAATAGATAAACATGAGAATCAAGCCATTGCATAGATCATGGAATAATACAAATGTCTTGAAGAATTTTTTGAGAAAGACAAAATATAACCAAAAGTAACTGATTGCCTAAGATAATATCTAGCAGTTTAGGTAAGACATTACATTTCAAGTCAATTGAACAGGGTAAGGAAAAACAAAAATGCAAAATGATAAAAATCAGTAATTACAAAAACCTATATCTAAGACATCATCACCTGATCACTTGACTGAAGTGCTTGGGTGGCAAAGAATCTGACATCAACATCTGGGTCCTCACTCAACTCCACCAAACATGGTCGAATTGTCTTCTCCACCACCTGTGTAGTTCATAAGCATTGTCAAATACCTTCCCCAGTCAGCACTAGTGGAGTACAATGAACGATCGTTGGAATGAAGAATATAAACTAGTTTCAAAATATCAGAACTTCATCATGCCCTGCATGACCTCACTCATTATAATTCTAATGTTTCACTATTCTGGATATTGTTTAAAAATTCAAAGAAGTTTACTTACAGATTGATCCACTATAGGAATAAGAGACTGCAACACCTTAGCCACATTGAATTTAATGTTGGGTACCCTGTTACATAGAGCTCTCAGCTTCACTCCCAATATATAGTACACAGGAGGAAAATGTTATAGATCATATTTTCCACTTTACCGATCTTTTGATGCATCAACTACCACTGGCAAAAGTTTGGAAGAAGTTACTTCAGGACCCATAACAGGAGCAAGTAGTGAAATTGCATGTAAAATGGTCATCCGATACAGATAGTGGGGGTTGTTAATCATGTCCAAAACCTGAAAGAAATGAGCAAGATGTTAGGAAGTGGGGGTTTCTTTTTAATGTCGCATATGATTATTCCCAGTTTAGTACAGTGTACTCATTTGTTTGCAAGAAAAGTTGGCTTTTAAGAGCATACTTGCCTGTCTAATTCTAGTCCAACCATCGTTTTTTCTAGGATATCTGAGTCTTAAACACCATCTAAAGAACTAGGTAACAGCTAGGTAACAGAATCCAAATGTTATCATAAATGTCTACAGATGAATTAAACAATAGTCAATTAATTGTCAAGAAGTCGGATATAAACCATCTACTAAATCACAAAACAATATATGCAAAAATTTAACATTTAAATTAAATTTTCTATCAAATTCTACAATAATACCCACATACCATAAGAATGATTTCATAAACATTCACTCAATACAGCTAAATGGAAAGCATTGTAAACATATTGAGACAAACCTGGGGAACTATGTGCTGCATCGCCCAATCTGGTCCAAATTCTTCAGCAAGGTGCTTTACATTATTAGCAGCTGCATCACGAATTGAGTAAACCTATAATAGCGGAATACAAGTTAGCTCATGGTGCATTACAACATTGAGACGTTAATCACTAAGCTTGGAAAGGCTAGAAAACAAACTAAAAGTTAATTTAATGTCTGCACAGAAATTTCTTGTACTAAGCCAGTAAAAGCAGTTTAATTTGGTCACAAACATGCGATCAAGGAATATGATTAAATCGGGTTTCTGGATATTCTATTGTAGCAGTAAGTTGCGTGTGTTTTCCGCGACAAAACACAGTTGATAAAAATTGCAGTAAAGGTCAACATAATTGTCAGACCAATTGAGCTCTACAAACCTTATCTTTCAACCATTGCATGCAAAGAGCACCAAGCTTATCATCGAAAAACCCTACACCCAACTGACTTGCCAACAAAGGTATATACTCTATTATTGCAAGCCGAACCCTCCAATGTCTATCCTCTGCAAGCTCAACAATAGCTGGCAACAGGGACTGTGATAGCAAATCTATTCCAATAACCTGCATTCATAAACAACAGAACAAGGCATTAATTAAAAAGAACATACTAATGAACAAAAGCAGATTTGCAAGTCACACTTGAGCTTGATTCTAAATTTTATCACCCACGTCAAGAAAGTTTTTTAAATTCATGCATCAGGAACATAAACAATCTAGACATTCTTAGCAACAGGGAGAAGCAAATAATGAGGTTTTGACAAACCTGATTGACTTGATCAAGCTTGCTAATAATGTTCAACCGAACATCAGGAAATTCATCTTTCAATAGAGAAAGAAAAATGGGCAGCAGTTGCTCTATTGTTGCATCCTGCAACCATAAATAGAAAATTAATTTAATGGGAAGAAACAAGGAAACTTAAATCAAGAATCAAAATTTACAGATCTGAACCAACATATATCACAGAAATGGCACTGAATAGAAAAAACATGACATCCAAATACAAGAAACAAAATCTACATACATACAATTGAACTGATAGATGATGTAAGAAATTAGAAATACCAGGAAACCTACTCTAGCAATGCAATCTATCTGCTTATACTGATGTTAAATTGTCCATGAAACATGTCAGTCTAAAATCATAGTTAGATTTGCCTACCACCATATGAATAATGCAAAACATAAAAAAACTGGTACGAAAACAATGTCAGTTGTCATCAAGAACAAAATTCAACATACAATCTTGTTGATATACCAATGTTGCAATAGCTATATTGAAATCCTCTCTATGTTGGTGTAATCTATTTAGGCCAAGTACTACTTAGAAACTTTATTTTTATAGCAGCAATGTAAAGTTTACAGGTACTCATGAGTTTACTCCGAAGTTGATGTATAGAGACCGCTTACTTTTCCTAAAACAGGTGCCATGCCCATGATGACTGAAGCCAAAGCAGAACGAACATGTTGAGATGAATCGGTCGATAATTCCTGCAGGGGGAACAAAAAAAGGTAATAAGCCAAAAGTTTAGTTCAATTGTACCAAGACTATTCGCAACAGCATAAATATGCAAAGAACTTGCATAAACAAGTTAACAATCAATGAGCAAATATACCTTTACACAGGGAAGAATATGCTGTATTGCAAGCTCTGGACTCAAAATCCGGCAGAACTTAGTCACCTTGCCTGCAGCAGCTATACGAACCTCAGCCTCATTATCACGAAGTAGCCGAACATATGCAGGAACAAGGTCCAACCTACAATATGCTAGCATAACATGAGCAAATCCAAAACTAAGTAGCAAAGCCTTTAACTATCATATGTAATCAAAGGACTTCAAATGAGCAATCACCAACCAAGTAGAGGAAACAGATACAAAAAGAAAACATGGTTGACTCAGAAAAGGCCAAATTTAACATCTGCAACTGACTAGCAGGGACCTTAAATCAAATCCAACCCACTACAAAAGCTCTTACCTAGTAGGCTCTGGACCAACAGCTTCACATAGTTCATATAGCTGATTCGCAACCATGTAACGAACACGCCAGGACTTATCCTGCTCATATAAGAATTTGCATCACACAAGATGGTCAAAGCACATGGTATAGTAACCAGTAGGAAGCACCTGCCTAATCAACAAATCCAACAATTCACCAATAGAATAACAAATTGCAGCAGCTAGGATATGTTTACCTGTGAGAAATTAACTATAACCGGAAGAATATGAGCTACACAATCTTGAGGCTCCAACAACTTTCCAAGAGCTGCACAACCCTCAACAGCCAACAGGCGGACAGAGTCCTGATCTGAAACCAAGAAAATTTGATAAAATCATAAAGAGAATAACAATCAAAACACATCAAACATAAACTTAGAGAGCGGCATTTGTATCAACAAGAAAGCATATAAATAATAACATATGGTTTATAAGACCTTAAAACTTTCCATGGGGCGATTGAAAGCTTAATCACATATAATGACACAAGTAAAAAGTACCGTTACCAATGCATGACACAGAGTAACCATGATTAAAGAACAAGAAAAAGATATGTTTTTTTAGGCATTGAATGCCATTATCATGAGAACAAATTAAAAAATGCAAATGCTAACCTCGAAAACCGTATTCCATAAGCGGTGTAGTAAATACCTGATATCCTCCATGAACTAAAGAAAGAAAGAAAGAAAGAATTTCCACAGAGAGGAAAAATAATAAAAAAAATTTGAAGCAAAACAGTGTTTATTTGATCAACTAACATACTAATGGACATGATGAATTTGACCGATACTAAATTTTCCTTTCAAAAATAAGAGAATAGCAGCATATGTATCAACATGAATACACATTAAACCAAAGAAAAAATGTAGAAAGAAAGGACTTAGAGCTATATGCTGGGGGCACAATACATACCATCTTGCGTCAGCTCCTCAAATATAGACATAATTTCAGCCTTCAGATAAGGAGGCTCAATTGTAGCAGCAAATTTCCCCAGGTTTGTAGCAGCAGATCTGCGGACCATGGGCATGTCATCTTGACATAGTTGTCCATATATGGCACGCAGTTCAGTTTTTATAGTCTCTGGAGCACTTGGATATGCAACATGAAATAACCCACATGATGAAACTCGAGCTGTAAACCATTCACCTGCTGCCAACCTCTGCGCAGATATGTGAACAAGAAAGTCGGGCATCAAAGTAATGTCATAAATCATGACGTAGAAGTACTAGAAAAGAAAGAATGAATTAAATGATAATTAGAATTGGACTGACACATATAAACTGAATCACTGATTTATAACATTAAAATATATAGAATTGCTAGATGGTAAAGCCAAAAATCCAACCTTCACTAGCGGTATGAAATGCTCAACCAAGTCTTGCTCCCTCATCTGGGATCCAATTCTACATAGGGACTCAACAGCTTTCTCCCTAACGCAAGTTTCCTCCACGGTACACAAAGTCTCCAGCGGGGGAAGCAACACATTAGCATATTCCACTCCACCAACATATGGAATAAAAACACCCAATTCTTCAGCCATTGCAAGAAGCACTTCATCATCGTCATCATTGTTTTCACTTAAGAAGGGAATCAACTCCCTTCGAGTCCTCTCCTCGCCAAGGGCTCGCGCGATGGTCGAAAGCCTACGGATTGAGTTCAAACGGAGCTGGATATCATCATTCTTGAGCTCATCGATCAAAATGGCAATAGGATATAAAGGCTCGTCCATCATTGCCATCGTGGCCCGCTAGATCTTGCTATTATATAAGATACCATTCAAACATATAGGCGTTAACAAAAGGAATCCCGAAAAAGAAAACAATTTTCCCTAAACTTGATACAAATAATTAGCGGAGCATGCAAGTTTTCATCCCAAGAAAATGAAGTTTTTGATTTTCCCAGCAAGCAAAGAAAAGGATGCCAATTACAAACAACCCATGAAGTTAGAAAGAACAAGATTAATCTGATCTGACACCTCAAATTCAGGAAAAGAAAAAGGGCAAAAAGACGTGAACATGGACTACGGGGTAGAGAGAGGGAGAAGTGGGATAGAGTACCTTCGGAGATGGTGGAGATGTATGAGACTTCGTGATGTTTTGTTATGAGCTCTCGATCTGCGAAGAGAAACGAAGACAACAGCGGATGAGAAAGGGAGAGAGAGACAAGACTGTCTTTAATAGACTCCAAAACAGAAATCTTTCTTCTTCTTTCTTTTTTTATTTTATTTTATAATTTGGTGAAAAGCTTAAGGCTAAACTGCTTTAGTTGTCTATTTTACAGGAATGTATTACTTTAATTTCAATTATTCCATTGTAATTTATATTAAAAATTCGTTGGCTAGATGTTTGTTTTTGTTTTTTTAAAAGAAAAATTGAATTAAAATAAGGAAGCAAAATAAGTCTAAAATGGGATGGGATCCTCTATCCAATATTATAGTGTCTTATTCTGTTCCATAAATCCCAGTCATTCATTTATGCGGGTCCCGAATTTATTTATGCGGGACCCACGTGAGACCCACGTAAATAAATAACTGAAATTTATGGGACAGAATAAGACACCATAATATTAAACAGAAAATTCGAACTCATCTAAAACCTCATAATGCCTACACCAAAAGCATCAAAACTAAAGCTAAAGCTACCCCTCAGATTTCAAAAATTGATAGAAATCGAGTAATCAAAGCTAGAGAGCATTGCCATCCCTACAATGCAACACCAGCTTGAATGCATTTCAACCATCATGATGTAACATTCTCAGCCCATGTAAGAATTCAGACCAGGATGAAGGAAGCTCTGTATAAGCAGAGAACCTAAGATTGCTATGTCCATAAATGAAGCTTGTAGGACTAAATTGTTCTATTATCAAATCAGAACTTCATATTCTTCCCATTCTTAAAGAGGAATATTTATAGTCGTCTTGCTTAGCAATAAGTACAGAGTAACTTATCACAAATCTTGTTCAAAATTAAGAGAAACCATCAGAAAGTGTACTTCCGTGTAATTTATCCAATTATAATAATTGCACAATCATATAATTCAAAACATTTCTCTTTTACTAACACTAATGAGCAAAGATCCAACATATGTTATGCAATGTACATATGTTCTTTCTAACCTCTTAAGGCTCTTAGAAACTCTCTACTATATACAAGTTCTTTCTCACAACTCAATTGTGATATATTTATACTCAAAATTGATCAAATGATCATTAGACACATAAATTAGCTAATTTATAGCATGTTCGGCTAGTTGAACACCCACTACAAGAAAAACATGGATTAGCGACGGAAACATAGCGACGGAAAAATTACTGTGGGAAATTAGCGACGGAAAGCATATTTCCGTCGCTAAAATTAAGTGATTTAGCGACGGTACTACTATTCGTCGCTAAATTTGGAGGGAATTCGTCGCCGCTAAATTAGCGACGGAAGTTAGCAACGAAAAATATGGCCGTCGGTAATCACTACAAGTTAGCAACGAAAAATTACCGACAAATAATATACCGTTGGAAATTAGCGACGGAAAGCATATTTCCGTCGCTAAAATTGAGTTTTTTAGCGACGGTACTTCTACTCATCACTAAATTTGGAGGGAATTCGTCGCGGCAAAATTAGCGACCAAAATTAGCGACGACCGTTAGCGACGAAAAATGTCGTCGCTAAATATGGAGGAAATTTTTGGCGGAATAAAATTTTTTTAGTTTACCTACGGAAAATTCCGTAGGTAAATTCCATCGGTAAATGGATTTAGCGACGGAATATTTCGTTCCGTCGGTAAAAAGGCGGAAATTATTGGCGGAAATTTTTTTTTTGAATTTACCTACGAAAATTTCCGTCGGTAATTCCGTCCGTAAATTCTTTTTAAATTCCGACATCTCCCTCCCACTTGTGTCTTCTTCTTCCTTCTTCCTATGTCTCCTCTTCGGTTTTCTTGGAGCCCATTTCTCTGTTGTGGTCTCTTTTTCTGCTCGTCGGCATTGTCTTCTCCA
>JAOTBA010000007.1:10965125-10985839 GCA_025629845.1 Erythroxylum squamatum | reverse complement strand
CAGATTGTATTGGCCTGGATAATCCAGGAGGGGGAGCTTGCTCCAGTTGCTATTTCCTATTTTTCCTATCAATATACAGTATACTAATAGCTATACAATCTCTATCGAGTTTCCTATCAATAACTGTAACAAGTAGATCCTGATATCAAAAGTCTGTTTCTCATTGTGATAAACTTCAGTAGTTCACATGATTCTCTTATTCCAGCTGATTCTGGATTCGTCAACAATTATGAAAGATTATATCATATCAGTACCATTCGCAGAAGTTCAAGTTTCAGGTAAGTTAGTCAAGAATTTTGGTATTTTTCACACATGAAGAATAAGATACTCACCATGTCATACCATAATTAAGCATATGTAATCCAAAACAGTGATTCCAACAGGAAAAAAGTGAACCCGAGAAGACTAAGGGAGAGCAGATATTTAAGGAGCTATGCATGCGAGAAAGATTAAAACAAATGTTTTTTCTTTTTTGTGCATCGGAAAGCCAGTAATATTTACTCTGCAACCAACTAAGCCACTGTGTTTTGCTACAACTTCTTCATCTCCGCATTCTTATACTTCTTCTTGCTTTTTTCTTTTCCTCCCTCTTGGTGCACACAATGAACTCAACTAGCCAACGGCAAAACATCTCAAGCTCACAAGCTTCAGCATTATAAGCAATCTACCTTTTCGAAGTAAAATATTGTAGCTAACTAATAATATAAGAAAAGCCGCAAGACAATAAAACAACAAGAACACACTACACGTTCCATTTCAGCAAAAAGAAAAAAAGAAGAAAAAACATGGAACGAAAAATAAATCACCATATTCATTCAAAAGATGGCGAAAACCAAGTTACCTATGCTGAATTCAAAGACAACAACAACAGTGAGAATTGCCCAAACGGAGTGCGAACTGAGCCCTTTGATTGGCTCCTTCATGAAAATCAGAAGAGAAATGAGCATCAAAGCCAAACCCATCTTAGCAGAGAAGATAACCTTTCTGGGATCGGAGAGGCCCATCTGATAGGCCTTAAAGGTGACACCTTGCACATTTTCCCAGAACCCAATAATTTTTTCTCGTAAAAACGCGGAAGAACACAAGTCTCTGATCTGAAACCCATCGTCTTGCCTGAAAATGCCTAACTCTGGGTAGTCTTTGGCTGAAAGTAGTCTTTGCCTCTTGTCTGCAAAAGACCCTCTAATGGATCCCATTATTTTGGCAACCAAAGTTAACTATCACTTCTTTCCTGGAACAAAGGTTTCGAACTTTATAAGCAAAAAGCGATTATATCAACAATGGGACCAATGATTGGTACAGAAGCGAATAGTTTGCTTATTATGATGGCAAAAAGTTGGCGAAGCCAAATCTTAAACGGAACATAAAAGAAGATGATGGATCTAAAAATAAAATATTGTTATATGAAGCAGCCGTGAACTGCGACGTCCAGAATATGGGCATTATGGGCATTATCCATAGATGTGGAATGTGAGACGGATATGGAACCGAGTCGATCCAACCGCGAAAAGTGGTTTTCAGGCGTGTCATCCTCCTCGGTTTTTGTTTTTTTGGAATGTTGCAAAAGCAAAAATCAATCAAGGTTATATTTATGCTTCCCGTGACAAACAAATTATGTGGTATCAGCCACTTTCTCTCTAACGTGGTCCTCCTCTTATGACTGACCCTGAATTTCTCACTTATGTCAGATTCTGTCTTTTACCTTTTTATCTTCTGGCATCTCTTTACATTTGTCAAATCCTTGCTTGCTCACCTGCATTCGTCTACCTTTCTCTCTCCTGATGTTGAGAGTTGCTTGGTTGCTTGTAACTGATGAAGGAAGAAATTAGTATCTTGGATTTCAACTTTGGCAGGATTCTTTCAAGGAAAACGTCCCCATTCCTAATCACTAACAACTTTATACATCATTAACTATTTCTATGCTTCTGTAAATTTATTAATTTTAAAACCACAAGTGCATTAGTATAGTTTTAGCTAGGATATGCAAGCAATCTTAGAAAGGCTGTAAATAATAATAACAATAATAATAATAATAATAATAATCACTTTTCTATTATCTACCGTCGATTTAGATTGTGGATTTAATTAAAAATTAAACTAAAAAACTAAACTAAGATTGATCCAACAATAAACTTAGGATAGAGGAAAATACTTTGAAAAGTCTATATCAAATAAATAGTACTTAGTTGATAAATTCTCCTAAGAATTCGTAAATATTAACCCTTTATTATGCAATTATATTATTGATTATTGGACAGTGAAAACTCCTATCTTATGTTAATATATTTTTCAAGACTATTAACAACTAATCTATTAGTTTATTAATATTATCGGCTTAGGAAGTTGAAGTTGCAACTAACATGAGTTATGTTAAAGAACTGGTCGAGATAGTGGGTTATTAGACCAAACAGTTGAGAAACCGAGTGATTCCATTAGTTAAAGTCATTTGGAGGAATCATTCAGAAGCTACGTGGGAGATTGAGGAGAATATGAGGAAACAATACCTCCCACTTATTTAGTCAATCAGGTAAGAATTTTGAGGACGAAATTTCTTAAGGGAGGAGAATTGTAATAACCTATTCCTACAACTAAAGGATTAGACTAGTCACATGAGTCGTATTATGTGAAAACATATGAAATGCATTTCATTTACATGCATCATATACATATACATACATGAATCATGATTTAGAAACAATGCAAAGATAGTAAATGCACTTAATTGACCTATTCTAGGTATAAATGATTTTTTATGTGATCGAGTATTATTTGTGTTTTGAATTTTGTTTTGGTGGATTACAACTAGAAAATTGGAGTTTATTGTTATTATTGAGTAATTGATGAAGTGTTCTGTGCATGGAGGAAAAATGTTGAGTAATAAGACAAAATCGATATATGGGAATTTAGGTTGTTTAGGTCAATGAAAATGTGACACGTGGCACTAGTAAGAAAGTGACAAATGGCATGAATAAATCAGAGACAAATGGAGGATTAATTGGGTAACAAGTGGTTTAGTGTATGAATGACAAGCGGACTAGTTATTAAGTGACAAATGGACTAGTAATGTAGAGACAAATGGTTGAAGAAGACGAAAAAACTTAGCATGACCCTTTATTTGACACTTGGCATGACAAATGTCCTACCCCTCCATCACTCACTTGTTCTCCACGTCTTTCACCCTTGCAAGATGCTTTCTTTCATGTTTTAGCCTTGTGTTTTCTTTTTCGCTTCTTCTCACTCACGACACCTTCATGCCATCTCCAAAACCCTCGGATTTTTGCCAAATTTTCATAGCCCTTATTTTGCAATTGAAACCCTTCCATCTTATCTTGCTTTTAGTGTAAATTGGAAGTTTGAGGAGGCCTTGCATAGCTTATTAATTGAGGAAACCCTGAGTGAAAGAAGTAAGTATTTGATTTCTTTGTTGTTTTTTTTATGATCATATCATTCATATAGATTGATTAGGAGTGAATTAAGATGAGATGCATGTAGGATTGATGTTGATTTGTGCTGAAAATTTGATGAATGAATATGTTTTGTTTTTGATGTGTGAAATTGTGGGCTTTAGGCTATCGCGTGGAATGATTGTAGGTTGAGTTTTGAAGCATGAACGATGGTGAATTGATGCCAAAAGATAGGTGTTATTGAAGTGTCTTGAATCTGGAAAATTAGAGTTGTAAGTCAAAATTCTGGGTTCAATTTGATAATGAGTTATTGTGATTTTGGTATGAAGATATCCAAGTTGGAAAAACAAAAATTGAAGGAAGTGGGTAGTGAACTTTCTGTTCACTAAACCCACGATCATAGGAAGTGTTCGTATTGGGCACCTCGTCCTCGCAAGACACGTGCCCGACGTCCTACTTGACATCTAGGCACGCATCCCACAAGGGTGGCATGCTTACACTATTCAGTCACCAAAAAAAAAATCACAAATTGACTTCTTAAGAAAAATTATAGTTCTATGTCTCTAGTTTATTTTGAAATAAGAACCATCTCATTCGGAGCTCTATAGATCAAGATATGATTAAAAAGCCAAAGTATATTCATAACCCAGTCATGCTCTTCCAACCGATTCCCTCATTTTCTTTCCATCAATCTTTTTCAAATCAACACTAAAGGCTACCAATTTTTATGGAAGATAGAAAAATGTGTTCGGAATCTATTGGTTCAAGAATCACTTCATTTGGAGGTCGGATGATGAAGTTGTGGCTAAAAGAATCAAACATGATTATGTCCTCAATCATATTGTACCTGTTTTGGGACAATTTACATAACTTTCACTAGAGTTATTATATTGAGGTCATTTTAGAACTGTTTCGAAGAGGACTTCTAGATCTACAAATTTTGTGAAGAATCTAAAGAGAGATTTTGCTATTTAAAGATTCAAAATCGTGAATTTTCGAAAGTGTACAACATATGTCTGTTAAACGGACATACACCTCCACCTAACGGACATACACGGGGTCTTAGGTGTTTTCCAGACCCTGAAGGTCCGTTTAATGGACTTAATGTCCGTTTAATGGACATGGACGAGGATGGGAACATTTCCAGACATGAGAAGGTCCGTTTAGCTGACCTAAAGTCTGTCTAACAGACATAAGTGAGACAAAACTCCCTCCAAAACATCTCCAATGGTTCCTACATCCATTCTAACATCACTTTCACTCATAATCTTTCCAAATTCAATTCTTCTAGTGCGATATCACTTCATATCAATTCAAGTACCAACTTTGTTTCATTAAACTCTCTAATCTCAGCTTATTTGATTCATCACTACAACTAATTCTCATCATTTGCTATAGTTGTCCTGTATATACATCCTATGCAGCATCACCAACTTATAATGATCATATCTCTCAACTCCGATAACAAAAAATTTCATACTTTATATCGTTGGAAAGCTAGAAAGACAAGCTACAACTTCCAAGAAGACAACTTTGTCTAATTCAGCCTATATTAATACAGTTTTCCCCCTAAAGTCAGAACACAATTCCTATCCCTTTGAAAAGCTTAAAAATGCAATGTAAAGATTTGGAAAGTCACAAGCAAAACATAATGTATATATATTTCATTAACATCATAAGACAAGAGTTTTACAATGCTTTAATAGGCATTTTAAGCTGTAATACATCATGTGTATCAAAATCCAAAAATATAAAAGATACATGAACAATAATTGCTCAAAATGCGACTAAAGCCTTGCTTTACATAAACTAGCTTAAAATACAAAATATGCATAATCGGAGTGATGCCTTGTCTCTCACGCTCACTCGATCTCTTACTCATCACCTGGAGATGGGGAGGAATGGGGGGTGAGCTTGAAAGTTCATGGGTAACAAGTTTATAATGAATAACAAGCAAACCATTCAAAATGTTCATTGTCATAGAAAATTCTTATTGAATCATAAAACACATATTCTTAAATTCTCGTCATGTAATCAAATTCACAAATAACACAATTTATGCATTCTTCAACTTGTTCATAAATCATAAACACATAACCATATCAGAATGATTTGGGTAGGTCCGTAAATAGAACATACTAACACATTCCCATATAATGGTGTTGTGTAGTCATAAACAGAATGTACTTTCACAATACCACATAATGGTTTTACGTGGTCGTAAGCAGAACAAACTTTCACAATTCTACATAGTGGTTTCGCGAAGTTATAAGCAGAAAGGAGTCCATGAAGGAACTCCATGCCACTAGAGGGCAGGCGGGAGAAGCCTTTATAGAGTCAAAGTGCACTTGACAGAACAGAACGGACCACCACAAACCCACATAACATATAATTCATGGCATAAGCATATTGCCCTAAATGGCACATTTCGAAAACTTGTTTTTCATGAACATGAAATATTTCGAAAACCTTTTCCATTTCCATTTCACATTCCATCAACAAAATTTATATCTAAACATATAGCAATTTCTCAAATCGTTCCAAAGCAATAAATGCAACATTTATGAAGCAATTGAAATCATTTAATTCTATTGAATTGAAAAAGAAAACATTAATGGCTCATTACTCAATTATAAACATGAAACCCACATTCATTTCCTTGCTTTAAAACTTGCTCCAAGATGCTTCTCCTCTTGATCCTCTTGTCTTTCTTGATTCCCTTAGCATTGACAAAATTCTCAATTCAATAGTAATTTCAATTTGAGGACCCAAAGAAACATATACATAAAATTAATCCTAGAAAGCTTAAACCCATACATTTCCTAAGCTCCATAAACCACAACCCTTCAAAAAATTCAAAAGATTTATAATAAACTTACCTTGAACCTTCACCAAATCATGAGTTTCTTGGCTCAAAAGAAAGCCCTGTTCTTCCTCTTCCTTTTTCTCTTCTTGAACAATTTCAAAATCTCTCTTGAAAGCTAAGAAAGATCAACCCTAGCTTGGTTTTCTCTTCTTTTCTCTCCTCTTTTTCTTTTTTGTGCTTCTCTCTTCTCTCTTCTTCACACTCATATTTTCTTCCTTCTCTAAGAACAAGACAACATTTCTTCTACGACTTCTACCCTTAATGAGCATAAAACATCCACTTTGCCCCTTCCCTCATGCCTTATAGTTCTTATCCTTAAGTGACTTGCCTAAAATGCCTTTTAGGCTATACACTCTTAACGCTTTAATTTAACTAACCTAAGCAATAAAATCCTACTAACATTGACATGCTAATTACTCCAAAAATAATTAATCTATCAAGACCTTAAAATTAATTTAAATCATGCTTATTCATCAAGAAAAAATTCGGAGGCCAACAGTTTAAAAGGCAAAAAGTTTTTGTTTCGCTTTTCCACGATCATGGAAAGGCACCCACAATTGTGGGAATTTCTTTGACAAGAGAAATATCATTTTGTGAGATGGTTTAACCAACTAAGGATAAGTTACCTTACCTTGGTGTCTTTGGACTTAATTGAGGTTTGAAATGAACCTAGATGATTGCTTAATTAAGTGATTAAGTGATTGATAAGTTTAGGATGTTGATGATGTTAGAATTGAGGAATGGATTGATTTGATATGAATGTATCTCAACTTGGAATTTATGAGTTGTTAATGGTGTAAAAGTGTTCTTATGAATAATATGAATTAGATGTGAATGAATGAGAATTGAGAAATTGTGTAGGTGTATAATGCTAGGAAAGGATTGGTAAATGTATGATTGATGAATAAATGAATGATGAACTTAGGATAATCAAGTTTCATAAGATATGATACATGAATGATCAAGATTTGTGAATAAGGATACATACCCAGGAAAGTCAATTGAGCATGCATTAAACATGACACATATACATGTGCATGAATAAATATTAATGTGATTGAGTAATTTAGTGACGTGTATAAAGGTGTGTATTGCATGGTATAGAAGCACAAATTGAGCGACCACATCCAGACATTGCCAGATCGTCAAAGCAATAGCTATCTGAAGCATACTGTGAGTCAATCTAGATGTGTACTCTCAATTATATATGTGTTTCTGCTTAAGTTATTTTGTGAAATTGATGATTCCAGACAATTGAATGTCCGAGGAGTTATTATTCGGGAATGTATAGGAAGTGCTGGTTGATTGTATCTGAGTAAAGAAATATGTGCACTCAACTGAGTGTTGAATGCTGGACCTGAGTCCGTGTTGAATGCCAGACTTGAGTCCAAAGAATGTGATAAGTGATTGTGTATATCGAATGAAAGACATTGATTAGCATGATATGAGACTTGTTGCATTTCATTCCATCGGTATGCATGATTAGATAAAAGCGTTGTGACCGAAGTGACCAGAGTGAAAAGAGCTTTAAGTTCAGTTGTGTGCACACAAAGCCATAAGCTCAACGTTAATGAGCTTGGTATCCACAATAGGTATATGATAGTATTCTAAAAAGAGCCCAGTATCTGCGACGGATATGGGACAGTTAAAAAGGCACTCTATCACAAAAAATAAAAATGAAAATGGAGTCTCATGTGCATTTGCACATATATTCTTACATGTGCCATGAAAATGATTGGAAAACATAATTGATGGTGGCGATTAGTGCTAAGATAATTTTTGTATGATGATACTATGAAATGCTATGTTCTTAATGTGTTAGTAAATTATGATATGTATATTGTGCTTGGCATAAACATTGATTGATGTGATAAATGAGAAGTGACTTTGAATATTGTGACATATACGTGAAATTGGTTTGTCTTGATATGTTTGTGCCTTGACTTTGAGTGAACACATCGATGATGGTTCACTCATTAAGTTCACAAACTCATCAAAATTGCAACATTGATTTTTAGGCACTGGGGAAGAAATAACTTCTAGGAAAATCTAGTTTCGGTCTAGAGTTGCCCATTTTGGGAATCAAGAATGGCTCAAAGGTTGGTCAGCTGAAGTCTGAGAAGTCTAGTTAGAATGTTTTGTTTTGTATTACCCATTATAAGTTAGATGTTATGTATAGGAAACTAAACTGCCAGTTGTTTTGTAATGTATAAATATGGATTACAAAATGTAATGCTACAGTGTAAATTATGTTGTGAATGAAATGACAGTGCGGCCTTTTGGTTATGATTGAGATGAGGCAATCTAGTTCTATGATATTTGTGTATGTATGATGCCATGATTAAGTTAGTGATGTGACTGCTCTAACATGCCACCCTTGTGGGGTACGTGCTCAAATATTTTCTAGAATATCAAGTATGTGTCCTATGAGAGTGGAATGTTACACTTACTATTGAGATAGCTTAACAGACTGATCATAATGAAGATCAAGAAGAATTCCAACTACAAAATACTAAGTCTAGGAGGCGTAACACAGAAGGAAAGGGACAAGCCAAACAGGGGGCTCTCCCTTCTATGACAGTACTGATTTGGAACATTAAAGTGCTCAATGACCCTCTAAAAAGATCTATGGTGAAGGAATTTGTTAAAGCCCAGCAACTTTGGTTAGTTGGCTTGGTCGAGACCAATATTAAGGAACCACTTCAGCATAATGATCTTTCGTTTTTGGGTGATAGTTGGCATTATTTCTCAAATCACTCTTCCCATTATAATGTGAGTATCTTCTTTTTTTTTTTAACTTTGATAGTTTAGCTATAATAAAGTTGAGGAAAGTGATCAATTGATGCATTTACAGTGTCATTTAGAGGGAGCTAATGTAGGCTTTGATCTCACTCTTGTCTGTGCTTCCAACTTCAGTTCTCAGTAGCAAAATCTTTGGTTGGATTTAGACAGGTTGTAGTATACTTTGCAGCATGCATGGCTAGTTGGAGGTGATTTTAATTGCACCTTAAATTCTACAAAACTGGGAGGGGGAAAATTTCTCTATAGGTGATACCAAAGAGCTTAATTACCTGTTTAACAATGTAGACCTGATGAACATCTCCTCATCTAGTAGGTTCTTTATATGGTTAAATAAACAAATGGGGGTATGTTTATAAGGAAGAAACTTGACAAAACATTGATATATCCCAACTGAACTGTGATATTCCCGCATTCTCATATACATTTTGGCTAAAATTTCCTCTCTAATCACTCATATATGCTTATCTAAGGAATTTTTCTTCTCACAAAAGATAAAGCTCTATTTTGATATTTCAATGGTATCTCACAGATGGCGGTCTTCATGGATCTTGTCTTCACCTGTTGTCTTCTGGATGTCTCTGGTTGTAAATCATATCAACTAATGCAAAAATTGAAAAATGTTAAAGTTGCACTCAAGTTTTTCCTTAGACAAAACTCTCCTCAGCTCACTGACCTCAAACAACGTCTCAAGACTACTCAAGAGAATTGTTTTCTTGATCAATATGATAAAAACTTATGAGTGATGGAAACTAACTATTTAAAGGAGTATCAACAAGCACTTACCTTATAGAACTCCGTTATTAAGCAAAAAGCATATGTCAAATGGCTTAAAGATAGGGACAATAACTCTATTTTTTTTATTTGTCCCTCCTGTCCAGAAGAAACCGTAATAGAATTGCCCAACTAAAAGATGATGATGGTAACATTTATGCAGATCACGCAGTGCTTATAACCTTGGTAAAAAAAGTTTCTTCCAACAAACTTGGGAGATTATTAGGAATTTATTTACGGAGGTTGTTTTAGAATGTTTTTCATCCTTTAAGATGCTTAAGGAGGTAAACCATACGTATATATGCCTAGTGCCTAAGAAGTCGTAGCCTATGCATATGTTTGACTTTCATCCGATTTCATACTTCAACACACTCTATAAAGTTATCACTAAAGTGCTTGCTGATAGATTAAAAATGGTGCTAAATGAAGTTATTCACATCTCTCAAAGCGCTTTCATTCCAGAGTGAAACATCGAAGATAATTTTATACTTTTACAAGAGTTAATCAGAGAGTATTCTTTGATTAAAAAAAATCAACAATTGTAAAATAAAGATCAACTTCTTTAAAGCCTTCAACACTCTAAACTGGAGCTTCATCCAAATTTGTCTAGAAGCCTTGGGACTTCCTGATCTATTTGAATGGATTATGGCCTATATATCTACTACTTCTCTGAGTGTTCTTATAAATGGCATGCCCTCTACCCCCTTTCAAAATGCAAGAGGCATCAGGCAGGGGGATCCTTTATACCCCAACCTCTTTACAATTGCTATAGAAGGCTTGTCCCGTTTATTAAACAAACTTCTAGCTTCTAATGGCAGCTTCACTTTTCATCACCAATGTGTTGAAAGCAGGCTTATTCACCTCTTATTTACAAATGCCTTGGTGCATTATAGTGGAGCTGAAGTCACATCTGTCAACTTGTTGCTTCAAACATTGGAAATTTTTTCTAACTAGTCTAGATTTAGAATCAAGTTTGAGAAAATTCAACATATATGTCTTCGGATGTGAGTAATAAGGAGGAACTCAGTAGTATGATTGGCATGAGTATCCACCCACCTTGTTTCAATACTTAGGATGTAACATCCCGATACCCATGTTAAGGCTAGAATAGTAATTTATGAGAAAGTAATGTGAAATTAGGAAAATGCATGTCATGCATAAGTTAATTGTGACATACACATTTATTTTGCACGTTCATATGATTGTACATAAATTCATTGGCATTTCCGGGTAAATTTGATTTATAAGTGGAAATTGTGGATTAAATTGAAGCGTATTAATTGTGATTTGGAAATTTTGGTATATTTTGGATATTTTGAAATTTTTGGTGAATTATTTGAGCTAAAAATTTATTGGAGAGTATTATTATTATTTCGGTTTTTTGGTGATTTTTTGAGAATTTTTAAAAATTTGGGGTTTAAAAAAAAGAGAAAAGAAGACAAATGGGAAGGTGACCCATGGCCCACATGCATGGGTGTCATGGGTCATTGAAGTGTTAACCCACGTAGTTAGGTGCCTTTCCCTCATTCTCTCATTGCTCCACTGAAAACACCCACATGAGAACTCCTTTCCTTGTTCTTTTCACCCATCACCGAAACTACTTGTATGCATGTTTTTGTACAACTCTCAATTGCTAGAGAATCAACTGCTGGAGAACTAGCCGAAGAATATAAATGTGCGTTGATGTTTGGTTACTTGAGAGGGTTAGGAAAATCTGGAATTTTGAGCTGAAATTTTTCTGCATCAAGTAAGTTTTTGTTTGTGAATAACATTCGCTGGTGTTGTAATGTTTTGTACTTGGGTTCATGCATGAGTGATATGGAAGACATAAATTCAATAGTGAGAATGAATAAGTACTAAAACATGGAGAAAAATGCAGAAAATAAAGAGTACGCATGAGGGATATCGATTTTCATGCTTATGTTTAAATCTTGGATTCTTGCATTGATTGTGTTGAGTTGAGCTGAGATTTGATGAAGGTTTATGAAGTTAACTTCAAATAGATGTGGAAAAAGAGGTTATGGATTCTGTCAAAAATTGTTCATGAAAACAAAAAAAAATTCAGTAGTGAGAGAAAGTTAAAAATGTTGAAATATGGGTATGTATCGGTTTTTAGATGTTTGACTCTGATATTTGAATTTGATCTTGAGCTATGAGCTAGTTTAGAGTGAGTTGAATGTAAATGGTAGTGGAAAAGCATGATACACATTCTGTTGAGAATTGTTATTGTTCATGAAAACAAAAAAAAATTACAGTTGAAAGAGGAAGAAGAAGATGATGAATTGCGTGTTTGAAAAGTAAATATGAACTAGAGTAGTTTTATTGCACAGCTTGAGTCTTTTGGCTATAACTTTTTCATCCAAATTTCAAATGATTTGAAACTTGAACCAATGGATTCCTAGGAAATTTTTCTTTCTCTCCATAAAAATTTAGAGCTATCTGAATTAAAGTGAAAGTGATTGATAGGATGAAAGTGTGGAAGTCTGCTGGAATGTTATGAACTGAAAAATTTTCATGAACATGCTTCGATATTCTGATTATAACTTGATCTATAGATTTGTAAATAAGTTGATTCATGGTTCAGATGAAACTAGAGACATAAGTCTACAACTTTTTTGAAGAAGTCAAATTTTTATTCTGTCTCTAAGATTTTCAAATTTGGCATGAAACAGCATCTTAGCTTAGGTTGTAACATTACCAAGAACAAAAATCATGTACTGTGGTTATTGAATAAACTGTATTGATGTAAGCAGAATTAGGCTGAGGTGTCTTCACCAAAGTTGTACCTTATTCTCTTAGCTTTAAATTGGTATAAGGTTTGTAATTTTTAGATATCTAAGCTGAAAGATATGAGTTGAACAATTCAAGGGTATGATCATGTACTAGCCAAACGTTCATATATACACAGTCTGTGGTATTGTGAGGATAACTCATAGAATACTGAACCAAATTGGATGATCTTGGAGTCATTAGAAACTTAAGACATTGGAGAACAAATTTTTAGAAGGAAGTGTTGCCTAATTTTGTCATTTATCCCATCAGATTAATTATGCAAAGTTGACTCGAAATCGTATGGGTAGAAAATTTGAAGTGGTCAATTAGGTTATGAAATTGATTTCACATTGTTTTATTTAGGTCCAATTTATAAGTACCAAATATTATTAATGAGGGCTTTGATATCTGATTGATTTATTGATGAAAATTATAATAAGATACCCAGAATTGTCATTGAGCATGCATTGTGTATATTTTATATAAGTACATGTGCATAAAGGAATACTTATGCATTTGTGCAAAAATGTGATATATTGTAAATGTGTTGTGTATGTTATAGAGGAGCACATCGGATGCCAGTTGAACATTGCCGGACCATCCAGGAAATAGCTTCTTGGAGCGTACTGTGAGTCAACCTAGATGAATTTCCTAGGATTGATTTAATTTGAATTGTTAAACTTCCAATTATTGAATTGTTGTGATTGTTTCTGAATTTCGGACTTAAAGTCCGAGGAGTATATATTTGGGACTGTATTGGAAGTGTTCTGATTTGTTTGATAATTCTAATTTTATTATGCTATATGAATTCTCAATGAAAGTTGAATGCCGGACTTAGGTCCAATGATTATGAAATTCTGACTGTATTTTATACATGATTGTGATATGTGGTAAATTCTGAATTGATGCATTTCATAAAATGCATGCTTAGATAAAAACGTTGTGACTGGAGTGGCCAGTATCAAATGCTTCCATGTAGAGCTTTGCTTTGTGATATATGATTTGGCACGTAGAGCTTGCTCTATGATATATGTTTCTGACTGAGCCTAATGGGCCAGTATTTATATATGTGATAGGCACTCGGTCACAACATTAATAACGAATGTGGAGTCTCATAAGCATCTGTATGTGTTTATATATGATCTGATTCGTATTGATTAAATTATGTTCCATGATAGTGTGAGTATTAGAAATATTCATGTTCTGTGTGAGTAATTATGAAATTTGTGATTTGTGTATGTGAATCTGGTGAAATCATCAATGATGGTTCACTCATTGAGTTCGCAAAACTCATAAAAATTGCAACATGGTTTTTCAGATACAAGATAGGAGACTTAATTGTTGCTTCTGGATTAGAAGAACGTTTTGAACTAAGTTATGACTGAGAGGTTTGTCAGCTAACGTCAGAGAGTTATAGGTTTTATTTTATAGTTTTTGCTAGAACTCATATGAGGTTTTGTAAATATTCGTCTAATGGAAACAGTGTAGACTTTGTGAATGAACGCAATGAATGGTTTTAAAATTTAATGACTTGATTATGTTAGATGATGCCATGTGTAAGTTGGATTTGTTTTTGCTCTAACATGTCATTATCATAGGATATGTGCTTGAATACTCTTGAATGTTTGGGTATGTACCTTGTGGTAGTGGGACGTTGCATAAGAGTCCTTATAACCTCTACAAAACCGAAATTCTCTAATTGTATTCCCCTTCTCGAAAAGCTTAAGAGTAAGATTAACACTTGGTAAAATCGTCATCTCTCATATGTAGCTAGGCTAACTTTAATCTTATCTGTACTAAATAGCATGCATCTACACTAGCCTACCCATTTAATCTTTCCTAAAAGGGTTACAAAGGAGACTGACAAGATCTTGAAAGCATTTCTTTGGTCGGGTAAAGCTGAGAATGCCAAGAAGGCTAAGGTCAAGCGGAGCGAAGTCACTCTACCGAAGACTGTTGGAGGCTTGGGAATTATATCATTTTCAACCATGCAAAAGGTGTTGTTATGCAAAAAAATATGGTGGTTATTTAAAGATAAAGGGGCGTTATGGATTAAATGGGTGCATGGAACTCATCTTCTGAATGCGAGTTTAAGGCAAATTTTACCCTCCTTTTAACATTCTTGGATATTCACTCAACTTCTAAAAATTTGAAGCTTCATTTATCCTTTTATCAAGTATATCATTGGGGATAGGGAAAGCACTCTTTTTAATTATGATAATTAGACTAACATTAGTCCACTGATTCTCTAAAATGATCTTCAACAGGTATGACAGTGTATCCTAAACTCCTCTAAAGCATCTGCGATTATTTTCAATAACTTATGGTCCTGTAATTTAGTCATTAATTTAGTTAGCATAAGTAGTATTTAAAATTTAGAATAGAAATGTTAGAATTTAGTAAGAGTGTATAAGGGTAAATTTGGCAAGTCACTTAAGTTTAAAAGACATAAGGCATAAATGAAGGGAAAAATGGACATTTTGCACTCATTAAGGGTATTATTAGAAGAAGAAGTGTATTCTTGCTTTTAAATGAATAAGAAAAACGTGAGTGAAGGGAGAAAGTAGAGAAATCGTGGAGAAGAGAGAAAGGAAGCTAGGTTTCATCTTTTCTTAGATTTTAGAGAGATTATGAGATTGTGCAAGAAGAGAAAAAGAAAAAGGAAAATAAGAGCTTCCATTTGAGCCAATAATCTCTTTAATTGGTGAAGATTCAAGGTAAGTTAAAATTTAATCCTTTGGATTTTTGGAAGTTTTTTGGTTCATGAAGCTTAGGAAATGCATGAGTTTAAGTATTTTAGAATCAATTCTAGTCAATATGCTTTGTGGGATTCTCAATTTGTATTCCTATTGAATGGGAATTTTTGTCAATGTTAAAGGGAATCAAGAAGGGCAAGAGGAGCAAGAGGAGAGGCACCTTTGAGCAAGTTTATAAGCAAGGAATTCAAGGTAGGGACATGTTTATAGCTAAGTTAATGAGCCATAAATGTTTTTTCTAAATCAATAGAATTAAATGGCTTTAAATGGCTTCATAAATGTTTCATTTATTGCTTCTTACATGATTTAAGAATTGCTACATGTTTGGTACTTGAATGTTGTTGATGAATTATGAAATGAAGATGGAAATGATAATTGAAAATATATCATGCTTATGAAATCATGTTTCCGAATGCGCCCTTTGGGAAATATTTTTGCAAGTCATGAAATTCATGTTTGTATGGGTTAGTGGTGATCCATTATGTTATGTCACGTGCACGTTGACCATGCTAAAGGAGTCTCCCGCCTGCCCACTAGTGGCATGGAGCTCCTTCACGGACTTCCTCGTGTCTACGAACTACGCAAAACCATTATATGACTTTGTGATAGTCCGTTCTGTTGTTATAGGAGATTCGCAAAAACTCCCATATGGACCTGCCCCAACCATTTTGATTGTTATGTGTTTATGATTTGTTGACAAGTTTGATGAATACATGTTTGTATTGTTTATGAATTGTTGGCAAGTTGAGAAATTGAGAAATATGTGTTATATGAATTCAATGAATATTTTTTTCAATGGTTTTGTTTGTTGCTCGTTTATAAACTTGTTACCTACGAGTTTTTAAGCTCACCCCCATTTCATCCCCATCTTCAGGTGATGAGTAAGAGATCGAGCGAGCGAGAGGCAAGGCATCACTCTAAATTTGCACATTTTGTATTTTGAGTTAGTTTTTGGAAAGCACAATGCTTTAGTTGCATTTCAAGTATTACTTGTTCAAGTATACTTTGTATTTTTTTGGGGTTATGAGACAAATGTTGTATTGTGGCTTGAAATGCACATTAAAGCATTATAAAACTCTTATCTTTTGATGTTAATGAAATATATTTGGGTTTGCTTATGACTTTTTCAAGTTTTCGCATTTCTTTCTCAAGAGACTAAGGATTTGAAGAAGTTTCTTTTGTATATGTTTGTATTCATCTTTTGGTTGAGTTATAGATGTGGTTATTAAAAGTTATGTGAAAATTTTAGTGTTTGATAGTTGGGTTCGGGTGTCTAGGTTTGAAGATTTCACCGCGACAAACCTTTCCAGAAGGGTATTTTGAGGGATTTTTGGTTACTTCACCGCGGCAAAGCTATGACTTTCGCCGCGGCGTATTTGTCCCGAAGGGTGTGGGGGTTTGATCCGGGGACTTCGCCACTATGAAGCCAAACGTTGGCCGCGATGAACTTCACCCAAAAGGTCCTTAGAGCTACTTCCTTAGTTTCGCCGCGGCAAACCCACCGTTGCTCCCGGAGAAATTTTCCTTTCAAATCCAATGTTTGCAACCATGCCCACGTTTATGAATTCTGAGTTGGGCTCCAGAAACAGGGTCCAACAGATACAAATAGAGAAAATACGATCATCTAGACACCTACTACTACAGGTCACTTCTCGAATGCTTATTGTTGTTCACTCTTTAACAATGCCTCTCCTAAAGTAGCATGGCATTCACTCTTTTGGAAAAACTCCCTTAATCCAAAGGCTTCTATTATCACATGACTGTTGATCAAAAACAGACTACCTACTAAAACCAGATGGTATAGTCAATATGACTCTTTATGTAAGTTGTGTTGAGAACTCGAGGAATATCGGGGCCATTTATTTTTTAATTGCAACTACTCCAAAGTGGTATGGGGGCGCACCTAATAGCTGTTAAACTTATCGATTCCAACACAAAAATGGGAGTCCACTTTGAACAACATTACTGCTCTCACGAAGAAAGGAAAACTGAATATACTCCTTATCAAAACAACATTTCTAACTATCATCTATTTCTTGTGGAAAGAAAGGAACAGTAGACTTTACACTAAATTTAGAGAAGATAAGTATAAAGTAGCAGATAAGAGCATAAATTGGATTAGAGTGGTGATCCTTGCCAAAAACATGAAGCAAATCCGCACCATAGAAATTAAAAACAGTTGGCATCTGTGAGCTCCCTTACGCAGCGTTTGGTTGTTGTCTCCGGTAGCTGGAGACGGAACGGAATAGAAATTTGGAGACGGAACGGAACAGAACTTGGGGACAATAAGGTGTTTGGTTATGGTGGACAGAACAGAGAAAGCTGTCTCCGTCTCGAGGACAGAATGTATTTGGTTGCAGGGGACAGAACGGAAAAATAGTGCAAATGACGAATATGCCCCTGATCCTTAATATGATAAGTAATATGTAATTCATTGGTACTTTTATTATGAATGGTTTGTATTAGTTAAAAAACTAACAAATAATAATAATAACAATTTCAAATTAATCACGAATAACAATAATAAGAATTGTTATTATTATTTTAATAACAAGACAAATAATAACCAAACATAAATAAGTGCAAAAATGTATAATAAAAATTAATTTGAATAATAATAAATACAAATTATGTAATAATAATAATAATAATTAGACATAATGATAATTATTATTAGCATAATTATAATAATAAAGAAAAAATGGATAATAATAAATTGATAAAAATAATAATAAATTGATAATAACAAAAAAACAAAATGTATGATAACAATAAAAATTGTATTAATAATAACAATAATTAATACAACATTATTATCTTTAATAATCATAATAATAAGAATAAATACAAATTTTATATTACAGTTAATAATAATAAGAACTAATACAAAATTATTGTTAATAATAATAATAATAATAATAAATCCAAATTTTATAATACATTTAATAATAATAATAATAATAATAATAAGAAATATATTATAATAATATTGATAATAATAATTTTAGACAAATAATTCTAATATTAATATTAATGATATTCAATACAAAATTAGTAACAATATGGTCAACATACATGGAAATACATCATCTAAGCATTCATAGAATTAATTACATAATAGGTTCAACATACATTCATATAATTAATTACATTATCGGTTCAACATACATTGAAAAAAAACATCTAACCATAACTGGAACTAATAACATAATTAGTTCATCATACATTAAGGCCTTAGAATTTATTAATAATGTTTTGAACAATAATTCCCAAAATTACGCCAATGGAAATGAGTGAAAATGCTTGAGCCCATGCAATGTTTGTCTGCATAGTTGGGACTTCATTGACTTGTTTGTTTGTTGGTCGTGCGACTGGAGTCGACATAGAGGAGGGTGCATTGAGGGTGGGGATAATGTCTACATTGCGTTGAGCCGAGGTGGGGACAATGTCTACATTGCGTTGAGCCGGGGTGGGGACAATGTCTACAGTGCGTTGAGCCGGCCTATATGAGCCCATGGCATAAGCAGTTTGTGCTTCGTCCAATGTTCGAAACCCCTTGAAACGTGCATTCGGAAATCCCTCAGTTGCTAATTTAACATCATCCCAGTTGGTAAAAATACCAAGTTGACGTCCAACAAAGACCACATAAAAATTGTATCGGGCCATATTTTACCTGAAAAGGGATCATATTATCATCATCCATACACGCAGGAAAATGACAAACATTAAATAGTAAGTAAACCAACCATTCATAAGTAAGATAATTGTTCAAACATACATCATTCAAGATGACATGTACCCAGTTTCATCACCATGCAAAATAATAAATTATACAGCAAGTCATGTGTCATCATCTAAAAGGCTCCTAACATAAGCCTGTTTTACTTCTGGTGGTAAACCCCAGAAAATATTCATTAATTCAGCATTCCTCCCGAATATCTTGCCAGCCCTGACAATTTCGTCAATGGAGAAGCCCAAATTGACAAGCTCTTCACCTAACTTAGCTCCTTGCATTCCTGCAATGGCGTCCGCAATAACCCTAGCATTCTCTTTGCTAGTGTCAATGGCACGAGCAAATGATGCTGCAAGGCTTTCCAGCGCTTCACTATCCCGCATCTTCCGTTTCCCTTTGTTTTGTTGATTTCCCGCAGTGTTGCTGGAAGATGCGATGGAACCGAAGACATGGGCTGAAGTAGTCAGAGCAGGAGTTGTTTGTGGGGCTGGTTGATCAAAAGGGTCATCAAAAGTTGGTTCATCCGCTGGTGCTTCGCCTTCTGTTTCACCCTCATCAACAAAGTCATGTTGAGCATCAGCAGCATTCTGAACCCTTCCACCAGTGGCTCTGTCCCGCCCAAACACAAATTCAAGTCTTGGGTAAAGCGAGAATGGCTTGCTAGGAGTGTAGTACTTGTTTGGGTGTCTCTGGAATAAACATCAGAAAACATCAGCACGAATTACATATGATTATTCGGACACTTCTAAAAACAATCAACAATAAGCACAAAATTACCCTCATCCATTCATCAAGGACTTGCTTGCTATCGACCTCAACGCATTGCTTGGACTCATTCCACCCGAAGTCACTGCAGTTTAACATGTCAAAAGCCGTCTGATATTTGTCTTTTAACCTCTTGTGCTTATTTTTCACATGTCTCCTGTCAATCCCACACTCAGGAAACTTCTCCACCATCTGACGAGCTAGGTGTTGGAAAGTACCGGGCTTGAATTGGCCATTATCTGCCCGCTTACCAGCTATCACAGCCTCCTCCATGAAGTTAACAAATGCATCTGTTTCACTATCAGTCCAAATTCTTGACATTGCACCTACACCACGCAATGCCAAGAATCCGACAACGTTTCAAACCATTCAACAGATGTTATGTATCAATTTATAGCAATATTGCAAATTAAAGAAGCCAATATTGAATTTGTTGTAACATGCTACTAACAATCAACAACACATCCGCAACAGAGAGTAGATTTTCTGCTCATATGCAGTTTCATTCAATGTCAACAATACAAGAAGAGATGAAAACAATCCCTCAATGCAGTTACAATAAAAAGCCAACCGAAATCACTCACTAATCTACAAACTAACACTCCACAAGGAAGTTCACATTTTAATTGTTGCTTCTCCAATCATCAAACATGTTCGTCGCTAATTCCTCTCTCCATTGACTCCATTCATCACTTGTCGCAACACGATCAACAGTTTCAGGCAAGGAAGCATCTTCCCCAATTGGCATTTCCTCAGGTTCAAGAGGACTAAGCTCTGCTGGATCTTCTGCCATATGCAACCTAATAAAGTTGTGCAGAAGGGTGCATGCAAGAATTATGTGCACA
>JAOTBA010000007.1:10953335-10965025 GCA_025629845.1 Erythroxylum squamatum | reverse complement strand
CCGATCAACAACAACCCAGCTAACCTTAAACACAAAAAAAGACAAAGGTTAAAAGCTTTAAAAGGAAACCACCGGATTAATCAACACAAAAAAAAAATTGTCGATCTGTTCAAATCAACCATTACAAACTGTAAATACTGTCGAATCCTATTGATCTGCAAGCATCGGAAACTATTCCACGATACAAAAAGAAACCCAGAAACAATCCCATTTCACGTTTCAACAAAGACGGACACTCTGAAACAAACAGGGAGAGACAGGTTTTTGAAGACCCAACAGACCCAAGGTTCTCACAAACATAATCTAATTCCGACCCAAGCCAAGAAACAGAGAAGAAGAAGACTATTGACATCCATAATGCAACCAGACAAACCTCGAGACGAAGGTGTTGGGGAAGAAGGGCCGTGTGCGAGAGACAACGTGCGTCGGTTGTGGGTCGACAGAAAGAGGAGTGATGGGCTTATGGGTCGAGAACGGACGAGGAGTGGTTCGACGGTTGAGGAAGACGGAGGTGAGCCGGAGGACAGACGACAACTGAGAGAGAGGATGGGGCTAATTTGGACAACGCCTCAGCTTTTGTTTCGGAGACAAAGACGTAATGTCCCTTGTCCTCCGGTTTTGAGAGAGACAAAAAATGTTGTCTCTGTCATCCGGGGATAGATGACAAAAAGTGGGGGACAGCAACCAAACAGGTATAGATGACAGGATTTTTTTGTTCTGTGCTCTGTCCCCAGTGACGGGGACAGCAACCAAACGTTACGTTAATTTTTCCGAGTTCTAATACTTTCCTCACTTCTTTTGTAACTTGAGTTAGAAGTTAAGTGATAACCTTCTAATTGAAAACATATTAATGTTGTAATAGTTTTTACTATTGTTAATACCAATTTCATTCTTTTTTTAAAAAAAAATAAGTTGACCTAAGTTTGACGTCTGTCTTGAACAAAGCTCTTTGAATCGGCCACAGACAAGGAATAAATGTCAGGTTTTTGGGAATTGACAGGATAGATTCTCCTGTTAAAACAGACCCATCTTAGTTATTGCTACGACTAATAACGTTAGGAAGCACTTCCTTCCAGCTAGCTGTATTTCCTTTTATGTTCTTTTTCTTAACCCTTCTCGTTTCTCGGTTACATCGGAATCGTATTATCTCAGTTATTTGGTCGCTTACACCTAATTACGAAGTAATGTGCTATTTCCACAACAGGCTTGATTTTAGCCAGCGCATCTGTCTTCTATGGATTCTTCCAGTGTTTGTGACAGCTCCAACTAATACATTTCTCATTTAAATTAACATTCTAGAATTTGGTTAACAAAGTAGTACTTGTAATTATTTATTCACTATTCCCGCTGATAACTAGGGAATCCAATGCACTTCCCCCAGAAATGAGCGCCATCTGTACAAGATTTCTGAATTCGACGATAGTCTGCTCAAAAGCATCTTCAACATTGTTCCTGAAAATGCAAGTACATGAGCAACAGCAGCGGCATAGGCTATTATATATAATGTTACGCTTTCGATACCACCTTAACCAATATAAACCTATACCCTGTATTACAAGCATGTCTTCATTCTATCTACTTGCCTTTGCTCTACTTCTTCCAGCTGTTCTTGGGCATAATGCAATCCAACATGACTGCTCAGTTTTTAACTTTTATGGGATAAGCCCCTACAAGTCCAACCTTAATGATCTTATGTCTTGCCTCTTAGATCAAACCCCTGCAACTGGATTCGTTACACATACGGTGGGATCTTTCCCGAACAGAGTCTACGGCCTCGCGCTCTGTAGAGGTGATATCCAGGCCAAGGATTGCGGAACTTGTATTACCGAAGCAACCAGGGAGATCCAAAATCTATGCCCTAGTAGCAGGTCAGCAATCATTTGGTACGACAACTGTATGATAAGGTACTCACCGGTCGAATTCTCTGGCAGTGTTGACTACAAACATTACTATCATAAGTACAACGTCTACAACAAAATTAAGTACCGAGCCTACTTTGTTGAAAGAAGAAACATGTTCTTACGTGAACTGGTCCGACAAGTTGATGCTGACCCCAAATTGTATGCAACCGCAGAGATGGGATTTGGGAGTTCAACTTTCTACGGTTTGGTCCAATGCACTAGGGATCTGTCTAGAGCCGAATGCAAGCGTTGTCTTAACACAGCTATTCGAATGTATCGAAAATCCGGCAACGACATGTCGACCGGATGGTTTGGCTTTCGAAGTTGCAATCTTAGGTACGAGACATACCCCTTCTGTGAAGATTTAAGCAAATGGAATTCTAATTTGATGAACAAATTTGGACGGAAATCGACATAAGATTCGGAATTTCTGCTTTGCTTCACATCGGCTATGATAATGGTTTGTACTTCTCGATCAATAATGTCGCGGGTTTCTTAATTATATATGCAAGTGTGGGGGGTTATGATAATGGTTTGTATTTCTCTGTATTTTTTTCCAAAAGCAACGTAGGTAGAGACATGATATTATATCTCATGCTTTGTTTCTCTTAAGATATATATTTTCGCCATCAATTGGTTTCCTTTATGCCTATGTTCTAGACTATGTCTTCATTTCCATGTGGTTCAGGACAGGAGCGATACAACTGCTAGGTCGTGTTGAATTAAAAAAATGTAATTTATTATTTTTTTTGCAATTCTCTCAATTTCTTTACAATTCTTATCCAAGATGACATCTTCTTATTTAACTATGAACATAGAATAAATTGAGTAAAATGATGTAATTTAAGATTAAAAGAACAAGAATTATATTGTATGGCTTATGAAGATAAAGAATATATCAATGAACTAGTGATAAGTTTCAATTTTTGTTTTGTTTGCAAGTATAGACACGTAATTTGTGTTGGGTCAAACAACTATTAAATTATGAGGATGTATGAATAAACATTCATAAGGTACTTAAAAGTAGTTGAATAGACATCTAAGCAGTCATGAAAATTTCACCATCCGTAACATCTAAATAATAAAGTCATTCATTCAAAAAGAGCATTCATAATCTAAGAAAATTCAAATTTAAAATATTGTTCAAATATGTGAATGATTTATAACAATAAACACATATTTTGTGAACTTAGAAAAAAGTGAACCAACAAGAATAAATAGAGAAGTACATAATGGTAGGGGAAAGAAAAGGATTATTGAACAGATTTGATTGCTCTTTGGTTTCTTTATCAATAATTATGATTCTACCAATTCAAGTTGTATGTTAGTAAAGGGTTCTCATTTTCCATTGCTTGTCATACTCCCTCATATTGTTCAATTTTCAGTTGAATACTACTACTACAACAACAACAACTTATTGAAAGTTTCACTGATATGTGAGGTTTGGGACGGTCCAGTAGTATGCAACCTTATCTTTAACTGGTAAAGAAGCTTTCAGTTGAATACTCTAAATCAATATTAATTATGTTAAGTTTTAGGTCCAAAGTTTACAGGTAGATTGCATCTAGAATAAAGATGAAGGAATGGTTATTAGGAATGAAAAGTGGATTGAATGGAGGGATTCTTAATTCATTGGGCTAAACATAGGAAAATGCTACATATAAATTATAATGAAGTGGCATTTAAGGCATATAAGAAACAAATAGAAGTTTGGGAGGTAGACGATTGGTCAGATCCCTCACCTCAGATGGTTGAACCCTTTGATTTTTGGTATGATGGTGGGTTATAAAGACTACTTCCGCTTGATTGGCTTATCCTTCCATGTTCTTTTAGAAGTGTTTTTTAGTGGTTTCTAATGGGTGTAACATTTATTTTTTTTCTAAATGTTAAGAGTATGTTTTTAGTGTTTTCATAGATAATAATCATATGTTTCAGACTTAGATTTATATTATTATTAGTTTTTTTATGTATTTTGATTGATTAATTATTGTTTAAGCCAAGATTTTGATCATAATTATATATTTAAGGATTGATTGATATGTTTAGTGATAAGTAGAGATAGGAAAAAGTGAAGAAAATATGAAGAAAAAGCTATAGAATCAAGTCTGGCACGATAGTACAACAAAGAGCAAAAGGTTAGAAGCCTCTAACATGATCGTACAACTCCTTGCACAATCATGCAAAGAGTTTAGGCAGTCCCATGTACGATCTTGTAAGGTGTTTTCCAAGATGCAAGTTTTTCATACTTTTGATGTTTCAATGCTATTTTTGGAAGATATACACGTGAAAAGTCTAGAAAAATACCTAGAAGACTCAAGAGTATATAAAAAAGTTTAAAACACCACTTGATGATAGCATATTCATAAGTAAAGAATATCAAAAGAGGAGAACTCTCAAAAACAAGGCTGCAGATTTTCTATCGTAAGGCAAGGGAGAGAAGAATTCTATATTTCTTTTTTTTTCACCCTTTTCTTATTTCCTTGTTGTTATTAGATGTTAATGATGATTAGATTTGAATATATCTATGGATTGCTAAATTCCTTTTTACGAATTACTCTAGAATTATCTGTTGAACTTTACATTCTTGATTTAGTGGAGATGTTTGTGATATTTATTGTTTTACAATCAATTTGGATCAAGAGATTGGATTGATTCACATGTGTTATGTTATATAGTGAGAGTTAGTACCTCAATAAACCTAGAAACATCAAATTAATAGGCAACTGAAGAGAGCTCCTAATTCTTTATTAGTTATCCATAGGAGTTTTATAGTTAGAAAAAGTTTTGTTGATTGAGAGATCAAAATTCAATTCCTATCAATTTTAATTAGAATTACTTGATTAGATCTCAAGAGAGGGTAATCATAACCATATGATATATACGATCAAGTATCATTAAAATAAGAAGGTAAAGTGAAAACAAATAATGATAGAAGTAATTCTCAGTTTTCATTATTGATAAATCAAGTAATTCATTATTAGTTAGTTCATTGTTTACTTTTTAAGTTTCTATTTTTTAATTTAGTTCTAAATTAATCATCTTATTATTTTCTTTAAACAAACTTTTCAATAATTTTTTCGTGACTACACAATCCTTGTGGGAACGATATCTTTTATACTATAAGATATGATATGTATACTTAAGTAAATAAGTTTTTTTTATTTAAAATTGTTAACAACTTTTTGACGTCGTTGTCAAGGGCTATTATAGCGTATATTGTAGTTTAACTCACTTTGATTTAAGGACTTCAATACTTGTATTGTTTTAATGCAGGTGTATAAACATAAAATCCATAAGGAGTTTGATTAATATAGAGAATACATAAGCTTCTGACATCACCAATCAAAAGAGGGAGATTCGAAAAGTGAGATGCCAAAAAGCGATAAAAAGAGCAATGGAAAAGGAATGAAATCAAGGAGAATAAGATAGACACCATATAGACTTCATAAGACTAGGTTCAATGCAAATTAATAAGGGATAGCAAGACCACAAGTGCAAACCAGTACTTTCAAAATCAAACCAGCATTATTGAATATATTACAAACCAACATTCAATTTTATAGACTAGCAATGAGAATCTTAATGCTTATCTAGCCAACTTCCTGGAGACTTGTGACATGTTTAAATACAATGGAATGTCAAAAGATGCAGTCAAAAGATCAAGCCAAGGAATGGTTAAACTCTTTAAACCTAGAGAATGTCACGACATAGGAGTAGCTAGTGTAAGCCTTTTTGGTTAAATACTTTCCCTTAATGAAGAACACTAGAATTATAAAGAAAATCACAAATTTCTAGCAAAGTGAGGGGGAGTCTCTATATAAAGCATGGGAATGATTCAAAGAATTGTAAAGTAGTCTCTTATATTACAACTTGACAAAGAAGTTCCTTTTCCAAACATACAATAGAGTGATTCCACTTACCTAAGGGACCATAGATACAACAATTAATGGCTTTTTAATAAGGAAACAGTTGAGGTAGCACATGATATGTAAGAAGAGGTAGAAAACAATAGTTGTATATGGACATTAGAAAGAAGTAAATAATATCCAACCTTTAGAGATCAAAAGGGAGTGCTTGTTGTTGATTCGCTGATAGCATTGTAGACTAAAGTAGCAAACCTAGCAAAAAAATGAACAGTTTGAAGGACACATCTTCTAGTTCACTCAAGACAATTAAGTATGGATGCTAACTATACAGAAAAGAAAGCCATATCTTAGCTGATTGATTCCTAGTGGAAAATAACTATATGAAATAGCTCGACTTCAAGGGGGCACAGTATGGTCGGGGAGGTAATAATCCCTACTATAATACTTACAATCCTATGTGGAAAAACCACCTAAATTTTTCTTGGTCTAATAATGTAGGAAACCCATTATGAGCTCAATGCCCATTAGTATTTCAATAAGATAGACTCGATTGATTCTTTGGAATCAAAGAAATTGATGGAAGGTTTGAATTCCAAATTCATAAGCCAAGATGAGAACCAAAAGAGGATGGAAGCTAAATTTAACCAAAATTATGAAGATTCGTTCTTCTTCCATCTATAATTTGGAGTTTTAAGTGGGCTAATTAGTCAATGCATTATCCACACAAAATGTGGGGAGTCTCCCGAGCATTATGGTGTCTAATCCAATGGAGCAATTGAAAGCCATCACTTTAATAAGTGAGAGCTAGTTAGAAGAATCCCAGCAAGTAGAAGATCAAAAGGAAAAGGACAAGGATGAAGAGAAAATAGAGGAAACTCCTTATGTCCCCCCTTTATATGAAATAAAGATTCTATTTAAATAGAGGCTGTAGACGAATCAAATGGATCTGCAATTTGCAAAGTTTATGGAGTAGTTAAAGAAATTGCAACTTAACTTGTCCTTTGTGGAAGCTTTGGAGAGCATACCCCAAGTACGCAAAGTTTCTCAAAGACAACTTATCAAACAACTGAACTTGGGAGGATAATTAAATAGTCTCTTTAACTGAAAGTTGTAGCTCTGTAATTTCCAAACACATGCCTTCAAAATTAAAGGACCTAGGGAGTTTCACTATACCTAATGTAGATGGTAGTTTACAATTTGTTAAATGTTTATATGACTTAAGTGCAAGTATTAATATTATTCCTTTCTCAATTTTTTGGAAATTGGGGCTAGAAAATGTGAAGTTGACTTCTAAGCTAATCCAGTTGGTAGATCAATCAATAAAGAAACCATTTGGCATAGTAGAGGATGTGCCAGTAAAACTGAACAATTTTATTATTTATTTGGATTTCGTGGTGTTAGACGTTAAAGAGGATAAAAATTGTCCATTAATATTTGGTAGACCTTTTATAAATGTACGAAGAGCTTTAATGGATGTTTATAAAGGGAAACTTATTCTTTATATTGGTGAGGAGCAAATGGAATTAAATATGAATAAAGTATTGAAGATTCCGAAGGAAAACAATTCCTATATAAAGATAGATATATTGGTTAAGTGTATAACAGAGCAAGAGGAGTGAAATATAAAAGAAGTGTGTGTTGCGAAAGTAGAGGATGAAGGAGAACTAGAAAAGGAGGAGTTGGGTGTTAAATTGAAGCAAGAGGTCTTAGTAAAGACTGAAGCACCTATGATACCCTCTATTAAAAGACAACACATTCAAGAGTTAAAAACCTATGATGAATAAGAAAAGAAAGCAGTATATTAGACAATAACCTAATTTCATACATAGACATTAAGAAATCATGTTTATGAATAAATCTACTATAATTGGAAGGAGTTTATTGTAACTCTAAAGATAGGATGAAATAAATCTTCCGGATTAGGGTCAATCCAAACAGAGGGATTCACAAATCGGTAGAGCAATCCTATAAACTTTAACCTGAGTTTCGGTTGAAAACCTTAGGATTAGTTGTTAGTAGACTCAAGGTTAGCTATTAGCATACCATAAGAATCTCCACGGTCTAATAAATCAATAAAAAAATTACATAATAAAAGATCAATTTATTAAGAAATTTACAGGAATTTGAAGCCTAGACATTGATTTTTGATATCAATAAATTTCTAGGTGCTTCCTTATTTCTCTATTCTTTGTCACTACCTATTTTATTTTACTTGCTTTAGTTTTATTCTCTTTTTAATTAAAAATCAAAACCAAATCCTTAGATTAGATAATAGGATAACAAACATTACTAGTATTCATCGTCTTTGTTGGATTGACCCATACTTGTCGATACTAGCTACAGCTACGCCATGTTTTTGCTGTTAATTCACCATTGACTAACTTAGAAAAATTAAATCAAGTTTTTGGCGCTGTTGATGGGGACTTTAATATTGGGAACACCTAAATACTATTACCCAAGTCATTATTTTTATTTTATTTTTATTGTATTGTATTGTATTGTATTTATGGCTTATTCATTTAATTATCTTTTGAATTCGTCTACTTGATCTTGAGTTTCTGGTTTATTATTGGATTTATGATTATTTTTATTGTCACAACTCACAATGGAAAGGTAGAGCAAACAAGAGTCTTATGGGAGCTACGATTTGTCTTCGTAATCTTTAACATCATCGTATATGAGGAATAGGTATTCTTATATGTTTTCAGAGGCTCAACCGATATCTAGATCGTGATGCAACATTGGTGGGAGTACTTACTACAACCATGAGTGGGAGCAAATGGACATATACTATCAACCTCAAGATGCACTATTTAGGAATAACTACAATTCATAATGGAGTGACTCTTACACCTATGGATGGAACGATGACGTTCCAACTGAATATTTACAACACCAATCACCTCTAGTTAACAAGCTAACTCTGGAAGATATGATGACCAATTTCATTCAAGAATCAATCATGAGGAATTAAGAAATAGATGCTCGCATACAAAATTTGGTGAATTAGATGGACTAGCTAGCGGAGATGGTATTTGACGAACTGTAAGGGAGTTTACCTAGTTCCAAAAAAACAAATGCTAAAGAATGTGAAATGGTAATCTCCCAAAGTGGTGAAAATGAGCTCACATAAGAAGAAGTGGAAGAGAGTATTACAGACAAAATAATGGAATTCTTGGCTGAAATGAAAGCTAACCGGCGCAAATTCGAGAGTGAAGAAAAGACAAAGGTTAGCTTCATGAATGGAGGGATATTTCAAGAAGAACTTCCTGAAGAAGAAACCTCCATCCAAAAAGAGGAAGTAGAGAAGTAGCAAGAGGTAATTGAAGAAGATGAGCCAAAAAGCTTTGTCCATGAAGAAGAATAAAAGTGGACAGAGGTGGTTGAGGAAGAACTGGTGGAGGAACCAAGTAAGAAAACTACTGACGTAGCGTTGGTAGTGACCTT
Source organism: Erythroxylum squamatum (assembly GCA_025629845.1). Taxonomy (NCBI): domain Eukaryota; kingdom Viridiplantae; phylum Streptophyta; class Magnoliopsida; order Malpighiales; family Erythroxylaceae; genus Erythroxylum; species Erythroxylum squamatum. The sequence continues at coordinate 10,955,811 of JAOTBA010000007.1, read as the reverse complement.
AAGTACGAAGGGTTCCCAATTTCTCCAAGACAAACTGTTTGAGCCAATCAACAATTTAAGGAGTTTTGGTAATCCCTTTTTTATTAATAGTTTTTCACTACAATGGGCATTAATACATTTGATTAGAGTAATAAATTTTATCAACTATGTCTTTGATATTATCTTTCAACGTATAGCTTACTTACAAGCTACAAAACCTTTATGGCCAAAATTATAAAGATTCATTCTTCTTCCATCTATAATTTGGAGTTTCAAGTGGGCCAATTAGTCAATGCATTATCTACACAAAATATGGGGAGTCTCCCGAGCATTTTGGTGTCTAATCTAATGGAGCAATTTAAAGACATCACTCTAATAAGTGAGAGCTAGTTAGAAGAATCCCAGTAAGTAAAAGATCAAAAGGAAAAGGACAAGGATGAAGAGAAAAAAGAGGAAACTCATTATGTTACCCCTTTAAATACCGTTAAGATTCTATTTAAATAGAGGTTGTAGACGAATCAAATGGATCTGCAATTTGCAAAGTTTGTGGAGTAGTTAAAGAAATTGCAACTTAACTTGTCCTTTGTGGAAGCTTTGGCGAGCATACCTAAGTATGCGAAGTTTCTCAAAGACAACTTATCAAACAACTGAACTTGGGAGGACAATTAAATAGTCTCTTTAATTGAAAGTTGTAGCTTTATAATTTCCAGACACATGCCTTCAAAATTAAAGGACCTAAGGAGTTTCACTATACCTAATGTAGATGGTAGTTTACAATTTGCTAAATATTTATGTGACTTAGGCGCCAGTATTAATATTATGTCTTTCTCAATTTTCAGGAAATTGGGGCTAGAAAATGTGAAGTTGACTTCTATGCTAATCCATTTAGTAGATCAATCTATAAAGAAACCATTTGACATAGTAGAGGATGTGCCAGTAAAACAATTTTATTATTTTTTTAGATTTCGTAGTGTTAGACTTTAAAGAGGATAAAAATTGTCCATTAATATTTGGTAGACCTTTTATAAATATACAAAGAGCTTTCGTGGAAGTTTATGAAGGGAAACTTATTCTTTATATTGGTGAGGAGCAAATGGAATGAAATATGAATAAAGTATTGAAGAATCCGAAGGAAAACAATTCCTACATAAAGATAGATATATTGGTTAAGTGTATAAAAGAGCAAGAGGAGTGAGATATAAAAGAAGTGCGTGTTGGGAAAGTAGAGGATGAAGGAGAACTAGGAAAGGAGGAGTTGGGTGTTAAATTGAAGCAAGAGGTTTTAGTGAAGACAGAAGCACTAAGGATACCCTCTATTAAGAGACCACACATTCAAGAGTTAAAAACCTATGATGAATAAAAAAAGAGAGCAGTATATTAGATAATAACCTGATTTCATACATAGACATTCAGAAATCATGTTTATGAATAAATCTACTATAGTTGGAAGGAGTTGATTGCAACTCTAGAGATAGGATGAAAGAAATCTTCCAGATTAGGGTCAATCTTAATAGAGGGATTCACAAATTGGTAAAGCAATCTTATAAACTTTAACCTGAGTTTCAGTTGAAAACCTTAGGATTAGTTGTTAATAGACTCAAGGTTAGCTATTAGCATACTATAGGAATCTCCACGGTCCAATAAATCAATAAAAAATTTACAAAATAAAATATCAATCTATTAAGAAATTTACAGGAATTTGAAGCCTAGACATTGATTTTTTATATCGATAAATTTCTAAGTGCTTCCTTATTTCTCTATTCTTTGTTACTACCTATTTTATTTTACTTGCTTTAGTTTTATTCTCGACGATTTGTCTTCGCAATCTTGGTCATCACCATATATGAGGAATAGGTATTCTGATATGTTTTCAGAGGCTCAACCAATATCTAGATCGTGATGCAACATTGGTCGGAGGACTTACTACAATCATGAATGTCGTGCACCAACTCATATTTGGAAGCGACTGGACATATACTATCAATCTCAAAGTGCATTATTTATGAATAACTACAATTTAGAATGGAGTGACTTTTACACCTATGGATGGAACGATTACGCTCCAACTGAATATTTACAACACCAAGCACCTCCAATTAACAAGCCAACTCTGGAAGATATGATGACCAATTTCATTCAAGAATCAATCATGAGGAATTAAGAAATAGATTCTCGTATACAAAATTTGGTGAATTAGATGGACCAACTAGCGGAGATACTATCTAACGAACTGTAAGGGAGTTTCCCTTTAACATCCCGTCCCCATACTAAGGGCTAGGATCCGAAATTTCAGTACATGGGAGCTCAAAGAGAGATTAAGGAAAAGCAATTTCTTGCTCATGCATTATGTTAGCATACATGCACATAAATATTGAATGTTTATGCATAAAAAGCGGTACATGCATTCATTGACAACTTCCGGGTATAATTGATATTAAATGTGGTTTTATTGAAAATGAGGAGTAGAGGGAATAGAAAGAGTGATCTTGGTATGAGT
>JAOTBA010000007.1:10917857-10935445 GCA_025629845.1 Erythroxylum squamatum | reverse complement strand
AAAAATTGAAGAATTATTAAATAAATAAAATTCATAAATAATATTGAATAGTTATTAAACAAATAAGATTAAAAATATTGTATTTTAAAAAATGATTATTAAATTTAAAAATTATTAAATTAATATGATTTTCCAAAAAATGGAAAAAATAATAATAAAAATAATAATAAAAAACATCGCGGAATGCTAAAAACGTCATAAAAGACATTCCATGACGTTTCAAAAAAAACGTTGTGAATTCCTTCACATTCTGCGACGTTTTAAAAACGTCGCAGAATGCTAGACAATCAGCGACGTTTTTTAAAAACGTCGCGGAATGTTAGAGATTTCACGACGTTTTTTAAAAACGTCGCAAATTGTCCAAACTTTTAGTGACGTTTTTATAAACGTCACGGAATGTCAGCGTTTTCCGTGACGTTTTACATAAAACGTCGCAGAAACCTTTTGCCTTCACCATATTCCGCGATATTTTTGTGACATTTTTTTAAAACGTTGCATAATACATTATGCGACGTTTTTGGACATTTTGTAACGTTTTAAAATGTCGCAAAATATCTTGTTTTATTGTAGTAGGTTACCATTATTAGTTAAATATCTGAAAGCAGTTATGTCAAGAGAATAGGCAACGTAACGTTATATCGACAACAATTTACAAAGTAGTTACACGAGGTCGTTTTATGTCTTGAATCATATGATGTCGTTTGCTCATGTCTTTTGCTTTTCTTGAAGAAAGATAAGTGTTAAACTCATTCTCATTTATTAATTCAGTTTAGTTTTAAACTTTTCAAAAGAAAAAGTAATGACTATTGAAATGTAAGACATTATATAAACCCCCTATAAAACTAAACCAAAAAATTAACAGTATATATGGTTACCTTAGAACAGCCTCAAGTGGTCATATGTAACTGTGTACAATAAAGCACCGAGCCTGTATCTAAATCTATTCCATATGTTCCTTTCAAACCCCTAGCACTTTTGAAACACTAACTAGTAATTACACAAACATGCAACAGAAACCGCATTAAATATCTGTGATCTCTATTTAGCTTCCATAAAAAAATTTCGAATATGGTATTTTCCTCTGTTACGTGGATGGACGACTAATTAACAACAACAACAAAAAAAAAAAGACAAATAATTAATAACACTAATTAAGTTTATGTTAAGATTCTATCGACTATCCGATTTCTAATCATATAAACGTACATGCGCACTTTTACTTTACTTCAACCATCAACATCACTTTTGGGGTACTTTAATCATCTTTCTGTTAATTTGCCCATAAATGTGAGTGGTCTTTTTTTTTTTTTTTTTTTTTTTTTTTTTTTTTTTTTTTTGTAAAGAACGGAGATTACATCCAAAAATTACAAGCGAGACACGAGAGAAAGACACACTCGCAGCGTCGGCAAACAGAAAAGACCCTCAATAACCTCCGGAAACCAGTGGTTTTTAATACTACGGATAACAACAAAGCATCAACATAATTACCTTGTGCTAACATTGGTTAATAGGAACGGACACCGAAAAGATGTGTGTTGATACCAAAATCGAGGGACAAGACGGACTAGTAAACAATGAAGCTTTTTTAACAGTAAATATTGTATCACATCAACCGCCATGTATGGCTGAAAAGACGTAGCAAAAAGGAATGAAGTTTTCTTGATTGATGCGTGGATTGTAGGAAGTTCTGGCTAAGAAAAGAACACGGGAACATAAAGATGGGAATAAAGTCAATTAACACCTTCGTTGTTTTAACGACAAGACAACAGAAGGAGGGAATAAAGCCAATTAACATCTTCGTTGTTTTAACGACAAGACAACAGAAGGAGGGTAACAAAATGTGCTTTTGTTTTATGTAGGATAACAAATATCATATTACATTGGTTTAAATAATAATTTGTGCAAATTGGAGTCCTAGTCTATGTATAATGAATGGAAGACGCACGAGGTTTGGTCAAGATTCTCTAACAAGGTTTGACCTTCACCATCTGCACATTTATGTATTATATGTATTGAGTGTTAGGAAGAAAACAAGTGAAAGGAGTTTTAAATATAAAGAATTAACTTTAGTTTCTAAAATTCAGATGAAACAAAAAGCTTCATCAAAGTTAAACAATTGATGAAATACAAGTGCAATTTCGAGAAGATAAAGTAAAAGAGGGAATTAATGTTGAAGGCTTAAGGAAAATTTTACCCTTTTCGTATGGTTAAAAAGAAAAGCTAATCGCATTAATTGAGGAAAAGGAGTAAATAAAAGTAATGCAGAATCAAAGGAATTTCTACTCTTTATGAAGTTCCATACAATAAGGGCCATTAGAAACTTCTTATCTTTATGCTCATATCTACTGAATCTAGTCAGGCATAAATCTATAATGATACCACTAATTACTAGGAACAAATTAAAGTAGATGTTGAATTCTTGAGTAAATTTATATATCTTGAATTAAAAAAATAAATAAATGAGTTTTGTTGAAACTTAATTATAATTTAAAATCTTAAAATAATAATTGAAAATTTTATACTATTTATTTATTTATAATTTGGCTTGATTTTCTTAGAATAAGTCTCCCAATTCTTAAATTTCATGATATGGATATCAATTAAATTCAAGAATAGAACGAACAACTAAACAATAAAATAAAATATAAATCTCATTATGTATGTTATCAATAATTTTAGTTGATAGTTAATAAATAAGTATTTTTATGTGGTTCTGTCTGAATCTGCTGGGGCTGGACGCCATTACTTGGATCCATGATTCTGAGTGATGGTAGCTAGAAGTACCTGCAAAACAACAGAAGGCACGCCGGGGGTTGATTGCCGGCAGTCCCCTCCGACACTCAAGTTAGTATTTGTTGTGAGGGTTTTGGTGATTGTAAATAGAGAAAAGTAGGGTTCTGATGTCGTACCTTTTCATGATGAGGTAATGAACTTATATATGAAAAATACCTACTAGGTTTAGGTCTTCTCTTATGAATGGGAAGTCTCCATCCATGAATGGGCCGTCTATGCCTCTATGCTTGGGCTTGGGCCTGGGCCTAGCACGACCGACCTAACCACACGTCAACAACAAACTAACACTCTGGAATCTATATTTTCATAATTAAGATTCATAAAGGTACCGGAATCTGTACGTATTTAGATTTATATACACAGGTAAATACTCAAGAACAATGTTGCCAACATCCTAATTAAATTTTTTTAATCATGAAGTACAAGAAATTTGATAAAAAGCATATTAATTGAATCTTTGAGGATCTATTTATGAAATTTTAATGAAATTGGTTGAGTGTCACTTTGGTTCAATCCCTACGGGTCATTTCTCTCCTTTTCTTCGTGAGTTGGTTCAATCGCTTACAATGTAATTTGGGTTGGATCGAAACAATAGAGAAAAACCCAAGTAAACCAGTTTAATTATGATATTAAGTGATAGTTATTGCAGTGTTCCAACTTTACCTTCCCCTTTAAAAATAACGAGTTCATTAACTCTGCCAGCAAGCTTCAAGGAGATATCAGAATGGTATGCTTTTAGTACATCTGATAGAGGTCCATCAAGCCAAGCATTAGAAGAACTTACTAATATGGGCCTCAATCCAACAAGTAGTGATGAATAAGGCATGGTTGAAGAAGAAGAACTTGAAGAGGAGCCCAATTTTATTTTGAAGCTACAAATCTTGTTGAAGACCTTTGGAGTTTGCCAGGCCTTGATTTATGAGGTCCAAAACCAACCATTTAAAGGAGTTATTTTGGCCAACAAAGGGTGTCTTTGATGTACACTTTAACATGGTTTTGCAGCCCAAAAGGCATCTCAAGCCCAACCAAAGTGATGAGAAGAGTAAGAGCCTTTAATTGCTCATTTACTTTCCTTTTATGCATTGATCTATTTTCCTTTAAGAGACTTTTTATTTGCAACCTTTATGATAGTAATTATGAAGGATTTTATTTCCTTATTTATGATGTTTAATGGTAGTATTATGGGCTGATGAGAAACCAAATTTGTGGTTATCCATCAAGACCCTTAGTTTGCCTTTACATTTCCTTATATATGCATTTGTAATCTCTCTGAAAGGGACGATTATGCTTCAAAAATTAAGAGAGAATTTGCTTTTGCAATTTATATCTTTCCTTGGCTTTTTTCAGTTTCTAAAAACTAATAGGGTTTTGTTTGTTTTCAAAAACACTCATCCTTTTCATTCATTTTCTTATTCAATTCCGTTGCCACACCTTTCCAAACACTGGAGAACTAAATCAACCATAACTTCTAAACCATTGCTCCAATTGAAGAACTTCCTTCATCAAAGTTGTAGTCCACATCCTGTTATACAATTGTGCTTCAAGAATCACCTCCAAATTCCAAACCAATTGTTCGGAATTTGCCTTACAATCTGCCTGTTCGTTTGTACTTGGGAAATTCCAATTTTTACAAAACTTCAACCATCATACCTAAACACCATAACCATCACTTCCGGCCACCTTAGACCACCACACTCCATCAAATTTTGTAATTCAATCTTTGCCTTCTATCTTTCTCAAGTTGATACTCTTTAAGCAAAGTCTTCATTTGTCAATTTACATCATGACTCACTTTTTTATAAGGCTCCATATCACCTTTGACCCCACTTACATGCTTATTTAATTTGGTGATCCCTCTACCTTTCAAATGCTTGTTACAAAATAAAAAAATGGTATGGTTATTTATTCCGGGGACTAATCCAACATGGGCCCAAGCTGGATCATTGAATCTTATTGAAGTGGTTGAATTATTAGGAATACTTGAACTGACTTCCATTTATCTGTAAAAATAAATGAAAAAATATAACAAAATTAATTTAATAACTTCATATCAAAATAAAGAACACATAATTTCATCATTAACTACTATCACAAAATATGTATTATTTAACTCAAACGTCAAAACTAACACAAAAGCACATACATCTTATATAACTTATTTTAAATGATTATATCATTCAACCATAAACTAAAGATATGTACTCACAACTATAACCTATTAAATTTCAACCATAACTCACAACTTTATAACCTATTTTATGTAATCACACAACTCAACTATAAATTAATCTATTTTGTTTGCTTATGCAATTCACTTTGTAATGCTTATCAACATTTTGTTTTCTTAACTAAATTTAATCAACATTGTTACTAAAATCTTAATTCTCAACTTTAATTTAACAATCTTGCATTCACCAATTTAATCAATATTCTTAGTTTTTTTACTTAAATTAACTCTATAGTCAACATATACAATATCCTACATAATTCAATTTAATCCATCACAATTCACCAATAACCAACAATTTAACATATAGAATTATTATGCAACACAAAGTCACAAGACTCAAAAACACATTTCATCATAAATTCACAATTCAATATTCATTTATGTATATCAATATTTTGTAGAGAAAAAATACATAATTTAATATTCAAATCAACATCAACTGATTAAGTGATGAACACAATTCAATATTTCAATGTCAATTTCTACAATTCCAAAATTCACAATTCCACAAAATTTGTTGCAATTTGTTGCAAACTTCATTGAGTTGAATCCTTGGAGTGGTGCGGGTCGAGTCAATGGGTTTCCTTTAGAGAACTTTAACCCATCTCTTATTACTTTAAGCTTCCTTGTCAATTGAAAACTCTTACATCTAGCAATTAAAATCTCCGTCTCATTTCTTACTACTTCTCCAAATCCTTCCAACTTAAAGACAAAGTTGAGAAACATAAAAAGGGCTTCAGGAGGAGAACAAGTATTTTGTTGAGTAATTTCAATGAAAGAATGGTCTGAGTAAAATGAATGCCTAAAGTTGGCAAGGCTAGCAAGAAACTTGTTAAGTCACTCCTGGTTCACCATAGCTCGAGCTTTTTCCTTATCAGCCATTTACCCTATTGTCTATTGCACTAAGTGTGGAGCTGTCCTGCAAAATCTAAACCAACCACCTTTATATGATTGACAATATGGCTTAGCTTCTTGCCAAGTTTCTTTGGATTTACTCTAATACCCTCAATTTCATTGAGGTGGAGGAAACAATTAAAGTCCCTCATTAATACTTAAAGGCTTTTGAATATTTCCATTAATTCTCCTTAAGTCCTCTTATAGCTTGACCCTTTGGAAGGGAAGTTAGATGTATAAACAATAGTAATTTCAATAAGATCTGGAGCCCCAAAAAGGTTATAAGCAAAATGAATCAATTAGTCAGGCATTTCACATTGGAAATTTGAACATTTGAGAATCATAAGCCAAAATTATCTTGCCACTGAAATGGAAAGCATGATTAGAGATGAACTTCCATCTAGCACCTAAAAAACTCAATCCTTTATGCATTCTCTTAGTCTATATTTTTTACTCTATTACGCTTAGAACAACATGTGATAGTTCAATTTCTGTTCTAACCATCTGATCTCCATCCATGTCCAATTTCATTATGGGAAGTATATCAAGGAAATCCTCCTCCATATTGATCTTTATACAAATTCTGGCATAACCAATAATCTCTCGTTTGGTGTTTTGAACATCTAGACATAAAGGTTTTCCTAAGGAGCTTGCTAGGAAGCCAAGTACATCAACTGTCTAATATTCTAACAGGAAATTATGAAAGTTACCCACATAGGAATATATTTAACCTTACTCCTATCTAGGCTCATGGTATAACACCACTTTTAAAGTAAGAGAGGTTATCCTACAATGTTCCATAGTTATAGGCCTGTTGAATAATGCTTAATAGATTTGCATCTCTCGTAAACTTAAAGATGAAGATATCATTCTCAGACATTAGTGTTTTCTCTAGTCTCAGATTTCCCCTTTTTGAGTTCACTTAATACTACACCTGGGAAAAGTTAGATGGTTGTCTAAGAAATAACCAACTAGTGAAGATGACTAGACCATAACACTTATTTAGAGTAGTTCTATTTGGGGGGATAGATAGCCATCGATCTTTGAACTTTGGTAATGTTTAAGATTTTGTTTGACTATATTATATTCCATCATATTTCTCCATATTATAGTTATGGTTGAGGCCTATGACTTTATGTTTAATGCAGCTTCAGATGTAGTTAGAGCCAGGAGGAACTTACAAGGTGCAATTTGAGTATCCGCTCATTACTCTTGGTGGACTTTTGCAGTTTGCTCTCTAGAAGACAAAATACGAGGAAGCTTATATGGTCGTATGGGGAAGTCATTTGATGATAAGTTGAGAGTCTAACCATCCACGCATCCTGCATTTACTCTCAGTGTGTTTTACTGGATCTTAGAGCCTTCCTTGTCAAAAAGTGAAGTTAGGGGTTTCGGCCTTAGGGTCTTCGCCATAAGATAAAGGTTCTCTCGATCAAAGTGTAGGAGTAATCCTGCCAAAATTGAATTTTGAATTTTATTAATAAAGATAATTTATTTTATCCAATTAAGAGTATCTATTCTATTGTTAAGAAATTTATTTTGAAAGATTCATCTTTTTATTTCTTTCTAAAAACTTTTAAAGTAAATAAGTTTTATAACTTATTACTAACTTTAAATCTTTATAATAATTGAAATTATTTGTACTACTCAATTTCCGAATTCAGTTCAACATAATAATGTCCCAAGCCATTCCCATTGAATTTAATTGGAAATTCTATTTTGGGGACACCTAACCTTTGCAATGAGTCGCTCTCATTTCCAATCATTCTTATTTTGCTGCGACCTTGGGAATGGGATCGTTTTACAATGGCTCTTCTTTATAAATACAAAAGTAGTTAAATTATTAATTGGATAGAAAAAAGTGAAAGAAAGAAAGAGAAGATGAGTAAGAAGTCAACATGGCGGGGTGTGCAGCTAAACCCAAGTCAGTCACGGACCCTCTTCATCCCGAAGTGTGAACCCTGCAGGCGCAAGATAGCAGAGCAGCCGGTTGTTAGTAGTTGGTGGCAGTCAAAAGGACACATCAAGATATGTGTTAAGAGTTCCTGCGGCTTTCTATCCACGTGGCATAAATCAGTTGGCTTCCTTGTTTTAAAGACGAGATCGTCTGTTCCTTTCACCAATTCCAGCTCCGTGTCGTTTTATGGCATCCACACATTTAGCAATAAATAAATGAGACAACTAAACGAGTGAACCTAAGGGGAACAGGGGAAGAGGAACAAACAATCTCCTCCCCTTGTCTTTGGGTTCGGGTACTGACCACGAAGTGAGGTCTAGTGATCCCACTGTTGCTGAACATTTTGATAAGCACAAAGAGACACAAAATTCTTGAGACTGAAGCTTAAAAGGGAGACTTTAACTTGGAAAAGAAAAAGGTTTAAACAACATTAAGTTTTTCAACTTGTTTTATTGCCACGAACTTCCTACATTTTTGCTCTGTACAAATGTAATATTTTACAAAATAAGTAAACTTGTTAGATTTTATATGAATCTCATTTTAATAAGTTCACTTGACACCACCTTAACATTTGTATTCAATTTAAATAAAACAAAATTCATAGATTTATTTATTTCCCTATTTCCTAGGTTTTCTTTGTTCTGGCCTATTTCCAAGTTAATTGTTGGCTAAGTTTTATATACAATAAAACTTTCTATACCCACAAGTATACAAGAAGTATTACAGTTATTGTTCTCACAAGGACTATAGAAACCTAATAACTTGAATAAGAATTTCGTCTAAGGTGCTAAGAATTGATTTGAATTAAAAGAAACAACTAAAATTTAAACAAATAATAAAACAAAACAAGTAAGCAATAAAATAGTTGAGTTGCTAATGAAATTGAGATTTATCAAAGTTAAAGACTTAAGAACTAATCTATCCTTATCTTGTTTACTTTAATCCTGTTGATTCAATTTATGTTTGATCCAAGATTTTCTAAGGTTTTGATTACTCTCTCTTAAGATTTAATCAAGTAATCTTAATTGAATTCGATATTCATAGAGTTGTAATCTCTCGATTAACAAAACTATTCCTAACTTGTTCAATTAGATCTAAAGCAATCATATAAATAATTAATTTTACAATTAAGATCTCTCTTCAATTATTAATTAATCTGATAATTGTAGGCCTATTAAGCTAACAACTTCATTGTGCACCTTAACACATGTAACTTAATTCACTCCTAGTTTTATTACCAAGTATAAGCACGACAACTGTCATAAACATTCATCAATATATTGAATTCAAAAAGAATAAAGTTCATAAAATAATTCAAGAACAATCCCCAATAGGGATCTAGAAACCCATAATCATGTTAAACATCTTAGAAATTTAAATAAACATCCAATACAATGAAAAAATATAAAGGGGAAAGAAAGAAAAAATAGTTTGTATCTTGAGTTGAAAATATGGAATTTCTATGAAGCTCTTCTTGATGTTACCTCTTGATCTTCTTTGATGGTTGCTGCGTTTTTTTTTTTTTGTGTTTTTCATGTTCTTATATAATTCTTGAGGCTTCTATGGTTCTTTTTAGGATTTTCCTACTTAATTTGGTTCCAAAACTAGTTATGAAATGTTAAAAGAACAAAAAAAACTCATGAGCTAGAAAAGTTGAAATTTGTTGGAATTGTTGTTTGTCCCTACACCAAGATCTTTTCTTTTCTTCACATTCCTATTTTCATACACTCACAAACACATCAAACACTTTTTAAAACATAAAATTAAGATCAAATTCTTGCTCTAAACTATTCAAACACTTAAAACACATTCAAACACTAACAATAACACAATTATAAGCCTATACACGTGATAATCATCCAATAAATACTTAAAACACAATTAAAAATCTATAAAAAATAATATAATCTACACTTATCAATATCCTCACACTTAAACCTTTGATTGTCCTCAAGAAAAACTAAAAAGTACAAACATTAAAAAAAAACCCATAAATACATAAACACATAATCATACAAATACAATAATGGGATAATGGCCTCAAATTTTATGAAATTAACTTAACCTCAAACAATAATCACTCAAAATGTGTCAACATACTAACTTATTCCTTTCATGTTTAAGTGCTTAGATTTGAATATACATATCAATCAAAATATTAACACCCTATTCATACACCTATGACACTTGTAAGCATGTATTTATTATTATTATTCTATTAAAAAGGAAAACTATCACTAAGTAACCTTTAATGGAAATTCTTACTATTGTTAAAAGATTGATAGGTTTAATTTATTATAATACGATTTTTTAGATTTTCTTTAACTATAACCTTGTCATTTGATGCAAGGCAAATACTTTGGTATAAATGTCCCCTGGTTAGTCAACTAAGTCATATTTTTTATTTAGCTTGATTGGAGTATCATTCTAGCCTTTTGACGTGAAGATAAATATTTTATCATGAATGCCTCCTGTTACTCAGCTATATCGCATCTCTCAACTAGCTACCAACTTTATTCTTAACCCAATTTTCTTAAAAAGGGTTAGCAAAATAGTTATTTTATTTAATACATTTTTTATTTAATTTCTTAGCCTACTTTATTTATTCTTAGTCAATAACTCTCATGAAAGGGTGCTAATGATACTAACTAATTCAATTGACTTATAATCATAAATGTGTACAAACAAATTTCTTAACGTGAAGAATATGTGTCATATCCTAATTAACATACATATTCATCCCTAAGACACTTAAAATACAAAATTCACAAGTTACTATATCTTTACAATTTAAATGATTATGTTCAAAGCTAAACTAATTCCATTCAATTCTCTCCATTGATAAACATCACAATGCCAACTTAATAAAAAAAATAACATAATACAAGTGCAAAATTCACACGCAATTGATATAAATGCAAAATTTACACACAATTCATACACAATCACATATACGTCCCCACACTTAAAAAACACATTGTCCTCAATGTGGAAAGCAAATAATACAAATAAAAAAATAACAACAAAGAAAAAAATTGGGCAAGAATAGTTGTGGTGTTCCAACGATGATGGTGTGGGCGATGAAATTTGGAGACACTTTATGCCATAAAATTTTAGAAATTCACTCCCTAAAAAATAAACCTAAAAATTATAAAAAACAAAATATCAACGAAATAAAATGAAAATAAAAATTAAAAGTTATCTTAATTTTTAGATTGCCTCCCAAATAGCGCTTGTTTAACGTCATTAGCTTGACGTCCTCTGTCGTCTACACTCAATTTAAGTCTATAATAAGTGGTTTTTTGCCACTTGTTTCTCCACTTGGTTGTTTATTAGCCTGTAAATAAGCTATATATTGTAAGATAATAAAAAAGGACATAATTTATCAAATTAAGAAAATCAAGTAAGTTTAATAATGTCCTTTTCAGTAACAAATGTCAAAAAATAGAAAATGATGAAACTCTCTCACTCGTCTATCGAATCCAGCAATTCGTCCTGTAAGTAAGTGAATTGCTCTTCTTCTTTTGCAACAACCCTCATTCCCTCTTCTTCTTCCACTTCTAGAATAGAAACTTCCTTATATTCTTCAAGCTTTATGTCCTCTACCATCTGTTACTCTTCCTCTTCTTCATCCTTTGAGGATTTAACTACATCAATTCTCATGAACTAGTCATCCTCTTTTGGATTCTTTAATACCTTATTCATATTGAATTCTACTTCTTAGTCACCAATTTGAAGGATAAGGTTCCCTTCATGGATATCTACTAAAGCTCTTCTAGTGCTCAAAAAGGGTCTACCAAGAATTAGTAAACAGTTTCAACCCTCTTCAAATTCTAGCATGACAAAATCTATAGGAATGATAAACTTGTCCATTTTTACAACCACATCCTCCACCACGCCAAGTGGTTTCTTTATCGATTGATCCGCCAACTGAATAAGCATAGAGGTTGGCTTCACATCACCTAGCCTTAATTTCCTGAAAATTAACAAAGGCATAAGATTAATACTTAAACCTAAGTTATATAAGCATTAAGAAAATTATAAATTACCAACGACATAGGGTATGGTAAAACTCCCTGGATCTGTCAATTGTGAGGGCATATGGTTGGTAATTATAAAGCTGTAACATTCCGTCATAGAGACCATTTGATTGTCATCCCAAGTCCACTTGTTTGATAAGATATCTTTGAGAAATTTAGCGTATTTAGGTATGTTGTCCAAAGCTTTCACAAAGGGCAAGGTAATTTGCAATTTCTTAAGCTTTTTCATGAACGTTGCAAATTGTGTATCCAATCTGTTCTTCTAAAGTCTTTGTGGAATGATATTTTCAGTGGGTAAGGTGAAGGAGGAACATAGGGAGGGTCCTTATTCTTTTCTTCATATTTCTTCTGCTTCTCTTGATATTCTACAAGATGGGTTTCAGTTTGTTTTTCTTCTAGTTCTTTTAGCTCTTCCCCACTTCTAAATGTGATAGCCTTAAATTACTCTCTAGGTTTTACTTCTGTATTGCTCTGAAGGTTTCCCACACTTCTAATAGATAATACATTGATAAGCTATCCTACTTGAACCTCTAGATTATAAATAGAAGAGGCTTGAGCCTTCACTACTTGATCGAATTACCCTTCCATCCTCTTTTAGGCCTCTTCCATACTCATGAGCTTGTCCATTATCTTGTCCAATTTTGAATCATTTTCACTGGACTCGTTTTGTTGAAATCTCGGTGAATCTTGATTTCTCAATTAAGTCCCTGCATTATTAGACCAAAATAAATTTGGGTGGTTTTGCCACCTAAGATTTTATATGTTCAAGTAAGCATTATTACCTCCCTGACCACATTGTGCTCCATTAAAGTAGAATTACTATACATTGTTGTTTTCCACTAGGAAGCATTCACTTGTGATATGGCTCTCTTATCTATACAGCTCGCATTTATGCTGAATTGCTTTGAATGGAGAGAAGATGTGGCTATCAGGCTGTTTAATTGCTTGGTGAGTTTATCTATTTCAACTTGCAATATTGTCATTGAATCTACAACAATCATTCCTTTTGGATCCGGGATGGTTAACTATTGTCTACTTCTTTTCGATGTCCAAAGACAGTTATTATTCGTCATCTCTTCTAACAGATTATGTGTCGTTCACACTGGTGGTCATGTAATTCCTTAATAATTGGCATTGAACCCTAGCCTCATGAAGTCCATAAGGGTCCTCTACTGCTCTCTGTAATTTAATTACTCCACCATCTTTCTTTCCATCGCTTCTTGGTGTTTAGCTCTTTGAATTTCTCATTCATGCTTTAGGATGTCTAAAGTTGTATCTTCGACTTCTTTTGCAAAATATTTTTATTTTTATTTTTTATATTTTTGTTTAGGCATCTGTACTCACACAAGAAAAATATTAAATTCTTAAATAAAAAGAATTCAAATCATACAAGATGCTAAAAGTCCCAGACAATGGGGCTAAAAACTTGTTAAGCAAGTTTTCTATATAATAAAACTTTCAATATTCGCAAGTATACGAATCATATCTTGTAGTATTAAAGTTATCTTTCCCACAAGGACTTTAGACGCCTAAACAACTTGAATAAGAACTATTTCTAAGGTACTATAACTGATTTGAATTAAAATAAACAATTGAAATTTAAACAAATAATAAAACAAGACAAGTAAGCAATAAAATAGTTGAGCTGCTAATGATATTTAGGTTTATCAAAGTTGAAAACTTAAGAACTATTATATCTTTATCTTGTTGATTCAATTTACATTTGATCCCAAATTTTCTAAGGTTTTGATTACTCACTCTCAAGATCTAATCAAGTAACTTTAATTGGATCTGTTGATGCAAGGAAGTGACATAGGTCAATCAATCCCGCCATTCCAGATGAAAGCAAAAACACCTATCGAGTCTCCGATCGTAGATTTGTAATCCCTTAATTCACAAAACTACTCCTAACTTGTTCAATTAGATATAAAACAATCCTATAAATGATTAATTTCATAATTAAGATCTTTCTTCAATTACCAATTATCTGATAATTATGGGTTTATTAAGCTACTAACTCTCGTTGCGTATCATATAACTTGATTCACTCTCCAGATTTATTACCAAGTATAAGCACTAAAATTATCACAAACGTTCGTCAATGTATTGAATTCAACAAGAATAAATTTCACAAAATAATTCAAGAACAATCCCTAATAGGTTCTAGAAACCAATAATCACGTTAAACATCTTAGAAATCCAAATAAACATTCAAGACGATGAAAGAAATAAAGGGAAAAGAAAGAAAAACTACTTTATATCTTGAGCTGGAAATCTGAAATTTCTTTGAAGCTCTTCTTGATGTCTCGTCTTGATTTTTTTTGATGTAGTGGCTGTTGTATTCTTTTTTTGTTTTTTTTTCATGTTCTTATATAGTTCTTGAGGCTTCTAGGATTCTTTCCAAGATTTTCCCACTTAGTTAAAAAATAACCCTGAATATTAACAGTTCAAAAAAAACTAGCAAGTTGGAAAAGCTGAAATTTATTGGTTTTGTTGTTTGTCACGCTTGTCACGATTGTGACATTTGTTGTCACAATCGTTATCAGCTTCCACAAACACATTAACCACCTCTTAAAATGTAAGATTAAAATAAAATTTTTGCTCTAAATTAATCAAACACTTAGAACGCATACAAGCACTAACAATAACATACTTTTAAGCTTATATATATGATAATTATCTAAGAAATACTTGAAAACACACTTAAATATCTATAAAAATATAATATAATCTATACCTATCATTAATAAATTCTAGTTCTCCATCTTTAAAGAGCTTTCTTTTTATCTCCTAACAACCTAAAGAAGATAGTTTTATGAAGATGCTCCTAACATTTATAACAGTGAGTCATATATTCCATTTAAAGTAAAGATTCCATGAAAATTTAACCCTTTTACATGAAGAAACATTTACAGGGTAATGTCTTACATTTAAAATCGCAGGTTATTTTTTGACTCCAATTTTGGCTTTGTTGGGCATCCATTTTCTTCTGTTAGTTTTGTAATCCAAATACCAGAATAGAAAAGGAATAATTGAGTTACAGGCATACATATGTAACAAAAACATGCAACAAATGAGACACTTTAACTTATAATCAAACTCTAAACTTTGAACCGGAAAAAGACGCTCGATTCAATGTCCATAACTCTTTTTTCTAATATATTCAAAGTCACAGGCAGATGTTATTATTGGCGAAGAGCAGGCAGGAGACTTATATAAGCAGACCAGCTCTACTTAAAAGAGAGACAAACAAGAAAGCACATGATTTGTAGGAACTACTGAATTAGTAAATACCTAAAGCGTCAAGGCTGAAAAAGTAGGAACTTCTACTTGTATAACTTCACAAAAGAAAAGACAAACAAGTCATTTGTATAACTTGCAAGTGTTAGGTTTTGGTTGGGTCGGTTGTGCTGGGCCCAGGCCCATCTTTACACGTCTACGGCTCATCAGGTGTCAGACTTCCATGCAAACACGACGACTCACGTAAAAACCTAAACCTAGCGGTAACCCCAGGTATATAAGGTACTATTCCTACCGGATACAGGTATGAGATTACAACCTAGTTATTATTCTTCTACTCTCAGCAGCCAAATATCTTCAAAAAGATTGACTTGAGCGTCGGAGTGGCCTCCCGGGAATCAACTCCCGGCCCGCCGTTATTTGTTTTGCAGGTATTCCACAACCGAAGTCATACCGAATCATGGATCCAAACGACGACATCCAGCCTCAGCAAAATCTGGCTGAACCACCATCCATTATAAGGATTGACATTGATGTTGTGTTTGGAGAATGAGCAAATTGCACATATTTGTGAACGAAGCTGTTTTGACACCACTCCAACAGCACTACTAATAGCCACTGTACACCATGAGATTGACATCATTTTAATAATATGGTGATCACCATGCGTTTGGCACCACCCCAATAATATCACCATCAGCTATTAATGGTCACCATTAATTTTGCACCACTCCAATAACATCATTTAGGGGCGCTTGATTCACAGAGAATAATTGGGATGTGAACGGGAATAAATAAAATGAAGAATGATAATAGATATAATCATTATAATTATAATGGTTGGTTAATTAGACGGATGAATAATTATCATTATCATTGATAATGGTTGATTTGTTAAAAATGTTGAGACATAAAAATTTGTTAAAAATTTGTTTTATATCAAAATTTAAATATATTTTAATTCGTTATTTTTAATTTATGTACCCTACTTATAATGACAGAATGTTTAGATTCAAGTATATTGCAGTTTTTCCTTGTTAATAGTTCTTGAAGACAAAAAATACTCATCAATTTATCATTAGTTACATAATATCCTCAAAATATAGTTTAATCATTCAAAATATTTTGTAATTTATCGACACAACTATAATATCTACCATTTCATTACTATAGTAAAATCTAGTAACATAGTTTAATACAATTTACATTCCTCTGATAATGTAAATGATGTTATATTTTAAGTAATTAATTAATAATATTTTAATGAATTACAATATAATTAACTAATTAATTATATTTTAAGTAATTAATTAATTACATTTTTATTACATTTTAATTATATTTAATTAAAAATTAAAAATATTAGTGTTGGTAGGAATCAAAACCATTCCTCCCATACATAGAGAGTATGGACTATTACCTAAAACTTGGTGATAAGTGCATATTTGTCTAATATTTATGTTTTAATTATCCCCTTTTATTCCTCTTATTGATTTAATTATTGGGATTTAATTTGATTTAATATTTCTTTGTAGGAAATTATAATTTTTGCATGATGTGAGAAATTAAGAGGAAATTAATGCAAAGCACAAGAGCAATTAATCTAATTAAAATGGACAGCACAAGAGACATCACGCACGCACAAGGGATTTTAATCAAGATTTAATCAAGTATCATGCAATTGAAAGGAAAGGCATAAAGGAGACAGCTTGGAAGCTAGAGGACGGACACGCAATAGGAAGCTTGGGCATGGATTTTTAATTAAAAACACAAAGCAGATGGCAACACGTAGCAAGAGGCAGCAGGAAATTAAATTGCAATTCACGCATAGCCAAGGAGTCACGCATATTCGAGAGCAAATTAAAGAGCTACGGAAATTCAATTAAAAAGCAAATTAAAGGAACAGGGGGCAGCTGAAGGAATTAAATGGCACAGTGGACTGGGCGGCAATTAATGGGCCCAAAAAAAAAATTAACCCATCAGTGGATGAAGAGAGGAGTCGGCGGCGTTAACAAAAAGGCTGAACAATTAATTGGAGGATATGACGTATAGAAGGCGACAAGAGAACGACGACCAGGAGCAGGTGATGAACAGCGATAACGTGTGTGACGGCAGCGAAGAGAGGGGCTCCTTCTTGGATTTTTGTGAAACAACAGTGACGATACCACCGCTAGCCGCCAGGGAGCAACATCCAGGATCAATTTCCAGATTTCTGCTTTATTAGTTTTTATTTTTCTTTCCTTTGTTATGGAGACTATGTTAATTAAGAATTCTGTTTTGTTTAATTTAGTTATGAGTAGCTAAGTTATTTTTAGTCAGGGAATTCCAGTTATTATGCTTTGACTCGTGAGACCTTAATGTTCTGATTATTTGGTTTATAATATTCGTACTGTTTCCGTTTTACTGTCATTGTTTATTAATTGATTCTGCGATT
>JAOTBA010000007.1:10877827-10889108 GCA_025629845.1 Erythroxylum squamatum | reverse complement strand
TAGAGGAGCCTACTCTTTTAATAAATTTATTTATTGCTCCTTTTTGGGATTCTATCAACTGTGCTACTTGTTTTCTTTTTTTCCTTTTTTCACTTCCAGACAAATGCTTTTTAGACAACATAATATAAACTAATTATAACACAGTTGGATTAGAAAAAGAACAAAAGCACCTGTATGGAACTGGAAGAAGAAGTATGCAGGCACAACCAAACTCCAACAGCTTCACAATATATCACAAAGATATATAAATGATATTATATCTGTGATACAGGAAAAAAATAGAAAAATTTAATATGTAATATTAAAAATAAAAAACAAAGAGCAAAAATACATTAAAAAATCAGAAACTTTACCTTTAAATTTTTTTAAACTTATACTTAGAACTCATAAGACAGAATCGTAAAATTTTTTACTGGTAATTTTTGAGTTGGAGTACTTTAAATACATAAATTGATGAAAATAAAGAAATTAGAAGGTAAAAGTGCACTTAAATATTTCAAGACTATTTATAAGCATGAAGACCACAAATTTAACTTATAAGTTATAACGTTGACTTATAACGTTAAAGTCATTTAAAGCCAACGTATATAAGTTAACGTTAACTTATAACGTTAAAATCATTTAAAGCCAACGTTGGGAGGAGGCTGTTGAAGTCTGTTGGAGAGGAGGCTGTTGAAAAAGCCAACGTTAAAACATCACGTCATCACTAGGACTTAGGAGAGGAGGCTGTTGAAGTGGGGCCCCCTCTCATAGTGGGCCCTAGGCAGGGCCGGCACTGAGTGTCACCATAGCAATAAGACACTAAGCAATACATGAACTTTCTAAGACCTAATTGTGATAGGTTTGTCTTTAAATTTTGACCAAGCCTGAGAATTCCTTCAGTTTGTCTGGTTACCGGGTAGAGAAAATGGAGCAATCGACAATAAAACTAGTTATAGTTTGATTTGGAAGAGCTAAGGTTTCTTATAGTAAAAGCCTAGATGTAGAACATAAGCCATATTAAAAAATATAAAGAGGACACGTATGAGTACAGTTTTAGGTACTGGGGTTACAATCTTGGCAATTGGACAGAATGTTGATGCCATAAATCTAAGTGCATTTAGGATTCCTGCAGTTAATAAGCTTGGAGGAGGAAGATTGTTTCGATATGAAAGTTGAAATCTTTACTAGGTCAACATTTAGGAAATTGCATATAGAGCAAAGAAATGCGATTTACAGCACATCGGACGAGGGTCATCGCTAGCTGCCGAACTCTGGAGAATCCATTCGGGCCTAACCTTGGCTTGGTCGCTTGGGTACCCCCGAGTCATTATCGAAGTAGATTCCTTAGAGTTCATCAATATACTATCCTCTTCAAGTACTGAGTTTTATGAGAATTTTGTTTTGTTGTCAGGTACCCGTGGGCTAATCCAACAAGATTGGGAGGTATAAATTCAGTACGTACATCACGAAGGGAACCAGTGCTCGGATAACCTGGTTGCTCTCGCAGTCCTTGCCAGCCTGGGCATGCATTACCTTCAGGAGCCACCGATGTCAGTAGTGGACCTCATCCACCGGGACTTGCAAAGCGCTTTGTACCGCAGAACAAAGCGATAGTTTTTATTTTCGACTTTTGTGTTTTTCCCTTAAAAAAAGAAAGAGATATATAGGAAGAACAACACGAGACTACTGACATTAATTTAAGAGGCTGTGGAGGAGCCAAAACTGAGAGAGATAGAGTAGCCACCGTAGCTTTATGAATAAAGAGGGATGTCACTAATAGATGAGGAGTGTTTGATGGGTGACTTGAGTTAGTGAGCTTTGAGAGGGAAGATAGGTGTTGGAGGAAGACCAACAAAGTATTTGAAGAGTTTTAATCATATCAATTAATTTAAAAATAGAAAATTATTATTTATACACACAACAATTGCTATGTTGGCAGGATCTTGCATGACATATAGAGGTGGCTAAATTTAAGAGGAAAATAACATTTGTTTAACACAGTGAGCATTTTTTTGGCTAATTAATCCATTTTAGAAATGTTCAGGGGTGAACTGGTATCACAGATAAGGGCAGGCTTATTTGAAAATTTTTGTCAAATGTTAGGGGGCAATTTGGACATTTTGTTATAAAATTTATTTGAGCATTGTTAAGTTTTGTCATTAATATATTATTATAGAAGATGAAAATCTTTATTTTTTATAAGTTGCAACATATATGATTAAAAATAAAAGTTCAAATATTTTTTTTAAATTAATGAATGTATTGGATTTCCAAAAGGAAAGATAAGGCCTTACAAATGCCCTAAAACATAATGACTATTAAAGGATTCTTTTGAATAACCTATGAACACTAAATTAGGATCTAATGGCAAAATTGTTGCTTAACAACTAAGTCTATTCTTGAAAAGGTACAAAGATATCAAGGGAAAGTCACATTAGAACTATGTTTCTTCCTTTAATAGGGCTTAAGCAAGCTAGTTGAGCCAAAGTAGATAAAGCTAATCAACCTTATTAGGTTCCAACATCATCTTGAACTTGAGTGTAGCATCAACCTATGATGAGAACCAGGCTCTTCATATACATCTTTAGAGAATCCTTAATGCTAGGATTAAACTTCTATTAGATCCAAAAAGTTAAGCAATAAGAAGTGAACATTAACTTTAAAAAGAGCATAAACTTCTTTTCTAACATGGTAGTGCTCACTAGTCTTTAAACTTTTGAAAGTCAGATGTTCCATCTTCTACACATTCCAGAGGAAAATTGGATAGCTTGACATTTGTTCATAATAATCTCTCTAATTCAAAGCAAGTTTCTTTTAATAACTTCCTGTGCATTTTATTGTCAGCTCTTAAAAAGTCTTGCATTCCTTTTTCTGTAAATTTAATATATGGTGTATCCAAATGATAATTTAAACAAGATATAATCCATAGAGGAAAGGTGATTTGAAGATCCAACCTATTGGCTTATCTTTTCCCAATCATTAATATGGCAGAACGGTTGCAGTATTGTTGTATACTTCTCCATAGAGCATTTTTGTAAAGGTAAGTAAAGAAAAGATGATTGATGGATTCCATTTTAGTATTGCAAAGTCTATACACTAGATTTAGGATGCTAAAGCTCCTTACTCTATCAATTATATTAATTTTAATTTTTAAGGAAATCCACATAATGAAGGTTACTCTAGGGATACTTTCTTGAATATTCGAAACTAGCCAACTTTAAGGGCATAAGTTCTCAAAGGATCTTTAAAAGGTTTACTTGTAAATGCATATGAGTAATATTTATAGCAAATGATTTTATCTTTTTAGATGGTAAGGGGTTGTAAGATAGGATACCAACTATAAGAGAATCTACCTACTTCAGTAATCTATTCATTCCTTCTAACTAGAACTTTAATCTTAACTTTCTTAGGATGCATAAATCTAAAATGTTGGAAGTTAAGTAACTTGTAAAAGGGCCTACGATGTCACTCCAATTGTCATAACATAGCTAGGAATCCTCACCATTCTCTATTATGATTTTGATTTCATTTTGTAAGTAATCCCTCAACTTGAAAACTTGAAGCAAAATCTAAGATGTATAATATCTAGGCTTAAATCTTTAAAAGTTATCATTCACAAGGTAATGTCTATGAAATTATTTGACCTATATGGATTCTTTGTCATTAAGTATTTTATATAGTCTTTTAGCCAACATCACTTTATTCATTATCTAGATTTGCATTATTCCTAAGACTCCTTCATGTTTAGGTAAACACACTTCTTTCCAGCCAAGCTTTACATAAGGCTTCTTGAAAGCCTCACTAGTCCAAAAGAAGTTCTTAAATTTTTTTTCAATGTTTAGGTAAGTTGAAATGAGAATACCAATAAACATATAGATTAGGTAGCACTAATAAGATCATATGTAACCTTTTAGTCAATGATAGGCTTATATTGGCCCAACTTCCAATTCTTCTTTGTACCATTTAATAAAGAGGTTGCTAGTCCCTATATCTAATTCTCTTTATACTGATTGGGACTCCTAGTTATTTGAAAGGAGGAGATTTTAAATTAAGTACATTTATTTTAGTTAGATAGGAAGATATATGATGAGCACTTTCAAATACTAGGATTTATCTCTTATTTCTGTATATGGATAGACATGAGATCTAACTAAATATATTAAAAGAATTGATGAGAAAAGCAAGAGAGTTGGAATAACCACCATAAAGAAGAATTAAATAATTTATAAAAGAAAGATTAAATATTCCAAATTGGCCATATTTTGTGAAATCTAAAGTTCTCTTCCTGATTGGTGTTATTATTTAATTAATCTTATCAAAACTTCAATACAAATAGTGAACAAGTAAAGAGAGATAATATCACCCTATTTGATACCATTAGGTCCCTTATAAGATATTTGGACTTACCATTGAAGTAAGTGGGAGAAGTTATGCACTACTAAATCTATTGGATACATAAGTTAGGAAAGCCAAACACTTGTAAATAGTCTATAACAAAGAGCTAGATTACTAAATAAATTCTTTATAAAAATCTATTTTCATATAACCATTCTTTGCAACATTATTCTTCTGATATTCCTTAAAAAGCTCTTGAACTAAGGGGATGTTATCACCTATAAATATGTTATTGATGAAAGTATCTTAAGTGGAATTGATAAAAGATGGGAGAAAGCTTCAACTTTGTTTCCAAAAGCTTGGGTATGATTTAATAAAATGTGTTACATCAAGCTACTAGCCCAAAATATTTAAGAGAATTGATGTTATAGAGATTTTAGGACCCAAACAAAGATGAGTTTGGTTCTATACCTTTAACAACTTTCCACTATAGAAGAATTCTTGGACTGCTTTGACAACTTGCATTGTAAAAGAGCTCTAAGTTTTCTAAAAGAAAGTATTAAAACCATTAGGATCAAGTGACATGTTAGGATTGAGACTGAATAAATCTTTTTCAATGGCCTCAGTTATGAAGGACTTGGTGAGAAGTTTACTATATGCTCTAGTGATGAAACAAGGTAGGAAGGATTTGAGTAACTAAATGGAAGAGAATGTAATAGAAGCAAAACCTAAAGTGTTCTTAAAGTAATCACATCTATCCTTGAGACTTTCTTAGTTATATACTATTTTCCATCATTAGTGGTCAAGGACATTTGTTAGTGTTCCTTCTTAAAAGGACTTGTAAAAGAAGTTTGAATTACAGACCATCTTTAAGCCATTGTTTCCTTGATTTTTGTTTAAGTAAAGGAATAATGATCTTTAAGTTCTTTAAACTAGTTTCTCAAAGCTTCTTTCTTATGTATTGCTTTATTGGATTAGAGGGATAAATTTATAATTCATCTTATCTCTAATAGAGCTACTCACCTAGCCTTATTAGGAGCCAAATTGGCGTTGTAATGTAAAAAATTGATTGGGTTTCTTCATTTCCTCTTTAATTTCCATCCATTTCCTGATACATTTAAAGGATTCAAAACCATTCACATAAATATTTATTTCCATGTCAATTGCATTTTAAAGGCCTTGGAGGTTTGATAGATAGTTGGGAATCTAAAGGTGAAACTCTTTTCTAAAAGATTAAGAGATTGTGTATCTCAATGGGAGAATGATATGAACATGAGAAATTGCTAAACACTGTTTTTCTTAATTGAAAGATATTAAGACAATGATGATTAACAAGCGCTCTATAAAACTTTTTCCTTAGGAACCAGTCTCTAATTTTCCTATTACTCCAGGTCATAATTTCCCTTACACTTTAGATTAGTAACTCCAATATGAGCAAGGCAAGCTCTAAATCCTCTATATGGAGTTCTTAAACCAGATCTACCATTAGCTTAAAATTCATTTAGAATGTAGTTGAAGTCCTACTGAAATGAATAGTTGGAAGTACAAATAAAAGAGATCTAGGCTAAATTATTATTTTAGCTAAAAGATGGATTACTTAATCAGAAGAATTGGTTCTTAGAACCCTTATCTTGTCTGTATCATAAGCATTAACAATCTCCTATATAATTGTTAAAGTGGTTGGTAATAGTTTTTCATTTTTAAGTGAAAACCCATAGATTGACATATTGAGTGTCTCTAAGCTTTGTTTTCAGAAGGCTTACATTCATAGGCTTTATTGGATAAATATAATCTTGAAAGATTTGATATTTTTTAAAGAGTTATTAATACCCTTAACATTCCATGTTACTAGGGTCATTTAGGATTGAGGTGTGTATTAGATGCTTTAACTTTTGACTTCTTGCCTAATCTTCTTCTTCTAATGGTCGAGAATTCTTGAGCTAAAAGGCTAGGATCTCCAACAATTAAAAAATATTTTATTAAAGAATCATCAGAATTACAACTAGCTTTTTCCTTGGTACCTAAGGTATTATTCAAGCTTTCTCTAGCTTGAAGATTTTATGTCTTAGATAGTGTTATTAGTAGAGTGTTCCTTCTTAGTATTCACCTTAGAGGGTAAGTTGTAATGTTCCTTTAGGGAAGGTATTAAGGAATTTTGCTATGGTGAGATGCTTTATTGAGTAGAATCATCTTTCATTCTTGTGGAATAATTCTTTTATTTCCTGATTGCCTAGAATAGTTTATATCTTCTACTATTGTCCTTCTCATTAGCTCTAAATATTCTCATGAGATAAATTTTTTACTAGTTGGGGTCCATACTTTTCTTTGGTTCCTCTAAAGAGGTCTCCACTAGTATGAGACCTTAACCATGTCTTCTATCATCTCCTCAGCTTTGTTAAATCTCACTAGGGGTTTTATTTCTGGATCCATCTACACTTCTATACAAAGTCTTGTATATTCAATAAACTTAATGGATGCAATGGGCTTCTCCATACATAAAGACCTTCTAATGAAGCTCACAAGGTAGTTTAATCTAATGGTTAACCAATGTTCAAGAGGTATATTGTGTATGTTGATCTAGAGTGGAATATATTTAGACCTTAGTTCTTCCAATAGTATCCTTAGTTTCTATTTTTGTAAGAATAGAGGCTTGTCACTAATATGCCTAGGTCCAAGCTCCAACATTTACTAGGCTTCAACCACTGAAGAGAACTTGATGATTAGTAAGACTTACTTATGAACAAAAATCACATTTAATCTATATTTTCTCTAGTTTCTACATAACCAAGTACCCATTGCAGTGAATACTGATATCTTGTCAACAAAGAGTCAAAAAGTGAAGCTGACCTCTTTTAGGCACTAGTTTTCAAAACATTAACAAGAGGCTACTATATTGCTCCCTTCAAAGGAAGCTAAAAGGTAAGTGAGAGAGTTTTTGTAAATTAAAGTCTTCTACCACCTGTCTCCATGTATTGTGCAAGGGAACAACTTATTTTGCAATATCCTCTATTAAAGAAGGCTGAGAAATTGAAGCCTTAAGAGTTATTAGGTTCTAAAAGTTTTTCTTTTTTGAAAATTATTAGCTTCTAAAAGTTAGGAGGTTGTGTTTGGCCATTGTGAGTTTAGAAGTGAAGCCAAATTGGAGTCTAGCTTACACGTAAGCATAGAGGTCTAACCTCGGTGAGTTTGGTAAAAGGGTATGATAATCAAAATAATGTATCTATTTTTTAAATTTTTTGTTAGAATATTTTAATTACTATTGTTATTAGACATGAAAAATCTTAAACCTTTTTTATAATTCTTTTATTTTATTATTTTCTTGTATGTCACTTCTTCCATGTCATATTTGTTACCCAATTCTTATATCTAAACTTATTTTCTATTAAAATTTGTCATTATTTTGAAAATTTTAACTTTTATAGATTTAACATTTTTTATTTTTTTAATAAGACCTTTGTTGAAGTTGATACAATCTTTTATTATTATTATTATTATACATTTAGTTTTTGGTAAACTTTTTCTTATGTACTTTCATTATCAACCTAATGGATATACATTATCATTTTATTTTGGCTATTTCGTTCGAATGGTTTTTAACTTACATTAGTTAGGATGGGGCCTTTTATATAGCACATTAATTTTTTGGTTGATTATATATATTTTACATGTTTTTTAGTTTTTATCATTTAATAAATTTCTTATCCCACTATTGGGTGACTATCTCATTTCTAATATAAATTTTTGTTTGATTTGTTTTAGTCATACTAAATGTATGTTGCAATTAAGTTTAGTTTGCTAAATGAGATATTTATAAATATATTTTTTCTCTCTTAAAAAACCTTTGTTTAATAAAAATTATTTAAATTAACATTGCGCAAAAAAGAAAACAAATTTACTAATAGATAAGAAAAAAATGAACTTTATTTATATGGTTCTAATCCCTTCTAATCTTCATGTAAAACTAAAATTAAAAATTTTTCTTTAAATTTTTATAGTTAAATATCTTATTTTTAAAAAATTATATAACTCAAAGTTTTAAAACTTATACAAATTAGCTAATTATATATTTTCTATGATAATAGCAGCAGCAACAACAACAATATCTCAGTAGAAATCTCACTGAGACGTATGTCTGGGGTGGTCTAAAAGTATACGGCCTTATTTTTAACTAATAGAAGCTATTTTCGATAGACTTATAGGAAAACATAATTTCTATGATACTATAATAATAATAATGCAATATATTACATATCATATCATATAAACTATAGTTTTAATTGAGGATATATACAATTAAAGCATGATTATTTAATTTCATATAATTTATAAGAATTTTAGGAGTTACTTTATCAAAATGTCAAATCTTTCAAACTTAATTAAACTAACTATATATATATATATATATATATATATAAAGATTTGACATACATTATATCCAGTGAAAATTCGTATATTTTATATTAATAAAAGTACAAATTACTTCTTAAGATTTTCTAAAAAGTTTAAATTATTTCCTAGCGAAATTTATGGTATTATGTTACACCTTAATATTTTTAAAATAGTACAGATAGAATCATAAATCCTATAAAAGTAAAATTTTTGGAAGTTACTAGGATAAGTCATCAATTTAGCTTATGAAATGTCACAACTAAACAATGTAGACCAATCGAACATTAATATAATCATAAAAATGATTTCTTTAAACATTAATTATCAATGTTATTTTCACCTTAAAGTTTCACAAAAGGTTTAAGTAAGCTCTTACTATTATCTGCATATGTGTTTTAATGTTGGTGTGCTTCTTGCTTATATTAAGTTTCAATCAAAATAAGAGAAAGAATAAACAAACAAACAAACAAACATTTTCTCATTTTCTGTTGCTTCTAGGATTATATAGTCATGATTAAAGTGTGAATTGACTAGATAATTTCATAGCAACTTTAGCATGTACTTTTAGTCTTGTGATTGGTCGATATGCATTATCTTTAGAAGAGTAGTGGCTAATGGTAGACAAAGCAAGTGAGATTTTGAGCCTTAATAGACTGACATATCAGTCTCATTGTCTTTTGATAACGTGTGACCATTATGACATGTACATCATGATTTTGCCTTGAATTTCTATTTGAGGCAACATTTTTATCACATGCATTAACATGAAAATGATTAGGCATTCTTTATTTTTCCTAACTACATTAGCCAAAGAGCCTACCCATTATATGATTTTCCTTTTAATAAGCCCCTTTGAGCTTTATTAGCTTTTCTTTGCCACATTACAAGCTATTAAACTTAACCAAATGTCCTACCCAAGCCATAAAGCTAGTGGAGCATTTATGATTGTTGATGATTATAGGATGTACAAAAGTATAAGTGTGGGGGTGTGCATATGTATGAGTTTATTATTATATTAGGATGTTATTTTATGTCTTATCATTGAAATTCCCATGTTAATGTAGTTTCTTTTAATGTTTATAAAAAAAGGAGAGAAAAAGCAAAAGAAAACGAGAAAAGAAAAAGAAAAAGAAAAAGAAATAAATATGCGTTTAAATAAATGTATCAAGGAGGAAGTGCATATATGTTGAAAAGTTGTTTATAATTAGTCTTTCCTCCTAAAGTTGTATTGAATGGGTTATTTGAGTATGTTGGATATGAGGTAGATGTTGGCTTGGAAGGTTCACTCTTTGTGGTTCAATCTATTATCAGCAATTGTATGAGTGATTCCTTATAGTCGGTTATGCTTCATGTAATTTATGGTATGAGAGCTTGAATTGAGTTGTGAAATATAGTTGTTGCATTCGTCATAGTTGACGGTACTTAGTTTTGTATCAATGTTAACTTGTGCACTTGATGTCATATTGAGTGTTGCTATATTTCACTAGCTTCAATGACTTTCATGCTACTTGACCCAAATACATCTCACCTTATCTTTGCCCACATTAAAACCTTGAAAAGTCCTTTAATCCATGATTTTGCATGTGAACCTTAGTATTGGAGAAATGAAATGATATGTAAAGTTGTGGAATGACATGATCGTGAATGGTGTTGAGTGTACCTGTGGATATATTTTAGTTAAACACATTTTCCGAGTTTACCATTAGGTTGCTCAGTTTTTTAAGGTATCGAGTGTTGATTGATCATAAGTAAAAGCTTGGAATGTTGATTTCTTGCTATGATTTTTGAAAGTCATTAATCTTTGTTTATGATTATATAGTCTTGGAAAATATGGGAATTGAGTAAATGTTTCAAGTCTATAAGCTTAATTTTGATGTTTTTGTTTAAGGACGGCCAAAAACTAAGTATGGGGGAAATTGATAAATGCTTAATTCATTATGAAATTACTCCATAGCACTTACTGATTAATGACATGAAATTGCTCAAGATACTTACTTTGACTCATATGTGATTTTTAGCACAATTTAGAAGCAAAAAAGTTAAAGTGAGTCGAAAGCACGATATTTGGGCCATTTTTTGAAGATTAATATTCACCTGTCTTCATGGAGTAAGAAGAAGAAAATTATAGCAAGAGAAGACAAGAAAAATGAAAACATAAAAAAAGAAGAATTAAAGTTGTTCATGGCATGTAGCTACAAAAATAGAGAAGTAGAAAATCTGTGCATCCATGCATTTTTAACATGAATTTAAATGAGTAATGGTTGGATGATGGACGGCTGTGGCAGCAACAATTGAATCCAAATCATGTAGTATGCAACATGTGGAAAGCAAGTAACATGTGTGTGCTTTATGCAGCAGATGACTAATACAGTAATGCATAAGCCAACAACTGGAAGAGAAGCAAAACGACGTGCAAAAGGAGTAGAAGCATGAAAAAGACACACAACAAGAAGCAAGTAAAACAACGCACAACTGAGGAACAAAAAAAGATCATTTCATTCCATTTTTAGTAAAATAGTGAAGGATATTCCATTAGTAATGAAAAAAGGGGTGGAGGGGATCCGTATATGTTGTT
>JAOTBA010000007.1:10832945-10848126 GCA_025629845.1 Erythroxylum squamatum | reverse complement strand
ACTTTCACCAGTAGACAAGTCGACTTATCAGAACCGTGCAAGAATAAGTCGACTTACACATGTACAAGTCGACTTATCACTTACAATAGGTGGTTCCAAACCTGAAATGACACCCATACTTGGATAACAGTGATTTGGATTGGTGATTCTGAAAGTGTACACCATTATCACTTATTATAGCTCTTGGGACACCAAACCGTGAGAATATGTGCTTCTTGACAAATTTGACTACGCTGGCCCCAGTGTTGTTCGACAACGCTATAGCTTCCACCCACTTAAATACGTAATCTACAACCATGAGGATATATTCATTTCCAAGAGATACTGGGACCAGTTCCATGAAGTCCAGACCCCATACATCAAAAAGTTCTACCTCTAGAATCCAGATTGAGACATTTCATGCTTCCTACCAATATTTCTAGTCCTCTGGCACTTATCGCACGTCATGATGAAAGTCCTAGCATCCTTGAATAGAGTCGGCCAGTAGAGTCCGGATTGTAAGACCTTTGTCGCTGTTTTGTTAGCCCCATGATGTCCTCCATACAGGGAAGCATGACAATGATGCAGAACTGATTGCATTTCTTCATCAGGCACACACCTTCTTATTACCCCGTCAGCATATCTTCGAAATAGCAACGAATCTTCCCAAAAGTAGTTTCTCACCTCAGCTAAGAATTTCTTTCGACTATGGTACGAATAATCAGAAGGAATAATGTCGGACACCAGAAAGTTGACATAATCTGCAAACCAAGGGATGTTGTCCTTCATAGACCACAGATTTTCATCCGGAAAGGTATCATTGATTGGCTCCTCCCCCGGCTTGCTCTCCTGTTCAAGTCGTGACAAATGGTCGGCTACTAAATTCTCTGATCCCTTTTTATCTTGGATTTTTAAGTCGAATTCTTGCAAAAGTAAAATCCATCTGATTAATCTCGGTTTTGCATCCTTCGTTGTGAGAAGGTATTTTAGAGCAGAATGGTCAGTGTAAACAATAACTTTGAAGCCGACTAGGTAAGATCTAAATTTATCGAACGCATAAACTACTGCTAGCAATTCTTTCTCGGTGGTCGCATAATTAAGTTGAGCATCATTAAGAATATTTCTAGCATAATAAATGACATGTAGTTTCTTATCTTGTCGCTTCCCCAAGACAGCCCCAAGTGCAAAATCACTAGCATCGCACATCAATTCGAAAGGGAGGTTCTAGTCCGGTGTGGCCATTATAGAAGTTTATGTCAGCTCCTTCTTTAACCTATCAAAAGCAGAAAGGCACTCATCAGTGAACTCAAAAGAAACATCTTTTTGTAAAAGAGCACATAATGGTCAAGAAATTTTTGAAAAATCCTTGATAAATCGGCAATAGAACCCGACGTGCCCTAGGAAGCTCCGTATGGCCTTGACCGAACTGGGAGGTGCCAACTTGTTGATAACCTCAATTTTTGCGGGATCCACTTCAATCCCATTGTTGGAAATCTTATGGCCGAGGACGATTCCTTCTTGTACCATAAAATGACACTTTTCCCAATTGAGCACCAGATTGGTGTCTTCTCATCTTTGCAGAACCTGTTCTAGGTTGAACATACATGCATCAAATGATGACCCAAAAATAGAAAATCGTCCATAAATATCTCAATTATATTCTCCACCATGTCGGAGAATATTGACATCATGCAGCGCTGGAAAGTGGCAGGAGCATTACATAACCCAAAGGGCATCCTACGATACACAAATGTACCGTAGGGACATGTGAAGGTGGTTTTCTCCTGATCCTCTGGGGCTATCGGGATTTGGTTATAACTTGAATAACCATATAGAAAATAGTAATACTTATGCCCCGCTAATCTCTCCAACATTTGATCAATAAAAGGAAGAGGGAAGTGATCTTTCCTAGTAGCTGCATTCACTTTCCTATAATCTATACATACCATCCATCCCGTCACAACCCTAGTAGAAATCAGTTCATTCTTATCATTTGAAACAACGGTTATGCCACCTTTCTTAGGCACTACCTGCACTGGACTTATCCAAGAGCTATCAGAAATAGGATAAATAATTTCCGCATCAAGTAATTTAAGTACCTCGGATCGCACAACTTCCTTCATGTTAGGATTGAGCCGCCTTTGACTTTCCATGCTAGGTTTGTGGTTCTCTTCCATTAGGATCTTGTGAACACAAATAGAAGGGCTGATCCCCTTTATGTCAGCAATATTCCAAGCAATAGCCAATTTATATTCACGTAATATTCTTAGCAACTTCTCCTCTTGAGAGGAGTCCAAAGAAGCAGAAATGATAACTGGACATGTATTTGCTTCTCCCAAAAATGCATATCTCAAATGAATTGAAAGCTGTTTAAGCTAGGGATTTGGTGGGCTTAGTATGGAAGGTAACAGTTTAGGTTTCGGAGGGCCCAATTCTTCTATTTGGGGTCTATACCTAAAACCATTACCCTGCAACCTGTAGGCACATTCCATTAACTCATCATCCAATTCGGTTGGTTCTATTCCTAGGGTTAGGCATGCTTCTAAAACATCATCACACAATAGTTGAGGAACAAATTCAGACGTGAGAGAATCAATTACATCGATTCGGTAAGTGACCTCATCAAAAAAGGGACCTTTTAATACTTTAAAAATATTAAACTCCTCTTTTTCATCACCTACCCGCAAGGTTAGCTTACCATCCGGGACATCAATTAATGCTCCACCCGTGGCTAGGAATGGTCTTCCTAAAATTATGAGAACCTGCATGTCAAACTCCAGCTCAAGCATAACAAAATTAGCCGGAATTATAAGCTTACCAACCTTAACCAGTAAGTCCTCAACTATACCAATAGGATATCGAATTGATTTATCTGCAAGCTGTAATGAAATTGTGGTAGGTTTGAGTTCACCAATTCCTAACCTGTTATATAGAGACAATGGAATCAGATTAATGCTTGCACCAAGGTCACATAAGCATTGAAAAATGTTAGATTCGCCAAAGTGACAAGGCAAAGTGAAACTCCCTAGGTCCTTTAACTTAGGGGCAGTTTATTTTGCAAAATAGAACTACACTCCTCAATTAGGGCGACTGTAGTGAAGTTATCAAGCTTCTTTTTGTTGGAAATGATCTCCTTCAGAAACTTGGTGTACGCAGGCATTTCCGCAAGAGCTTCTGTAAGAGAGATATTGATGTGATGTGAATTTTCTTAAACAGTTCGAGAAACTTCTGGAACATAGAATCGTCATTCTGCTTCCTCACCCTTTGGGGATACGGTATGAGTGGTACAAAGGTAATGTAACATCCCAGATCACCCGCTTATAGATATTGTCCGCTTTGGGCCTTGGCCCAGCCAAGCCCTCACGGTTTTGCTTTTCCCAAGGCCTTTCCCAGGAGGTCACCCATCCAAGAACTACTCTCACCCAAGCACATTTAACCCCGGAGCTCTGATGGGATCTGGTCCATTAGGCCATGGAAAACGCGTCTGTAAGGGAGAGGTATCCATACCTTTATAAGATCCCACATCGGTTGGAGAGGGGAACGAAGTACGCCTTATAAGGGTAGAGATACCTCTCCCTTGCAGACGCGTTTTTTATGGCCTGATCCACCGGATCCCATCGGAACATCGAGGTTAAATGTGCTTAGGCAGGAGTAGTCCTAAGATGGGTGACCTCCTGGGAAGGCCTCCAGAAAAGCAAAACCGTGAGGGCTTGGCTAGGCTAAGGCCCAAAGCGGACAATATCTGTGAGCTGGTGGTCTGGGCTGTTACAAGTGGTATCAGAGTCGGTATCCGAACCGTTATGTCAGCTAGGATGGACCCCAAAGAGGGCAGGGCCTTAAGGAGGATGGAGAGTATGAGATCTCACATCGGTTAGAGAGGGGAACGAAGTACGCCTTATAAGGGTATAGATACCTCTCCCTTACAGACGCGTTTTTCATGGCCTAATGGACCAGATCCCATCAGAGCTTTGAGGTTAAATGTGGTTGGGTGAGAGTAGTTCTTAGATGGGTGATGTCCTGGGAAGGCCTCGGAAAAGCAAAACCGTGAGGGCTTGGTTGGGTCAAGTCCCAAAGCGGACAATATTTGTAAGCGGGTGATCTGGGATGTTACATGAACTCTTGAGTTACTAAATATTATGAGAAAACATATTTTCATATCCAATTGCAATACCTATTATGAACCTTATTATAGCCATCCACACAATAAAGGGTAAAATTACCATTTTGCCCTTATATTGGTTTTTCCTTCTAGATCTCCCATTTTACTTTATATGGTGATTAACATACGAGATCTCATCTTAGTGTTAAGACTTGATGGGTAGCTAGTCCATCAAACTACTGGCGCCAGTTTCATCACCAATCTCCTTAAAACATCTAGAAGTGATGATATCACTATAAACTCTTTATTTGATGAATGTTCCCTGATACATGTTTCAATTAATAATTCCAATATGCAAACATTGGATTAACACTCTGTAAAAATCCATTTCGATCATATCAATAATTATAATGGAACACATATCAGTTCACCACTTATCAAGATTACGGTCCATAATAAGCGAATGCTTAAGTTGTATGTTTTAAGATTAAAGTAACGACCCACTTTATTCTTAAAAATATACTTGATTCCAGATTCATTTAATAGTGCCATTATTGATAGTCAACTACTATCATGATATGAAACTCATCATTCCCTTATAGTAAACTCCTTTACCTATATAGAGATAAATCGCAACACTACAGTCTAAATAATAATCGAGCGACCAACCTGATTATTCAACTGTGAATCAATTAATTTAGATTCTAATAATATACATGTTTCCTATAAATCTCTATGTATATGTATATTACTTAAAAAAGAAGCTTAGTACCTGTTGACTAGATATATATATAATGCTCACATAAATAAAACCAAGCTCTTTTGCTTCATTAATAATAAATATTTTCATTACAAAATTGTAACTGGGAGAAAATTAAGTTACATGTAAATACACTTGCTTTTCAGGGCACTATATTTACATAACTCCAACATATAGGTCCTAAAACTCTATAAATACATATGTTCTCATTGATTCTTTCATTTAAAAAGAGTATTTGGGTGTCTTATACACATATTTTAAAGTTTTTATCAAGCATTTGAGTATTTATTATCTCATAAATAAGTGAATAAGCCTCTTTGGTATTATTAAAGTGGTAAAGTATGATATTTTGAGTTGCAAGTTTTTTTTGGGGTTTTGTATATTGTACTTAGGGATATTCTAAGTGTCAATTGAGATTTCTCTTTGCCTTGAATGAAGATTGTAAAATTGTTCCTCTTTATAGAAAAAAGATTTTACAAAGTTTATTCTTTGCCTTGAAAAAAGTGTTATAGTGGAATTCTAAGAAGAATCTTGGAAGTGCATGCAGGCAAAGGTTGTTTATTAAACTACTATATCACTTTACATTTCTCTTTCCTTACCCTTTTTATATTATTTGTTATTGAATTTTTATTATTTATATCATCCTTTATAATTTGTGCTTATCATACATTAAGTAAATATTTTATTTAAATTTTATCAACACCCAATTCATCCTCCTCCTCTTGGTTGCCACTAAAGACTAATAGGTGGTATCAAAGTGGGTCTATTAGGCTAGAATTTTAAATGAAATCATGTATCAAAGATCATAATAATATATTTAGGCACATCATTATGAAACCAAGAGGGAAAATATTGGTATGGCACCGTTCTTTGATAGTAATGATTATGTATATTGGAAAAATAGGAATAGATTTTTCTTAATAGCTAAACTTGTAAACCTATGGGAAATAGTTTCAAATGGCCCCTTTATACCTATAAAAATATTAGATAACAAAAAGGTCCCTAAACTAAAGGAAGAATGGTAATCATAAGATAAGAGATTAATTTCGATGAATAGTAAGGCCATACACGTCTTAATTTGTGTATTAGAAAGAAATAGATTCAATAGTCTCAATGTGTGAAATAATTTATGAAATTTGACATACATTAAAAATTATACATAAGGTCATAAGATTAGTTATTGAATGAAAACAAAGATAGGTTGTTCTCATAAATCATATCGAATGTTTAATAAGAAGACTTTTATTATTAAAGAGTTTATATATGTTGTCTTTGATCTAAACTCCTTGCCTTTAAGAATGAAAATGTTATAGGAGGGTGTAAAGAAACCCTTAAATATAAACATGTATAAACACTGAGACTTCTCAAAGAGATAATTCTCAAACCAAGGGAGATGAGAAGGATGAGATACTTCCAATGGATTGAAAATTCAAGAAGAATCGTCAACTAAATCATATCATGGGTGGTGTTTAGAAAGGCGATTATTTAGTTTGTGTTTTAGAAATTTGTCAAGTCTTGTATTTATTTGTCAATAAGTCTAAATATTTAGTGATGATTATTAAGTTTGCATTATGAATAAGGAATTAAACATTTTTAAGGAAGCATAGCATAGAAATTAATACCTAGACTTAGATATTATGTGCACAAAGGGAATCTTAAATTGAACTTATTGATACACTACACCGACTGAGCAATAATTTCATTAAACCAATGAATGAGGATAGATTTTGCACAATTAGAAAAAGATTAAGTATTATTATAGGAATTTATATATGATAAGGATCACCTTATGTGATTGAACTCATTCTTGATTAATATATACTTTATTGATTATATGTTTTAATGCTTTGATTTTGTGTTTTGATATTTTTTTCTTAACTTTTCAAAATAAATTGGTCAACCTGTACCCAAGTATGGTCGATTAGTGTCCTAAAAAATCTATCTTTTTTTTAATCTTTTTAGTGAGTTTATAAGGAGACTATTTGCAATAATGGTTGAACATATACACATACTAATCAACCAATATAGCTCTGTTGTTGGACCCCGAACTTTTCTTAGAAGTTAGAAATATTAAATGAGAAATTATTGGCAATTATTCGTGTGTAGAGAAAAGGAGAATTCTTGAATTTGAAATGAAATAGAAAAGATGGTTTAGGTCAAAGATGGGTTATATGTGAAATGTTAGAAGTTAAAAGATGGAAAATGTAATTGAAACATGTTCATTGAGTATGCTTTGGTGTTTTAGCCTGATCTTTTCTTAGAAGTTAGAAATATTAAATGAGAAATTATTGGCAATTATTTATGTGTAGAGAAAAGGAGAATTCTTGAATTTGAAATGAAATAGAAAAGATGGTTTAGGTAGAAGATGGGTATATGTGAAATGTTGGAAGTTAAAAGCTAGAAATGTAATTGAAACATGTTCATTGAGTATGCTTCGGTGTTTTAGCCATAACTTTTGCTCTAGTTATCGAAATGAGATTATTATTAATTTGGATTAAACTAGAGAAATAGGGTTACAAATTGTTTGATGAAATCGAGTTTTAAATTAGTCTCTAAAAATATCAATTTTCATATGGAAGTTAAGCACAAAATATTATTTTAGTATAAGAATAGTCCGAAAATGTTTGAGGTATAACTTTTAGACTATTGAACCAAATTGGATTATTTTGATGTCATTAGAAAATTAAGACAATGAGGAACATTTTTCTAGAAGGAAGTGTTAGCAAATTCCTTCAATTACTTGATAAAAAAAAGGTCTTGATTTTTGGAAGGAGTAGGCAATGACTTAAATGAATTTTGAGGTCTTAATAGAGTATTTTTGTGGAGTTAATTAGCATGTTAATGTGAATAAGATTATATGACATAGGTTAATTGAATTATAGTGTTAAGGTGGTAAGATTGCATAAGGGGCAAAATTGACAAGTCACTTAAGCATTTAAGTTACAAGGCATATAAGGAAGGGTAGAAGGGTCATTGTACAATCATTAATGGTATAAAAGGAAGAAGAAAAGAGTGTCTTGCAATTGAAAGAAGTAAAAAACGTGAATGAGAGAAAGGAGAGAAGAGAGAAGCACGAAAAAGAGAGAGAAGGAGAGAAAAGAAAGAAGTGAGCTAGGGTTAAATTTTTCTAAGCCTTCAAGAGTGATTTTGAAGTTGTTCAAGAAGGGAAAAAGCAAGAGGAAGATTAGAGATTCCATTAGAGCTAAGAAACCCATTGTTTGGGGAAGATTCAAGGTAAGTTTGATCTTAATATTTGGATTTTTGAAAGGGTTTTGGTTCATATAGCTTAGGAAATGTATGGTTTTAAGTATTCTAGGATCAATTTTATGCATTTGGTTCTTTAGGTTTTCCAATTTGAATTCTATTGAATTAGGAATTTTTTTCATTGTTAAAGGAAATCAAGAGAGGCAAGAGGAGCAAGAGTAGAGGCATTTTGAGCAAGGTTTTCAAGCAAGGAAATTAAGGTGAGTTTTATGTTTATAATTGAGTAATGAGCCATTGATGTTTTTATCCAAAGCAAGAAAGAAAAATGATCTTAATTAATTCATAATTGTTGCCCTTATTGCTTTTGAATGATTTGTGAAATTGCTACATGTTTTGGTGTATGAATTTTGACGATGAATTGTGAAATGATGATAAAAATGCATATGAAATATGTCATGCTCATGAAAGACAAGTCTTCAAAAATGTGCCATTTGGGCAATTGGTTTTCAAGTCATGAACATGTTATGTGAGTTTGGTTTGGTCCGTTCTATATGTTAAGTGCACTTATCTAGAGGCTTCTCCTGATTGCCTGCTAGTGATAAGGAGCTACTTCATGGACTCCCTCATGTTTACGACTACACAAAACCACTATGTGGGATTATGTTAGTTCGTTCTGTTCACGACTACACAGAGCCATTATATGGGAATGTGTTAATACGTTCTGTTACGGACCTACTCAAACCATTCCGATGTGCTTATGTGTTTATAATTTGCGAATAAGTTAAAAATGCATAAATTGTGTTGTTTGTGATTTTGATTACTTGACAAGAATTTGTGATTTTGATTACTTGACAAGAATTTTGAGAAATATGTGTTTTATGACTCAATAAGAATTTTCTATGACAATGAATTTTTTGAACAGTTTTGCTTGTTATTCGTTATAAACTTGTTACCCACAACCTTTGTAAGCTCACCCCCATTTCCGTCCCATCTCCAGGTGATGAGCAAGAGACAAAGTGAAAGAGAGTCAAGGCATTACTTCGGATTTGCATGCTTTGTTTTATTTTGGAGTAATTTATGTAAAACAAGGTTGTAGTCGCATGTTGAGCAATTATAGTTCAAGTATTTTATATATTTTGGGATTTTGCAAAATATTGTATTGTGGCTCAGAAGGCCCATTGAAGTTTGTAAAACTCTTAATTTATGATGTTAATGAAATATCGATTTGTGTATGGATTCAAAATGTGAATTTGTGTATGGATGAGGTGGAGTTGGAATATAAATTAATTAAGCATGAGGTAAAGTTGGAATTAAGTACACTTGAAGAAGTTATCAACTTGAGTTGATGATTTTGAACATGAATTGTTGTGATATATAAATATATATATATACACACACATAAGTGAGATGTTATGAAAAAGAAAATAGGAATTATGAATAGATAAGAATGATGTTGCATTAGTTAAGGAAGTGAATTTGGGATAAATTTCAAGTTTTTCATAAGGGTAAATTTTGTGAACTGACTGCAGGGAAAATCTGGAATAATCTAGGAAGAACTGGTAAAAATTGTCTTCTTTGAAGTTGTAGATGATCTTTTTAACTTTCCAACGATATAAAGTTTAAAATTTCGAGGTGCATGGAAAAGCACGATCGTGCACAAGCATGATCGTGACTTTTCTAAACCAACTTGAATCGCATGATCATGACATTGAATGCTTACCGAAGTGGACTGATGTGAACATCCTTCACTCTTTTGGCTATAACTTCTTCTTCTAACCTCCAAATGACTTGGTTCTTGAACCATTAGACTCATAAGACATTGCTATACCCCTCCAAAAAAACGTATAAAAATATGATATAAAATAAGAGAGTTTGAGTGGAAAACATGGGACAGGTCTGACAATGTATATTCTTCAACATTTTTGTCTTTATCTGTCACCCCCATGAATTATTCTCACACCCATGACTTTTCTCACACCCATGATTTATTCTCATGGGTGTGACTCTTGCACAAGCGTGATTTTCTTCACTCACGCACGTGAGTTAATTGCAAGAGTGAATGTTTAATTATCTTATCATGCTACAGTGCTCTCTAATGGTTGCTGAGCATTGTGCAGCCGAACCATCTTGCTTCCTTCGATAATAACTTCTTCTCTAGACCTTCAAATGATTTGATTCTTAAGCCATTGGATTCCTATGACATTTCTTTACCTCTCCACAAAAATTGGTAGCATTTGGAATTGAGTGGAAAAATATTGATTGAATTAAAGTGAGGGAATTTA
Organism: Erythroxylum squamatum; assembly: GCA_025629845.1. NCBI lineage: Eukaryota > Viridiplantae > Streptophyta > Magnoliopsida > Malpighiales > Erythroxylaceae > Erythroxylum > Erythroxylum squamatum. The sequence continues at coordinate 10,837,802 of JAOTBA010000007.1, read as the reverse complement.
TTGGAATAGTGAACTGGTGTTGTTTTACTGAACACACTTCAATATTTTGATTATATCTGGAACTGTAGGATCCCAAATGAGATGATTTTTAATTTGGATTAAACTAGAGAAATAGAAATACAAATCATCTGAAGAAGTCGAATTGTGATTCAGTCTATAAGATGTTCAAATTTTGGATGGAAGTTGTGTATAATAGTATATTGTTTTAGACAAGAGCAGTCCAAAAATGTTTGAAGTATATCTTTCAAATCACTGAATCAAATTTAATGATTTTGATGTCAATGGAGACATAAGACATAGGGGAATATGTTTCTAGAAGAAAGTGTTACAAAATAACTTCAGTATCAAGGTCTGAAAGAACATGTAAAGTTGACCCGAAATGTTGTGGTTATGGAAAAATCTGAAAATGATTTAATAGGTTATAACTTGTGATTGCAGTGGTATTATTGAATTTTAAACATAAGTATAAATTATATTTAAGTAATTCTTAATGAAAGGAAGTGGATAAGTGAATAAGAAATGGACAGGTGTCCAAGCTATAAAGTTAAGATTTTTATTACTCTTGAAAGACAAGCTACCATACTTATCTTTATCTTTCTCGAAACTTCTTTCTCTAGAGTTCCTCCAACATAGAGTTTTTCATCAAATATTCACCAAAGTTAAATCTTGTTTTTCTCTGTTTGTCATCACTTCCACTTTGATATTTCTTTCTTCTATGCCAAGATAAACCGAACCTCCCTATCAACTTTCAAGTTGATGTACGTGGGTGTATGAGGGATTAGGGTTACGTAATTTTGCAGATATTAGAGCTTCAAGCAAGTAAGCTTATTATGATTATGTATTTTTGTATGAAATGAAGCATGCATCGTTAGTTCACTATTAAATGGATGAGAAATAGTGATATACATATTTGCTAGAAAATGAGTGAGAAAATTGGGGTATGTCGTATTTGTTGATTTTTTGTGGATTTGATGACCGAAATGTTATGAGATAGTGTTAAATTGGTTTTGGAGTTGAAAGATCAACTAAAATATGTATGTGAAGAGAACAGAAAAATTTGGAGAAAAGGATATGTAAGTGCTCTGTTATGTTGATGTTTTTACTGTACATATATACGTAAGTTTTGGAGTGTTTTTAGAGATGATTAAAAATGAATTTAGAGTTAAGAGATAGGTGTATGGTGATGTCTGGAAATGTGAAAGAACGATTAAAGTTATAGTTAAGGAATAAATGAAGAAAATACAAAAGTTAGAAATGCAGAAAAATTGAAAATGAAGAAGGGCAGAAAATGTGATGAAATGCGTAAGTGTTCTGGTTTTTGGATGATTATGAAAAAGGATAGATTTTTGATTTGGTTGTGATTTGTGAGCTTAAATGAAATAGGAATGAAGAGGAAATATTGAGATTTAAGCAGAAAGTTGATTTTGTGTGTCTGTGTCTGTGTGTGTGTGTGTGTATACTCTGTTTTCCTATTCACTAGTCACATACGGGTATTTATGGGAAAAATTGTGGATGAGTTATTGATATCAAAGTACCAAAGGATTGAGATTATGATTCAAAGAAATGATGAGTGATTAAATTATGAAATGAAAATGAGCTTTAGATATGAAATTGGTAAGGTACCTAGGATTGTCATTGAGCGTGCATTGTACATAGTCTATTTATACAATTGTGCATAAATAAATGCTTATAAGTGTGAAATTATTAACGTGAGTGCAATGTGTGTCTTGCATAAATGGGTTATGCAAGTTAAAAGTTCGCATTCAGACGTTTCCAAAATTTAGAAGCAAATGCTAATCTAGAGCGTACTGTGAGTAGGCCTAGATGGTCTCATTTCATTGTTTGTTTTGTTTGAATTTTTGTATTGATTGACTACTGAATGATTATGTGAATGTGATTGATTGCGTTGGTTTTCGGATAGAAGGTCCGATGATGTGATGAATTGATTGGGATATTGAAGTGTTACTTGTATGTGAATGAGATGAACTAAGTGTACATAATTTGATGATAAATGTGTTTTAAATGAGCATTTGCATGTAAGTGAAAATGTGATTCTCAACTTAATGTTGAATGCCGGACTAAGGTTCGATGATATGGGAATGTAATTGAATGGGATCATGCAAATGTGATTGATACATTCCATTTAATGAATGCATGAAACATAATGGCAGTTGTGGCCAGAGTAGCCATCGATCAGAGCTTAAAGCTCAACGAGTGAAAATGAGCCTCAAGCTCAAAAGTGATTAAGAGCCTAAGGCTCACTATGTAAAATGAGCCCTGTATCCCCCAAGCAAATAAGGGACAGTTAGTAATGAGCCTGGTATCCAATGAATACGGGACAGTTTAGGCACTCGGTCACAACAAAGTAACAAATGGAACGTGCGTCCCATGTGCACTGCATATGCATAATATAAATGATTAAAGTGTATTAAGTGTGAAATGTGAAATGATGTGAATGTTAATTATGTGTTATGTGACTGGGTGAGCCATTGATGAAGGTCACTCATTGAGTTCGCAAAACTCACCTAAAATTTGCAAATATTTTTCAGGACTCAGAAGAATACCCCGTTAGGCAAACAACAAGGGAAAGATAAAGGTCGGGATCAGTTCGCGTCTTCATTAGTGTTTTCCTATTTTTTTATAAATTTGTATTTCGCGATTTCTGTAAAATAATGTATTCCAAAATTTTTGTATAATGTGTATACAAAGGTTTTTACGGTGGAATGTAAAGACATTATGACTAAAGTGTTTTGTATTTGTAATGGGCCCAATGGCTATTGAAATCCTATTGATTGTATTGTGTTGATTGAAAATGTTTATGAATGAAAGTGGGCCCGAATTTGTTATTATTTCTGCATATTTTATGTTTAGGTTTTCAAAAAAAAATTTATACCGATTTTTAAATGATTGAGTGCTCTAACATGCCACCCTTGCGGGGCACGGACTCGGATATCACGCAAGATATCGGGTAAGTGTCTTGGGGGAGTGGGGTGCTACAGGTGGCATGTGAGAATAGTCATTCAGTCAAAACTTGTTACAAATTTTTTTAAAACAATGTACACGTATATGGAAATTATTCATCAAATCAGTCCCACTTTATTAAAAACATTTCCATTCACAAGTGTTACAATAGTCACTTGGGCCCATTTCAGATATAAAATACTTGCAATCATAATGTCCTTTCATTACCAAATCGTTTACATACACTTTGTACAATTATTGCGGGACATAATTCAAAAAAACACAAAATCATTGAAGACATATATAGGTGCAAACTGATCCCGACCCTTAATCCATATCTAATCTCAGTGGCTATACTCCACTTAGCCTAACTGAATAATTCCTTGAAACTCGAAAAGCCACGTTACAATTTTTATGAGTTTTGTGAACTCAATGAGTGAACTATCATTGATGATTTTACCCAGGTTAAATACACAAAATCACATATTTCACATATTTTCATTCATAACATATATATTCCAAATACTCACATTAACATGGCACATCATATAATCATTGCGAATCAGAAGAGATATACACAATTACAGAAGCATATGAGACCCCAGATTCGTTATTATTGTTGTGACTAACTGCCTATCACATACTTATACAGATACTGGCCCATTGGGCTCAATCAGAAACATATATCACGGAGTGATTGAACTCAAGTTTGCTATATTATTTATTGACATTTTCATAGTTTTTGTTATACTTTTCGGCTCCTTTTGTTTGATATTGTGCTTAATTTGATCCAAGAGTACTTGTTTTGAATTAATATGATTTGAGGGTCAAATTGTCATAATTAATTAACAATTGCACTCCCTTAAATTATAGGACAAAGATATTACAAATTTTTACTTTTCATTGCAGGTTTGAAGGGGAGTAGAGCCAACTCAAGATGAGTATAACCAAAGTGAAGCAAAGAAAGAGAAGCCATCAGATGACTTGTTGCCGCGGCGACGTCAGTGACTCACCGCGACAAGAAGTAATTACCCTGTCGCGGCACGCCATGAAGGAAAATCTCACCGCAGCGTGAATCAATTATCTCGTCGCGGCGAGTGATCAGAAGGTACACGCCACGACGCAACTCCCTCTCATCGCCATGACGAGCGATCCAGAAAATGCACATCGTGACGTCGATTAATTATCTCGCCATGGCGAACGGTCGAGTATCCGGACTTAAATTGGAAAATCCTCCCACTGTTTCAGCCCGACCCACGACCTATCCTATAAAAGCCTTGCTAAAATAGGTTAAGGGGGATAGATCATTCATAGAGAGACAACATTCGGCAGGGAGACAGAGGAGCGAAGAAAAAAGAAGAAGAAAGAAGTCACGGCCTTACCACCTAGGGTTCCCTTCGGGGTTCCCTTGGGACAATGTTCACCTAGGTTTTCTTTTCTATTTTCACCTTCGACTTCCACCATGCTAGCTTGGATTCATTGTGAGTTGTGAAGTTTCCGGTAGCAATGCGTGGTTAGGCATTCCTTTTCTCCTAAAGATGTAGTGATGGCTGGAGTTTACCGAGCTTCAAAGGGGAGTAGCTTAATCTGTAGTTTAGCTATGATTTATGAATGCCTATGTCTAGGATTTGTAACTTGTAGTGAAGCTACTTGATTATATGTCCACTTGTGATCTTGTTGATTCTCTTTTATCTTCCCAGTTGTGTTTGATATTGAGTTGACGCTAGATTTCATTTGACCCATTGCATTGGAAAATCCACCGCACACACTAAGATGTGCTTAATGGGATCTTGAGAAATGGAGTTCATTGATCAAGATACTGGACTTAAAGAGTCCTTTAAGGTTCTAAGGCTTAAGAGCGCTTAATGGGGTCTTGAGAAATGGAGTTCATTAATC
>JAOTBA010000007.1:10790982-10811328 GCA_025629845.1 Erythroxylum squamatum | reverse complement strand
TTAATGAAATAACCCTTCAAGGCAATATGAAATAGGCACGCGTTCATGTTTTCGCAAGAAGGTTTAAGAGTTGGGTTTCGGAAACGGGGGCTAACAAAATATGTCCTGTATAAAATATTTATGATTCGACAAAACAAAAATATCTTCCTTAAAAATTTTATTGTTAGATATGATGTCATGATATGTGGGAGTTATTGAGTTTTGTCCATTAATCTCATAGATTTGGCCATGGAGATTGCAGAGGGATGATGACAACAATAGAGAGTTGTTATTAGGTCAGGTTGAGTAGTAACTACAAGAAAATTATCAATTAGTGATGGAAAATTACTGACAGAAACTGAACCATAGCATATTACTGACGAAAGATCATGTTTCATCGGTAAAATTGTCGGGAAAAATTTTATTTTGCGACGAAAAATATATCCATCGGTAAATATGGAGGAAAATTATCCCGACAAATTTTTCAACGGAATATAGCAACGAAAGACAATTTCCGTCAATAAAGAAGGCAGAATGCTTGGCGGAATAAATAAGTTTTAGGTTACTGACAGAATGCATTTCCGTTGGTAGATTTCATCGGTAAATTTTAGAGTAAATGCTATCGTTTGCTTCAACTTCAAAGTTTAAAAAAAAGGAAAACGACGTCGTTTGGTGTTAGTTTAACTAAAATGAAACCATTGTCCCCCCCCCACCCATTTCCCCTCCTCCATCGCAGCTAAGTTATTTTCTTCTCTTCTATCGTCGCCATCTGACCGCGCCTCCTCGTAGTCCCACTGGCCTTCTCGTCTTGCCACCATGCATCTTCAACGTACCACCTTCCTTGGCATGCCACTGTCCTCATCTTGGTCGCTATCGAAGGCCACCGCACATCCTTGTCTTCGTCATCCTTCTTCAGGTACTATCTCTCATGCCATCAAAACAGTTGTCGTAGTGTATGTTGCACTCTTTGGTTAGTCTGAACCGTGCTTTGAAAGTTGGTTAAACGTATGAGCACGAGAAGTGATTTTGGATTCGAATGGTGTGATTTTGTGAACAATTTTCACTTGTAAGAATAGGCAATTTGTACTAGTTGACAATAACATCACTCACAATTACTACGAAAGTGCAGTGATCTTTGTTTTAAGCATTTGAGTTATTAGTTTTGCAAGTAACTAAAAGGTTTTAGTTCCATTCTCCAGTTGAAATTGGTCGTTGGAAACTGATGAAGTTCATAACCTTAAAAGTATAAAAACATATAGCATGACATAATGACCTTAACAAGGGCCTCTTAGAACTACCATATTCCTCCACTTAGCAGTACTCTTCGGATGTTTTCCATCATGGAAATTCAACTTAAATACTTGATAGAATCCAAGTTTTTGTGTGGCACTATCTATAATAAATCCAAGTAACAGGGGCCAAGTTTGGAAGGCATAATTCTTTTGCGCTTAGAACCATTGATGAATTACAACATTCTATGCTTGTAATATTGGAACACCAAGGAAGAATGTGAATGCATCAATAAAGTTAACTTTCCATGGCATTGCATTAGTGGCTTTGAAGTTCAAGAATTGTTTACTATTTTGTTTGGTATATTTTGATTAAAATTAATTAGTAATGGTTAATATAGAGAGTAGGAGATTTATATATGAGATAATGGTGGTCATTTTCAAACTAGAAAGGGAAAAGAAACTAAATTAAGTTATAATTTTGCATTATGTAACTTTAAATGATGCTCGATTAAATATTCAAATGAGCATAACTCCTTCTGTTTACACAATAAGGCCATATCCTTGTTTTTTTCATGTTAAAACTAGAATATAACATGTTCATCAATTCAAAATTTGACTATTGGCTGGTTATATATTTGCATAAATGATTAGGTAATACCTAAAGCAAATTAGAAGATTTGTTTTATATTTCTCATTTGAAATTATTCATGGAGAAAAATACACAGAACAAATGAGATATTAAATGCATTATGGCTTGGTGCATATTGTTATTATAGACCTAAATTGTTTTAAGGAGTGAAAATAGAAACCAAGTAAGAGAACTTATATAGAAAGGACAATTTACGCCAAATAAATAGTTTCCATGGTATAGTAGAGTTATTAGAGAAGCATGACTTTTGATGCACTATAATAATACTAGGGCAAGTTATTTTGACAATTTTATGAAATTGTAGATATTGTCATATGTTTGTTTCATCTAAGAAGAAAGTCTAATTGGTAAAGGGTTATGAAGAAGATAATTTAATAGATTTTACAATATAATTATACTAAAGATCATTTATGAATCTCCATGTAAATAATTTCAGAAAAAATGAGAAAAATGCTAATATTCTTTTTCGCAGACCCTATTTTGTGTTGAAGAGTGTTGCTTATCCTTCTTCTTTGTATTATGTAGTTGTCCGTCCATCTAGGTAACTCATTCAACTAATGTCTACCATATGTGTAGCTTTAATAATACATTAATTAGATGCGTTTGAGTTTTGTGTGAATGCAAATTAAAGAGGTCTTGATTTTGTGTTGTTGTTTAGAATATTCTTATAATCATTGATGAGTTTTTATGTTCTTCTTTAATAGTATAAGTATTTATGTTTGGGTTATGTTTGAATCATTGATGAATAGATGTATGATTACATAAGTATTTACTGTATGTGGAATGAGTTTGAGATCTTATGGATGATTTGAGACATAATAAACCCTTAGGATGGTATATAGGCTTGAAACTCGTGATGCAGCTCCCATGAGGCTTATTGGTGAAAACTTCCACGAACCTAAGAGTCACAGCGACAACTTGCTTTCTTGATTCACAGATGTAAACAATGTCACGTACTATAGTATTGAAATCAATTGTAGGTGATTAATTCAAACATAATATTTAAGGGATGTTGTGTAAAGCTTAATGTTCTGTAAACTTAAGGGACATGAAGGATACTAACTATGAAATTACTTTTTTAAATTAACAACTTTGCATAAATGAGTAATGTTGATAGATCTTGGATGTATAGACAATTAACACCTGATGGTTTCATTAATCCTGAGTTTGTTGAGGGAGTTGAAGGCTTTTATTCATTATGCATGTTCTCAACCTGCATATATGGATAACTCAAAGATAAGATGTCCATGTAAAAAATGCAAACATATTCATTTCCTTCCTATTAATGAAGTAAATGGCCATTTGCTGAGAAAAAGGTTTGTTCCAAATTATTTTAAGTGGACACGACATGGGGAGCCATTGATTTTTAGCACCTTGGATGAGTTTGAAGGGGGATTGGATTTAGAATAAATAATGTAAGTGCAACTGAAAATCCTTACATGCAAATGGTTTATGATATAGCCGGTTATACCTTTCAGGAAAATATAGAAAATCTTGAAGAAGACCTGAACCCACATGCAAAATAATTTTTTAACTTACTATACTCAGTTGACCAAGAATTATGGCCAAATTGTGAGACAATGACTCAATGGTCTTCAATTGCTCGAATATTGAACATAAAGTCTAAAGGGTATATTTATGATCGTAGTTTTGATAAAATTCTTGGACAGTATAATGAATTATTTCCTCCTAATCATACAATGGTTTATAGTTTTTACAATATGAAGAAACTTATTAGGAGTTTTGGTTTGCCTGTTGAAAATTTTGTTGTTGCAAATTGGGATGTATGTTTTATTAGGGAGATGATGTGGAATTACAAGAGTGTAAATTTTGTGATCAATCTAGGTTCAAGCCTAGAAAGCATTCTATGAAATAGAAATTAGTACCCTAGAAGCGGATGTATTGTTTCCCGCTAACTCCGAGACTTCAAAGACTATATGCTTCTGATGTTAATGCATCTCGCATGAGATGGCATAATGAACATGAACAGGAAGATGGAATAATGAGTCATCCATCGGATGCACTGGCATGGAAACATTTCAATAATACTCATTATGAGTTTGCAACTGAAAGTCGAAATATTAGGTTGGGATTGTCGACGGATGGATTCCAACCTTTTGGTCAATTCAGCCAACAATATTCATCATGGCCAATCATAATTACTCGTTATAATTTGCCTCCATAGATGTGTATGATGAGGCATATATGTTCTTGACAGTGATTGTCCCAAGACCTAAAAATCCAAAGCATAAAATCGATATGTTCTTACAACCATTGATATCTGAATTACAACATCTTTGGGAATATGGTGTGGAGACATATAATGTGTCTCTGGAACAAAATTTTGTATTAAGAGCAGCTTTGATGTGGACTATTTAGTTATTTTTCGGCATATGCTATATTGTCTGGATGGAGCATAGCAGGGAAATTGGCTTGTCCTTGTTGTGGCAATAATTCTGATGCGTTTTATCTTCTAAACAAGGGCAAAACATGTTGGTTTGACGACCACAGTAAATTTCTTCCTCCAGATCATCTATTTAGTCGCAATAAACAAAAGTTTATTAAGAATAGGATGGTACAAACTCCTCCTCCCCCCTCAAAAATCTGGTGAAGAGATATTGTAGGAGAATGATGAATTAGGGTTGCTGAAAGTTATAGAATTTGAAGTTGAACAAGTTAATACAAGTATTAGTAAAAACTTTTGTTGGAGAAAACCAAGCATCTTTTGGGATTTGCCATATTAGAAAACTAATATGATATGTCATAATCTAGATGTGATGCATATTGAAAAAATATTTTTGACAATTTGTTCAATACTATAATGAACATTAAAGGGTAGATAAAGGACAATGCAAAATCACAAGCTTATTTGAAACTTTTTTGTAGAAGGAATGAGATAGATAAAGATCTTCGTACTGGTAAATATTCGAAAGTATATTACACTTTGGACAAAAAACAAAAGAAAATTTTGTGTGAATGGTTGAAAAGTCTAAAGTTTCTCGATGGTTATGTTTCAAACTTAGCAAGGTGTGTGGACATGAGAAAGTACAAATTATTTGGGATGAAAAGTCATGATTGTTATGTGTTTATGAAAAGGCTAATTCCAATTGCATTTTGTAAGTTGCAACCGAATAAGGTTTAAGAAGTTATAACATAATTAAGTTTGTTTTTCAAAAGCTTTACATCATCTGAAATAAAATTGGTTGAAATAGAAAAACTAGAAAGAGAAATTCCAGTAATTTTGTGTAAATTAGAAGGAATTTTTCCTTCAAACTTCTTGGACTATATGGAGCATCTACCTGTGCATTTAGCACATGAGGCTAAACTTGCTGGTCTAGTTCAATATCGAAAGATGTATTCGTTTGAGAGGTAATTATGGTAAATATTTAAATTGAAATAATAACATGTTTTAATAACATAATTGTAATAACCCTATTCTTTAATGTAGTCATTTGCATCACTTGATGAAAAATGTCAAAAACAAGGCTATAGTTGAGGGTTCGATATGTAATGCTTATTTAGTGGAGGAAGCAAGCACATTTTGTTCACATTATTTTGAGCCGCATGTTCACACAAGAGAAAGAAAAGTTTCTCATAATGACGATGGGGGAGGAACGGGTGATGCTAATGGTAACTTATCTATTTTCATATATCTTGAGCAAACATATAGACCTTCAACAAGAAGAATGTTAATAGAGGAAGAAATAGAGACTATCCATGGTTATATTTTATTAAACTGTCAAGAGGTTCAACCTTTCGTGCAATAAGTTGAAATTGATTATTTGGGTTTTAAAATTTAGTGTTATTCACAATTGAAATAACAAAGAGAAGTTGGAAGACACTTTCCTCGATGGTTTGAGAAATATGTAAGTTTTCACTTACAATTATTGAAATGATTGAATTATAAGATTAAAGTATTCAAATGACATTATACTATTTAATATGATAATTTCTTTTGTGTAAGCCTTAGAAAATCCAACAGAACAAGTTCATATGTGATCTTTCGAAAGGACCTCTGCGAACTGTAAATTGTATCTGATGTATTTCATTAATGGATACAAATATCATGGTCATAGCATAGCAACAGTAAATAGTAAGGTTTGCATACGGGGAGAATTGTTGGATTACTATAGTAAAATTAGTGAGATACTTGAAATTGAGTACTCTGCATTGCCAATAAAGTGGAGTGCGGTATTTAAGTGTGACTGGTTTGATCCAACTTTGAATGTTGGTACAAAAGTGCATAGCTGATACAATCTAGTTGAAATCAACCAGCTCAGAAGCTTTAGACAATTTGAACCTTTCGTATTGGCAATGCAAGCAATACAAGTGTATTATGTCCCTTTTCCTAGCTTACAATGAGATAAGTCAGATTGGTTGGCCGTTTGCAAAGTTAAACTTAGAGGTGTTTTTGAATATCACATGGAAAAAGAGAACAAAGAATTGAAAGTGAAGCGTTTCAGGAATATGTTTATAAAATAAATGCATCCTTACATATAACAAGAATGAACCTTTGAATGATCCAAATAATGAATATGTTGAAATTTCATCTAGAGAGGATGAAGAGTGCAAAAGATCTAAAGAGGAGACTGAGTTTGATTCTAATTCTTTAGAAAAAGAAGATAATGATGATTTTGATTTACATTTAAGTACTAATAGTGATCAATTTGTGTTTGGAATACAATATTATATTCAATAAATTAATTATTGAATCAACAATATATTGTTATATATTGAATGTAAATTTTTATATTTCTGAAATATTCAATAAAATATGAATTTTAGGTTAAAATATGTCACCAAAGAGAAAACAAGATATGATGCGACCAAGGTTCAAACCACAATTTGGAGCCAGATACTTTCCAGGTGAAGCATCATATTCTACAATTGCAACAGAATTAGATGATGTACCTCCAGCTACTACACTTGTAGATAAGGTATCACCTTTCGTACCTGTTGCTACACCATCCACCATCCCTATACTGACAGAGATATCAAGGGTAAATGATACGAATGAAAAAGGCAGCCTCCAGCCTGGAGCTGAGGAAGTTGATGGAAAAACTAATATCACAATTGTCAACAATTTGTAAGTGAAAATACATGAAACAACATATGTTTATAATTAGGTATAGGTTTAAATTTAAAAATGATATAAAATCATTTTTATATTAGGTTGATTTCGTATGGACCGTGCTCAAAAAGCATAACACCCAAATTCAAGGAGAAGATTGATCTTGAGGATTATATATGGAAAAATATTTCTCAGGTAACAAAAAACTTTTATTATCAAGAGTTTGAGGTACAAAAGATATATTTTTTGTATTTTTTGTTATTAATTTGTATATATTAATTAGATAAATATTGTAGGTTATAAGTACTTATCATATGTTTTTTTTCTATTTTTTCATAAAGATTTTTTTTGAAATTTTGAATTTGACGAGATTATTTATATGGGAGAGACGAGCTCATACATGTTACAGAGACTTTGCTGGTGCTATACACAATACTTGTGTACGAGCTTCTTATATTTCTGAAGAAATATGGAGTCATTAGCAGTAGTATTGGACATCACCCGAGGCAATGTCCATTTCAGAGCGTAATTTTACCAACAAACGTGGAGGACCGGGGGGAGAGAATCTTCCCGAACACACTGGAAGATCTATTACCTACCATGAGCATATAGAGGGACTTGTAAGTATCTATACTTTACACTTATATTCTAAACTTTTTACTTTGATGTTTTTCAATTTAATTTGATGTGTGAATTTTGGAATGAAAATATGTGTATTATAGATAATGATAATGTTATAAATGTCTGATGCCATATATGGCTGTGTTGTTGAGTTACTTTCTTTATTCAACAAGGGGTAAATATCATAAAAATAGAAAAAAAATTCTGCCGAAATTTTGGTAAATTGTAGTTCACTTATAACATTTTATTTTGATACAAGAAAAGTCTATGGGCAGGAAGCTTACTTCCCGTCAGCTCCTTTTGCATACTCACACTAAGAAGTATGACAGTGGGACTTTCGTCCATCAGATGTAGAGAACTAAATGTATGTGAAGTTTATGCTTTAATATTAATGATTAATAATTATCGTTTATTAACATAAACATTACCTTCTGATAGGACCAAATACAAAAAAGCATTCAACGACAGCCTCAACAGTCTGAAAATGTTGATGAGAGTCAAACCTATCGTCATGCAGTAGGTGGTAGGAACTGTCGTGAAAGGATCTTCGACTTAGGTTCATTTGCGAACACATGTTATTTACAATCCTCTACATCCAGTACAGCAGTATCTAATAGGCGGTCCGCATCCAATGAAGTCCATGAGCTGCGGAGCACAGTACAGGCACTGGCAATTCAGTTCAACAGTCGATGGAGTACATAGCCCAACTCCGTAATGAGATGGATGAGTTGAAGGAGAAGGGTAACACCTCATCGCAATATTTAGAGCATTCACATTCACCAAATGAATAGAGTAGTTTTAGTCATTTTGTATTACTTAAATATTTATTGTTGTAGATAATAATTTTTTATTATCAATAAAGATAATTTTTACTTTATATTATCAATCAATTTTCTATTTTAACAAATTAAATGGAGAAACAAATCAAAATATTATCAACAGATAACTGATAACTGTATAAATTATACATCAATCATAACATTATAAAATAAAATTAAATGGAGGAAAAATTTTAAAAAATATCAGTAAATTTACCTACTAAAAAACAAAATTCGTTGGTAAAATACATGAATTTACTGTCAGACAACCAACCTCTATCGATAAAATGCAGTAAATTTATCGATGGTCGGTCAATATTCGTCGGTAAAGTTAGTCATGAATTCACCGACGAATTGTGGTATCTATAGGTAAGATTACCGACGGAAACTACATGTTTATCACTAAATTTATTGACCAAAACAGATCTGTCATCGCTAAATTTACCAATAACACAAAAATTACCATCGCTAAATATAGCAACAGAATAGGAGCTAGCCGTTGGTAAATTTGCGACGAAACTCTGTACTTCGTCGTTAATTATTACCTACGGTCGTTTCTCCGACGACGTGTTCCGTTAGTAAATTCCGTCGTTAACTTAGTTTACCAACAGAAAACCTTCATATTCTGTTGGTAATTTTCGTCGCTAAATCTCATTTTTCTTGTAGTGAATTGATCGCCCATTTTATCATTATCCCATATGTTTCTAATGTGGATCACATATTTATAGTGAATAGTGATGATGACAATAAGTATGAAGAGGAGGAATTCATAACATATAGGGTAAGAAATACTATAGTACTATTCAGTCTGTTACATGTTTGAAGGATTCTATTATGCGTATTTTGATATTAAATTAAAGTCAAGAAAATTTATACCAATTAAGTTATCCAGAAACCTTAAATATAAAACCTGACTATTCTTTAAGTTCAATGAAAACTTTTCTATGAACTATATAAGCAGGAGAATTAAAGTATTTTCCACTTATAAATAAACTTTTTAAATTTCTTGATCTGTCTATTGTCGTGATCATAATCTCTGCTTTCATTTTTACGGCATATGATTGTGGCAATAAGTGTCTATATTTGATACGACCTAATGTTGGAGTTAAACAAATGGCAAAGGATCCTTGGATGTCGGTTTTGCAAGAACACTCCAACCCGTAAATGTCGCTTGCGCTCTATCTAAATTGAGTATTTATATATGTCACTTTCTATTTCCTCCTTCGTAGTCCTGTTAATTTGTAGTCATGGCGCAGATCTAATACAAAATAATATTTGGTGGGAAGGGAACCATGCATAGTGTATTTCGAGAGTTTCATATATAGAGTTACCACCTCACCAAAAGTATTTAATAATAATAAGGAACTTCTTCACTGGATTAAATATTTTCATCACGTGAGGTATATTTCTCAAAATTTTTCATGTACAGCAGCTTTTTGTGCAAGATTCAAAGTAAAACGCAACACTCATTTCTATCCACCAAGTGCCCAACAATATCCTAAGCAAAGGAGTCAAGTCGCTGTCTCTATAATAATAATAATAATAATAATGGAGTGTACATCTTAGCAACTACTATTGGTGGATACATGTAAATAAGTATATAGGAACTATGACTTCATACATACAAGTTAAGAAAGAGTAGAATGCTTATGCAGGAATTTTGTTGGATGTGGTTTCTAGAAGGTGAAAGGTAGGAAAACAAAAATGGAGATGATGCTAATTAGAGTACGTTTAAGTTCTAGTTAGGATTGAAATTTGTGAAGGGGAGCTTTCAGGACAAATGGGACAAATGAAGAAAAGTAGCCAACAGAAATGCATACTAAAAGATACAGTCTTGTGGGTTGGTGACCATTTTAACCACTCCAAGTAATCTTTGTCCACATTTATTTAACAACAAAATGGAAGATGAGACTAGTACTATAGAAACAGTCCTAAAATAAGGGTTCCTCTGGACTAGTGTCATTAAATCAAGAAGTCCATTTCACAACTTGTGCCCACAATCAATGCTCATCTTCTAATACAACGTATAGTATTAATTAACGGTAATTAACAATAACAAGTTTTCTTGTCTGCAATTACCACATATTATATTTAGAGAAAAGCTCTAGCTAGCTTGCAGCCATGGCATTAAATTGTCATGTAGCACACTCAATTAGCATATAATATGTTATCTCCAAACGTTGTTGCGCAATACATTATGAATTTGTTGCCCAAAAATTTTATAGCCAAAATAGAAAATTATCAACTTACACACATAGACACCCTAACAAAGATGATGTAAGGAACGAAACAAGTTTCCTCTAAAGGGAGAAGTGGCGAAGAACATGTCTCCATAGAACTAGGGGTCGGTGGGTAGGAATGGGTGAAGGTAGTTGGCTGAGATCGTAGATAGAAGAAAGCTAACATGTCTCAAAACTAAGTGTGACCAAGACTCAACTCTCGTGCACTCATTTTCCCCAAATACCGCAATCCAAACTGTCCTAATAGTCAATGCCTGGCAAGGGGTATTTGGTACTTTGCCAGTATTGTCAAAACCCTAGTAATCCCACTTGCTAGTTTACGTAGGGCAAGGGCGTTCTCGTAAATCTCTTCCAATAAAAAAATATAAACTTTTCCATGCACCATCTTTGTCAACGTGTTAGCTGTAATTGTCATCAAAGATTTAACAAAGAAAAAGGACTAGCTAGCCATTGCAGCTTCTTCTTGAAGAGTTAGTTGTGGAGGATATATTAGACACACACACTTCCTCAATATAAGCTCTTCTTCTTGATTGTATTAATGCTTGTTTATTTCAAGCATCATTCTTGTTCCAGGAGTCTCAATATAATAGCTTTGTTGGTTCTCTTTTAATTCTGACATAACGATTTAATTAGCTAGGTTTCTGAGTCATAAGAATGGAGGAAAATCTTCCTCCTGGATTCAGATTTCATCCCACAGATGAAGAGCTCATTACTTTCTATCTGACGCGCAAAGTTTCTGATGTCAGTTTCACATCTAAAGCTGTAGTTGATGTTGATCTCAACAAATGTGAACCTTGGGATCTTCCAGGTACTATCGTATATTATTATCACCTAAAAAGTTCTATCTTCATGTCTGTTTTTCTCAAGGCTTGAAGTTAATTTTAGCTACTCCTTTCATGTTCTTAACTGAGCATCTGGACAATTGGTTCACCAATTCCAACTCTTTGGTTGACTACAATTCTTTTCTGGTAGGGTTTAGATAGATTTTGTGGCTTCTGCTCCAGAATGTAACTGTTTTTGAAGCCGACGCTGCAACTACAGTTTGAAATCCCCAAAGTCCAAAAAGACTCTTCAGTTTTTAAACTTTGAAGAAAATAAATGGACTCTATCCATTTTAATAGCTTGGTTTTAATCCATATTCTAACTCATTATGTTATCATTTCCTTTTTATAGAGTGCACCAACTAAAGTTAAAGACTTGAAGCTGTTCCTTTTGTATCTACTGATCATAATTGTGCTTAAATATTATCCTTTTTGCAAAACTAGTTGCTATCTTCTGGGGAAAGAGCAGCCAAGTCTGTGTAATTTCCGCTGTTACAAGAGCTGTAGTACCATGAATAAGTTATGAATCTGATTCCCCTGACAGGCTCAAAGAACATTGGGAGACAATGTATTGGAAAGAGCCGCAGTGCATTGTGTCATGTTATCTGAAATAAATATATCAGGCTATTTGCAGGCATAACTTAATAATGAACTTAGAAAGGTTTCGTAATTAGAATTATGAATGATATATGGTAACAATAGCAGAAGCAAGACAATATTTCTGAAATATATTAAGACAGATTACTGATGATGCCATATGGTTTACATCTGACGGGGATTCAGGCAAGGCTTCTATGGGAGAGAAGGAATGGTACTTCTTTAGCATGAGAGACAGGAAGTACCCCACTGGACTTCGAACCAACCGAGCTACTGAAGCAGGCTATTGGAAAACCACAGGCAAAGATAAGGAAATCTTTCGTGCTGGAGTGCTGGTAGGAATGAAGAAAACTCTAGTTTTCTACAGGGGTAGAGCTCCAAGAGGTGAAAAAAGCAACTGGGTTATGCACGAATACAGGCTAGAAAACAAGCACTCCTTCAAGCCTACAAAGGTATTCAAACATATCTCTCTATATTTATATACAGGATTTATATTGTGTTCTGTAATTGCAACTAGGAGAACGACGGTTATTAAAGGTTTTTTATAATCTTCTATAGCCACAATTGTGCTCATACTAACTAAAATCGTAGTGTGACCTTCCGGTGCTATTTACACTTCTCTTTCATTTGTTTGTTCTTTGTTTCATTGTCACAGGATGAATGGGTAGTTTGTAGGGTATTTCAGAAGAGCTCAGCAGGTAAAAAACCACAGCAGCAGGCAGCATCCTCGCAATCATTAGGATCTCCCTGTGACACAAACTCAATCGTCAACGAGTTCGGAGACATTGAATTACCAAACTTAAATAGCATTGCGAACTCGTCAAGTGGATTCACCAATCTCTCTACCCAATTCTATAACAATGAAAACAATGTAAATATGAACATGAACCCGAACTTGAATATGAACTGGGCTGCAGCTAGAGAGGCAGCAGCGGCTACTAATCTTCCTTCCCTTTCGTGGACTTCAAGCTTGCTAGGTTCCAATCTCACAATGAATTCTTTGCTTCTCAAGGCATTACAGCTCCGGAGCTATCAACAAAGAGAAGCTACTGATTACTCGTTCCTGACACAAGGGAACACTCAGTTTGGGACCGATTTAAGTTCGAATTTCCAAGCTTCTTCTTCCAAGGTATTAGAGTCATTGGCTTCACAGCCGCAGCAAGAGCAAACTTTCAACGCGGACTCCATTTGGTGAAGCTGTAATTAAACTAACATACTCCAACCAGGTAAAAGTTACTGAAACCTTATGTGAAAGGTCCAGTATAAGCGTGTGGTGGGACAAAGCTAGTTCCTGCCCAGAAGTGTAATAATGTTGTGAGATCATTGTGATCATCAAGAACTTCAGATGGAGTAGATAGAAGTAAACAAAAGAAATGGATAGGAAACCTTCAAGTAGATGTTCGTCTCTATGTTTTCCAGTGTCAAATGGTGTAATAATGCTTCATTGTGAATTCGTCACACTCTACAGATTCCCCGTTCATTGTCTTAATGTACCTTGAATTATCAATTCATAAATTGTTACACTTTCATGCCTCAATAGTTAACGTGAGTGGGATGAGATATTTTATCAAATTAAGGAGATCTACATAACCATTGCAGTAATTCATTCATGCATCAAATTCCCTTCTCCTGTTGAACTGTTAAATTAGGGTTTATTGTTCCACGTTCATGATATTTAATATTTATGGTAACAGCCATATTTTTTTTATTTGAATTCAGACCTTATGTCTTTTCCTACATTTTAATCAAACCCATTTAACATATAAAATTAAGCACCTGAATTTTTTTTCACTTCGTGATTTATGCATAAGCTCACGATGTGGTTAATTTATGTTCCTTGTGAATTCTTGATGTTTGGTTTGAACCTAAAACTTTAGAAAGTTGTTTATTATTTATGTGGAGAGTGATACTTAATTTCCAAGAATATTGAAAGATTATAGATATAACATATATATAAAAGCTGTTATGAGGTTATACAATTAAGGAAAAATGTACATCATTGGAATTGGCTTTATCAAGTAGATATGTCGAACTGAGTAAACGAAGAGCATTGGTATATTGAGAAAGCCAATTCCAACGATATAATCGTCAGTTCATGCAAAATAAATGTATTCATAGTCTAAATTAATTAAGCCCACTTGACTCAAAAGTGAAAGAGGCCGAAATTAATACTAGAAGCTCTAGAAGTCATTTGGCTAGACAATTTATACATATGAGAATTAGTTGAGAAGTGCATTATTCAAGAATTATAGACAGTTGATACATAACTGACTTTTTGTGTGTGTAAATAATGCATGAGTATAGTTAGTTAAAACATAGGAGAAGGGACTGAAAGTAGGAAGTTACTTGAGCAGAATGTGAAAGTTGAGAAAATCATGGAAGATAGCTAATAAGAACATGGTTAAGTGGATGGGAAGTTAAGCAGTTTCATAATTCTAGAGCATGAATAATGGTAAGTAGTTAGCTAAAATATAGGCAAGTGGGTAGTCATGACAAAAAATTGTTCAAGTTTGAAGGGATTATAAATTCATCGGCACTTAAATAATAAGGAACAATTATTTTCTAGACCAACACAATCACAATACAACAAAATCAGTCTCCAGAGATCAATTAACCTTTTCCAAATGCATTTCGTTATTTTTCCAACTTTACTTACTTCGTAAATTCACCTTTCTTATATCAAATTCTCTTATATAGTTAGTGATTCCCTTTTACAATAGTCAATTTATTTTGTTTCATATTTCATTTCAACATATCTTACCATTTTTGGAGCTTAAAACTCCATTTTCTAAATTTTTCAAAGCTCACTTATATTATTAATAGAAGTTGGGTATAACTTATAGGAGAATTCCTCCCTAATACACTCAGAATCTACGATTCCAAGAACATGGAATGAAAAAGAAATCGTTTTGCCTCCATCCTTAAAGGAAGAAATTCCTATAGTCATAGGAAATGAAAACTTTGTATCCCACATAGTAGAAAATATTAAAAAGGTAGCTTTACCTTCAGCTAACTTCCCTGCAAGCGAGAACCTAAAATTGTTGTAATGAAGCATTATTGTCTACAAAAATGAAGTTTTAGAGTTGAAGTCTAGCCCAGCCTTTACAATAAACACAATCAAAGTCTTGACACAAAAAGTTTAACAAAATATCCATCGCTCTGATATAATTTGTTGGGCAAATTTTGCCTATTTTAGCAAAGCAAAGCCCTGAAAGACCTAGGAGCATCCTGCTCCTAATGCAATGGAAGCTAGAGAATACAACTGCCTTCCAGCAACTATTATGTAGATAAAAGATATGTTCCTCTACACAAGAGAGAAGATATTTCTATGGCATCTCCTCGCATTAATATAGGTAATTATATTGACCCCAAATTCCAAGCAAATAAGGATTTGGTGGGCAGATTGAAGCTAATGGACCTAAATATGGTTTGGGAGGTAATATTGCAGTTGGAAAATTGTAATCCCATTGTTCACCCACCATAAATGAGACTACAAGTTGATATGGAAGCAGTCAAAGAAGCAGTTCAAGAATTGTATAGATCGGGTTTAAGATAGCTTGGCTGCTCAAAATTTCATAAACGTTATCCACAATAGAATGATTAGTAGAATCCTTATCGTCATAACTCCAAAATTCTTGAATTCAACTTATTTTCTAACGAATACGGTCAATCCACTATTGAGTACATCGTTAGATTCAATATATAGTGTGAAAATGATCCAATTATGAAATCTTCAACCATTTTAAGCTTAGTCTGCTCCTGAATTATTTAATAGGGACTGCCTTTTCATGGCATGCTTTGACCTAAGAATTCTATTTTTTTTTCTTGTACTAAAAGGGAATGATTGTTTCATGTTCAAAATTTTAAAACTGAGCCCAAAATTGGAACAACAGAGTCATTAAGAGTAACTCAAAAGAATGGTGAGAATCTTGATATGTTCCTCACTCATTTTAAGAAAATATGAAGTCCATAATAGATCGCACTTTTAGAAACTGAATATATGAAATTAGCTCAAAAGGGGTCGGACATTAAACTACAGAAGAAATTTCAAGTCGTGGAATTTCGTAATTTCTATGAGTTAGCTTCGAAAGTCTCTGAATATTAAAAGCTCTTTAGGGATGAAGGCCACCATAAGAAGAGTTCACTAGGCACTTATGCTATCGAGATGAATTCTTATAATTCAACATTAGTCGAAGTCAACATCTTTAGAACAAATCTAAAATGAAAATGCAAGTTCCATCAAATTAAGTTCATTATACCTTTAGCACTTTCAAATCAGAGGAGATTTTTTTATTATTTATTACAAGAAAAGTTTATCACCTTTCCAATAAAGCATAGAATTCCTAAGAAAGAGGAAATCAAAGGCAGAGAATATTGTAATTAAGTATCACAATGCTTAGAGCTACTAGAAAAATTCATGTTATGAGTTTAAGAATATGATCTAATATTGTATTAATAAGGAATTGTAATGTTTGTTAAAGCTGATTAGATTATGTTGATAGATGAAAACATGTTCCCAATAGTGGCAACAATTAATGCCGCTGAATTTGATTTGTGCCTATTGTTAGACGTCAAAAACAAGTTAATTTGTGAAAAAATGTTTTAGAAAAAAATCTTCGAGTAGAATTCACTCAAATTTATAATAAGAGAAGTGAATCTTAAATTCCAAGTTATCAGTACAGACAACCCAGGATTGCGGTACCACCATGAGTACCACCACTATGACATTGGTAACAAGTAAGACAACCAAAAATCCAATACCCTTAACTTAAACTTAAAAAAGATGGCTTTAGAGATAGAACTTCGCTTCCAAGGTTAAGAAAAATAAACTAGAAGTAATGGAAGAGCAAACACAAAGAAAATCATTTTGTGTGAAATACATTTTCTCTGAAATAAGTACTACAAACCTTAACTGCAAAAAGGGAAGGGTAAAAGTCATCAGTGAAGAGTGAGATAAGATCAAAAGTGAATCCTAAATTTCTTAGGAAATTAATTAGATTTCTCTGAGAACTAAGAAGAGGATTCCAATCAAGAAAAACCACTAACTTTTTCATTGATTTCCACTTAGGATTAGCTTGATTCCTTATGTAAAATGATGTGATTAAGAAGATGAAATGGAGAGGAAATGAGAAGAGAAAAATCTAGATTGAAAACCATACATGCACCATCCCTCTCTCCTGTCTTCTACTCCCATTTTATGAAATGTCTAGACTTACAAACACGCTTCAATCTCTTATTGAACCATGTGTTGACTTTAGGCAAAATTGCATATTTGGTCTTCTTCCTTTAGTTCTCATGTTGGCATATAACATCATCAATTGATTTCATTCTAGTCCATATTTCACATATAATTATTCATGTCCATACCAAAATGAACAAATTACCAATTTATCCCTATCTTTTTAAATTAATTACCATTATATCCCTTACTATGCTTAGATTTACTTAATTATTTATATTCACTTCTTAATACACCCTAGACATGCTATAATGCTTCTAGGTTATATGTTAGGGCCTTACATTATATCCTTATTATCTTGCAACATATAACTTATTTGCAAGCTATTAAACTTTTATATGGAAAAACAAGTGGAAGCAAACCGTTAATTATAAATCTAGGTTGAAAAAGGGCTTACTGAAAAGTCCAGCTACAAGACCCACAAAGAAGTACTAGTCGAGAGGTAACCCAATAATTAGGTTTTTATTTTGATTGAGTAGTTTGTAGGATTTTTATTAGTTATTTTGTTATTTTTATAATTTTAATTTGATACATAGATGTCGATAACTTAGCAGTCAAGCTTGTCAATTTTATTATAATTAACTTAATAATAAATAATCTAGGATATTATTTTAAACAAGATGTTGATCAAAATAATTCATTATGAGTTTGGTTGTGACTGTGATTTGATTTGTTTAGGCAAATAGTTAAGAGTTTTGATGATTAAGTTGATTTCAATTTAGTTCATTAATTTTGAGAATAGATATTTGATTTATATTATGATAATTTATGTATAATTTGTACATATGTTAAGGTAAATGTGAATTCTTTTTGAGCATTTTTATTACCCTACATATAAAAATAAAAAAAATAAAAATAAAAATGTAGTACATGAATAAATGAGCATAAATAATTTCACTTTGTTGGCTTTATACCATAAAAAGATCAAAGTTAAAGAATGGTGCTAGTAGCCATTTGAGATAGTGATATAGTTGAGTAACCAAGGGTATTTATGACAAGGTATTTACTCTCAAATTAAAAGGTTAGGTCACTTTTCAAACAAGCTTTTAAATGCTCTTAAAATGTTTAAATTTAGTGTTTGTTTTCAATAAAGGGTATGAAAGTGTTTAAAGGTTTTAACATTTTCTCATGCATGTTCACTTTATGTATTAAGTGGAATGGTGAGAATTGAGTTGAAACTTGAAGAATTGTGGACTGAATTGGATTGATTTATAATTTAACGGAGGTAACTAAATGTTTAACATTTCAATGAACTTTGTAATTGAATGGATAATAAAAAATCTTAATGGTTGTCCTTTTTGTTTAATGTTTTTTGGAGTTGTTTTTTAAATTTAAAAGAAATTTCATTAGCTATAGTAAAACTATAATAAATCTTCAAAGTTGTTTCTTATTAAGTTAATAGTAATGAAATCCATTTTCTTAATGAAAAATGTTAAGCTGACTATATTTCTTATTTAATACATTTTGCATGTTTATTTGAGAGTTTCTTATTGTTTATAGTACTAAATTTTATGTCTATTGCATTTTTAGTTCATATTTGCCTTTATAGATAAAAAGGAGAAGAATTAGGAGTGAAATCGGGACAGAAAATGAAAGAATTGAAGCTATTTTTTGTGGTTGCCTGTCTAATTCTACATAGTTATATGGGTGCCCATTTAAGTCTACACAGTTGTGTAGTCGCCTGTATAGCTCTCTAGGATCATATTTCTTCATAAGTTTCAGATTGAAGCAAGATTGAGGGACATGATCGTGTGAGTCACCATATCCACTTCATAAATAAGCTATAAATGAATTTTAAAAAAAAGAGAGAGAAAACAAGGGGAAATCAAAAGGGGTTCATAAAAGGCTCAGAAAAACACAAGTTGATGGCTTAACATGATAAAGAGGATTAAGAACAAGCAAGGAAACATATTTCAGGTAGATTTTCATCAATATAAAGTGGATTTCATAAAGATTAAAAGGGATCTCATTATGGTTCTTTTGGTTTTCTATTTTTCTTTTTGTTTTGATGTTATGATTATGAGCTAAATTTTTGTTAGTACCTAGATTATATGAACCCTGGAATTGACTTTGTATTGGTTTTTTTCAAATTAATTCATTCTTTGGTTTTATTGGTATTCAATTATATGTTCTTAATTACTCTTAAATTAATATTGCTAGCATATTGGTTCATGTATGATTTCTTGCAATTGAGATTGTGAAATCTTTTTCCATGAATAGATATACCATAATTGAAAGGAGTTGCATGCAAACCTAAAGACAGGTCATAAATCCTCTAGATTAGGATCAAACTTAATAGTGAAATTCACAAATCATTTAGTGCAATCTTAAGGGTTTTAACTAGAAAGAGATCTTAGTTAATCAACTAAGGGTTAGGTGTAAATAGTCTTAATAAAAATATTAACATAAGATAGGAATTTTCGCGGTCCAGTAAACTATTGATTAAGTTAAGTAGTGAAATCATAATTGCATGAAAAATCTTGAAGGGATTTGAAGTCCAAGAACCTCTGCCTTCCTTGATTTTTTTATATTAATCTTCATTCTAGTTAGTTAATTATGTTGACCTATTTTAGTTTATCGTTCTAATTTTATATTTGATTTAATCCAAAATCTATAATTTATTAGGTTGGAAAATAGAGAGACAATAAATACTTATAATTCTAGTCCCCATTAGATCGAGCCGTATTTGTCAATACTACAGTTACACTATACACTTGCATTGTTTAAAACATAAAACTACACATCACTACTTTAAAGGCACCATTAGATCACAACCTAATGTTTGTTCATCTATACAAGTCTTAAAGTCATTCTTCTCATAGCAGATCACGGGAGAATAAGCAATGCTCTCAAAACACCCTTTAATGTAGTAGATGTGGAGAAAGTAATCTTTAATCTAAATCTAGAAAAAGATTAGTCAACCATCCATTTTAGTATCTTATTGAATAAAAATAGTGATATTATTCTTCTATTAATCCAAATTTTGGTTTTTAGGAAGTATCATTTGTTAGAGTAGTGCCCTAAAGGCAATCTCCTTTAGCGCGTTTTGTACATTTTTATGTATAAATAAAGAAAGGCA
>JAOTBA010000007.1:10747303-10780405 GCA_025629845.1 Erythroxylum squamatum | reverse complement strand
TATCAAATAGAGAGGCATTTGAGACTTATATATATATATATATATAAGTCTCAAATGCCTCTCTATTTGATAAAGGTAAAAGCTGTCAATCTGCCAGAGCATTTTCTAAAAAAAGAAGGCGAAAAAATTGATTCTATGCCTTTCGAATTAGATACCTAATGCTAATCTAGGTTTGATCCTTGATTGGAGTTAATGATGGAAGAAAGAAAGAATATGTAGAATATATATTATACATGTAGGACAATATGAAGCTTTATTCGTAGACAGTCGCAATTGAAAGAACACTATTCAAGTAAAGAAACTTACATCACCAATCTATCATCTGAAAGGGAGGGCAAAATGCGTTTTACTGCAACTGGTGTTCCACGCCAATAGGCTTTCCAAATCTCACCAAAAGAACCCTACCAGGATAAGGTAACATCATTGATACAGCTTTCGGGTAGATTTTGAGGAAATGCCAAATTTTGTTTCCGGTAAATGACCACAAAATGTCAGCCTATATTACTGATATAAAGATGACACTTCAGGAAAAAGAGAGTAAAGATAATGGAACATGTCTGTGCTTCACAAAGAGTAATTATGAAAATATTGACATTATGTACAATAGTAATTTCAAGATACCAGAACCGGACCTTCCCAATGATCATAGCATTAGAGAAGTCAAACTCTGACGGGTCGATTTCCCAGTCACATTTATTCGGCAGAGGAGGTAGAACCGGCTTTGGTTCAAAATGGCTCCCGTTTTGTCCCTGCAAAATTCGTTAGAAATCTCAGACGGCAAAACATTAAGACAGAATGCAAGAGGTATCTATAAGACGTATATCATAAAGAAGAACACATGGCACTCTACAACATGAGTGGTTCGTTCTTAGTAGCAAATTGATCATAAATTATCATTCGAAGTGTCACAAAATCAATCAATTATCACTGGTACTCACATAGGACAAGCCACCGTAAGATTTAAGAAACTCAATCATGTTATGTTTTTTAGCTCCTTCTGCATCAGCAAGTGGCTGAAAAATATATGAAAAAAAGAAAACAAATCTCAGATGTCACAAACACTCTCGAAACACTTAATCACAACCAAACAGAAAAAAATCAGTAACCGTGTTCTTCCACCGATCTTGGGCGTTGACATCGGCGCCAAATTCAATCAAGCACTTGGCAACATCGATCCAACCGTGAAGAGACGCAACATGAAGAGGAGTGCGGTTATCGTAATCCCTAGCGTGAACGAGCGCGGGATCTTCTTCGAGAAGCTTCCTGACGGCGGCGACGTCGTTCTGGTGAGCGTGCCAGAGGATGAGGGAAGTGCGGCTAACTCTGGCCTTTTCCTTCTGTTTGTCTGACGACGGGCGACAGGCCGAGTCGCCGGAAGAACTGCCGGAGCTCATGAGACAAGTATGGGATCGGATTCGGTGTCGACGGATCTAGAAAGGAGATTCGTTCACTTCACGCTGCTTTGCCTTAAGCCCTCCTCTTTTTCTCTTTATTTAAATGATTTCAAAAAGAAAATGTCAAATCATAGTGTGAAACTGGAGCTTGGAAGTTATGGACTATCCGTTATTCAGTTAATCCTTTCTTTATTTATTTTCTTTCTAGTAAACATACGATTGTTTTCCTATGCTTTAAGGATTAGATACTGCATTTGGTCCGACCTGGTCTCGGGTTGATTTTTTTTAAAAAGAAGTCTTAAAATAGGGTCAAGATTAAGTTATTTAGTCTCAAATTTAGCCTGATCCAAAGTTTGATACATATAAATAAAATGATTTATCGGGCTCAAGTTCCAGCTATCTAGGCTCAAACTTAGCCTAATTCAAAGCTTGATACATATAAATAAAATAACGTCATTTTATAAAAAATAGCTACTTATATATTTTAAAATAAAATGCCTAGCTTGAGTTCGAGTTGGGCTATCTCAATTCCGGTCGGACTTGAATCTGAGACTCGCTTCTTAGGACTCGATCAATTGTCAACTCTAATTAGGATTAAAACTTTATTTCATTATTTTAGCTTCCAACATTTAACTAAGAAACTATATTTTTATAAAGATATAACGTTATAGTTAAAAAAATCAATTTATAATATGATGCAATAAATTTTAGCTAGGTCTATTATTCAAATTTCACTTAAAATTTTATTTATTTGTAACGAATAAAAAGGTGCACTTACATAACATGTCTTGCAATCATTTTATTTTGTTACATTAGTAAAATAATATATATCTGGGATGAAAATAGGCCGAGCGGGGTTATCCAGTGCTGCTAAAGCCTGGGCCTGACTTGAGAGTTGATTGGACCTGAGGTAGCTTAGCTTGAGACCAAGCCCCACTCACCTCGGCTCGAACTTTTTCAAAAAAATTAAAATGCAAAATGACGAGGTTTTGTTTGTAAGGGTTGAGCCTTGGGTCAGCTCAGGCCTGGGTTGTCGATTTTTTTGAGAAACTTGGCGCAAGATTCAACTGCCCTCAAATCTTCTGGTTCCTTCCTCTGTACCTACTCTGTGTCTATTACATTTGAGCCATCTATTTATATGGAACCTACATAAATAGATGACTTAGATGCAATGGACACAGAATAGGTACAGAGGAAGGGGCCAGAGGATCACGTCCCGATTCAACTTGAGGCTTTATCAACCCGGACCTGACATGTTAACTTCATACGCCAATCGTGCTCGGGCCCAGTTGTCATTCTATATACAACTTAAAATCTTTCTTACTCGTACTAAAGAACTAAAATTCAATATATATTACGCATTCCACATATTCACTCAAATGCTCTGTCTAATTTTTTAAATCTCTTAGTAACTGTGTATACGAAGATTACTTGAACATCTTATATTTACTTTTTTTAAATACACAGAATAACCCAAAATAGTTGTTAAAAATGAAAAACTAGTCACTCCAAATTCCAAAAGCACTAGCTTTGCCACACTGGTCGACCAATGTGGATCTATAAACTCTTGGTACAACTTTTAGCCTTTTTTTTTCCGAGACATTGGCAGTAATATGAATGCTGATTCGTACCGGTAGGTATGTATCGTATCGGATCAAAATCGGTGCAAAATAAAGAGTCGATATATTGGGTTTAAATACCAATTGATACTGGCCGGTATTCCCAATACCAGCTGATACTGAAAATTTTAAAAAATATGAGAACTTTTTTGCAAAATTTTAAAATTTTTTAAAATCTCCTACCCTCTCTCCTACATACCTCTCCTTCCCTTCTTTTTTCAAAGTTTTTTAATTAATTATTTTATTTACTTCAACTTTATAATTATTGTGAAATTTAAATTTTTGTTTTTAAAATAATAATAAATATTTTATTACTAATAATAATTATAAATTAAATAATTATTTTTTAATATTTTATATAATATTTATTAATAAAAATATTTTATTTTTTAAAATAAATAATTTAAAATTATTACTTATAAACTAATATTTATTTTATAAAATTTTAATTATTAAATCAAAATTTTTTTGAAATTTATATATTTTAAAAATAGATTTTAAATTTAATTATATTTATTAATAATTATTAAATTAATTTTATAAATTAAATTAAAATTGTGATTATTATTTATTATTATGATTTTTAGAGACAAGATTAAAAACTGCATAATATAATAATGAACTATTTTATAATTTATAAAAAAATAAAAGCTATTTAATAATTTTTAAAAAATTTCTGAGTATTAATTCGTATCAATACTGTACCGAATCATAATCCCATCCGTAAAGTCTATTACGGTATTCGTAACGCAAAATTGGGGCCTAATATAAAAGGCGAAGTGCGTTCGTTTCGGGTTTAAGCTTTTTCCTTTCTAAGTCTTTGTCATAAAAATGACTGGAAAACCAATCGTCGGCGATGGATTAACGGCGGACTTGGCGGGCATGACGAAGAACCAACTCTACGAAATCATGTGTCAGATGAAGGTATATTCTCTCTCTCTCTCGACGTTTCTGTTTTATTTTTTATTCTAAATTATCCCTGAACGCTCGACCTTTTGTGTTTTTGATCCATTTTTTCTTATCAACTTATTGGTTTTTTTCTTTCGGATGAAGGTATTAATCGATCAGAACAAACAGCAAGCTAGAGAGATACTGATTCAAAACCCTGCCTTGACCAAGGCTCTTTTCCAGGTCTTTTTCTTTTTAATCTTTTTTTCTATTTTTGTAAAGAAACTTGATATACTACTGTTGACTATTGCTTTTTTGTTTTTGCATGGTTTTGAGCTTTCCATATTTTGTAAGCTTGAATTGTTTGGTTTAGTTGGGCCAAGTGTAGATACAGGGTTTCGTTTTCTTTTTTGTATATACATCAAATAAATTCTCTTTGAAATTTTATTTGGTAATGCTTTATCATTCATCTTCTACCCAAATGTTCTGCATAAAACGATACCTCCTTAAACTTGTTGTCTTGCTTGAGTTCGCTAGTTTCATTCCAATGGGTTTTTTTTTTCTATTTTTGAGTTTTTATAAGGATGCTAATTCATTGTGCTTCCCATTCGAATTTAAACTTATGAAATTGATGGTTTCAAGGACTTCCTTTGAACTTGAAAGTTTGAGTTATAGAAATATTTCAGTTTACTTGTTCCGCAAATAATGAGATGCTGCATCCATTGAGTATTTCTTTTATTTGATCTTTAGTTTGAGTTTTTTTTTTTTGGGTGAAAAGGAGCTTTGATTTCATAAGAGTTTTATCTGGCAGTTAATGCACAGAATGGTATTTCTTATATCTTTTATTTTTGTTTGACGGTTGATTAACTTCTTGATTTAACATTGCTTGTCCAGGCACAGATAATGCTTGGAATGGTGCGTCCTCCTCAAGAGGTTTGTTCCTAATCTGTTCAATTTTCTCTCCTTTCATGTTGGTACTTTTGTATAAACACAAGGACTCCTATTTGTTCTAGATTCCAAATATCCAGCCAGTAACATCACACCAACCTCAGCAACCAGCACGTCAACCTCAACAGTCAAACATTCACACGGCACATTCACTACCAGGACAAGCTGGTTTTCAGGAGCAAACAGCTTCATCTCAGTCTCATCCACCAATCAGAAAGCAACAGTATGGCCAACCAGCAATATCAACACCTTCCATGTCTGCTCCCACAATAAATGTGCAGTCTCAGTCCATGCCACCACATGCCCTGCAGGTGCCACAGCAACCTAAGGGGCATCTGAATCCTCAATTAACTCCGATCTCTGTTCCACAGTCCTCACAAGTTCCAAATATACACCCACCTTCCATTCATTCTGCTTCACAAGCACTACCACTTCATCAATCTCGAATGCCTGCTATGTCCAGCCAGTTGCAACAGCCACTACAGACAACAGGAATTCCTCATCTGCCATTGCAGCCACCAATGCCACCACAGGCTAGACAACCTTCCATGCCTAGCTTCCATCATCAGTATGGATCCCAAATGGGGCATAATGTAGGTTTTCAACATGGGGGTCCTCAGCATCATTCACAACCTTTATTTCATGTAAGCTGAGCATACTATAATCGTATCTTCATAGTAGTATTGTTATCGTGACAATCATATTTGTAGTCCTCTGGTATATAATTTCGATATATATTATGTTAATCTTCTTTAACTTTTTTATTCAAATATTAAAATGTTTTCCATTAGAAAATGCTACTCGTCAACGCTTATAGATTATAATTAATGGTTATGGGAAGATTTCATGATGGTTTTAGCAATAGGAGAACCTCCATTGAAGGAGAATTAAAGTTAAGAGGAATTCAATAGGAAACTATATTATGTAGAACTATTAACAAATTATTATTGTGCTGAATCCCTTATGGTGTTGATGGAAGAAAATTATATGTTTTTCTTAACAATACTAAGATTGAAGTACAGAAAATTTAAATAGGATAACTAAATGAGGAACATGCAGGAAGGGTACTGAAAAGTTAATTGTCCTATAGGTAATAATATTTTTACTTAACTTTATTTCTTTGACAACTTTCTAGCCAGGTGTCAGGGCTCAAGCTAGCTTGGGTCCTTCATTTCCCCAAGGACAATCAGCTCTCCCAAGTCACCTACCGCCTCGAAACATGTACCAGGTATTTATATACACTAGAATGCTCATATAATATGGAGCATTTTGCGTTAGTCAGTCAATCTTTACTGGGTATTGTTGCCTTTTATGCAACACTTATTTAAACACATGTAATGTCTCATCATAATTATCCACCGTTGACATTATAAGATTCAAACAAGTATTGCAGTTGATGAAACCAGTTCTAATATACATCAGAGGGAATGTATTTATTGTGGTTTTCTTTTAATTGTCGATTGGAATTGGCTATCTGTGAACTGAGAGCCAAGATTTTCTGGAATTATCAACTAAAATGAATGATATGATACTCATTAATGTTAATTTTGCATTGCCTTCAATACCTTTCTTTTTTTTATTTTTTTTTGCTTAAAGGTTCAGGTTGGTGTCTATATCTTCTACTTTTGTATAAAATTACTGTTGATTATGCAAGATTGGTTTAATAACTGAATGCCTAGATTTCACGATGCAGTGTTGAGCACTTAAATTTTGAAAAAAAAAGTCACTTGCTAATAGTCTTCATTTCATGTATGGGCTCTATACTTAATACAAAATGAATCACTTGGAAGCATTTTCCTCTCATTTGAGTTTTCTCTTATATTTTATTGTTTACTTTTTAAGTGTTAGTCGGTAGCTAAAATTAGCTTGTTTACTTGATTTAAAAGATTTTTATTTATTATCTGTGCATAGACATGGTCAATTCATTTAAGTTCTATGGGCCTTGGCAATTTTAAAATTTTTTGATGCATGTTTCTTTCAGGCGGGAGCCGATTTCAACAGTCAAGCTGGGAGTTTGATGCAAGTAGATAGAGGACCTTGGATGCCTAGTCCTCCTGATAGTTCCACAATGGCCCAGCCTTCAGGACCACCACCACTGATTCCCAGTCAAATAGGCTCTGGCAATCAGCCTACTCCCATTGCACAGGTAATATTCCCTGACTTCTTTCTCTCTCTCTTTCTTTCTCTCTCTATTCTGATGTTGGGTTAGTTAGACATATCTTTCCCTGGTATTGAATTACCTTGTGCTTGGCTTGTGATCTAGTTTACGCCTGAGATGGAGAAGGCACTAATTCAAGAGGTCATGAAGCTGACACCAGAAAAAATTAATAACCTACCTCCAGATCAAAGGAATCAAGTGCTTCATTTGCAACAGGCATTGCTGCGACAAGGAAACTAATTTTTGTAGACTACAAAGGAATTTCAATATGGAAGCTCCTATCATAGCGGAAACTGCCGAATCAGTTCTGGTCCTTTCCGGCTAAATTTTCGTGGAATTTGATGCAAGATAGTCCAGAAACCTTTTTCGATTTTCATTTGTAGGGATTGAATTTTTTCCAGGGTTTCTCCAGCCATGGTAACTTTTAACTGGTGTAGTAGATGGTCTTTTGGTCCATTACTGTAATATGAATTTGTAGTTCATTCAATTGTCTTTGAAGGCAAAATATATCAGACAACTTCTGGTATTATAATCGTAATTTGTTTTTGTACTTGAGGATCTTCTTGTAGGGTTGAATATGAGAGAATGAATTGATCGAGTAAGTTATTGCAAGTCGATACATGCCTATTAGCTTTTAAATTTGCATATAGGTTTAGTGAAGAGGGGGAGCTTTAAAGTTAAGATTTCTCCTTTGTTTCACGATTTCGAATTACGAAAAAGCTTCTTTGTAAAATATAAAGAAAAAATTAGATACTAACCCTTGGAAAACAGAGGTTTCGTACATTAGGATTTGCCTTTACACCGGTCTAATGAAGTTCATTGGCGGGCAAAATGATTAAAAAAAAGGACGTTTTCTAATACACCAACAAAAATAAGCCCTTGATTGCAAATGAAACTATTAGTATTAGGTTTGATGTTCTAACTCTGTTCTAATCCATTTAAGCAAAACTGGTATAAGTGATCACGATTCTGTTCTAATCCATTTAAGCAAAACTGATACAAGTGATCACGACCCTTTTCATTGAGTGTTCATGGCGATGTACACCAACATTACTTGGATAAGCAAACCATAAAATCATAATGAATTCTTACAACCAACGAGACTCTTTATCGGTCAAGGATATTCCTATTTTAATAATTCACACAAAAGAGAAACCATTAAAATGGTACCTCATGAAACTTTGATCAAAAGGGATTGTTACATTTGTGAAAACTATCATATGATGAAATTAAGGTATGAGATATTTTACAACCAATGGGAGATAACAGTCAATCTGCATGTCACAGTGCCAACCAATTGCTAGAAAAAAGGAAAAGTGATTGGCGGTCCTTGCCTTTCAGAGCCATTTGCAGTTGAAGAAAAGGGCAACCCACATAATTGTGGTAGTAACATGAACTGATTTGCAATGACAGAATGATGACTCCCTTTATTCAAACTTTTAACATGAACTGATTTGCTTCCCAGTGCATAAACAATTATCCAAACTGCAATCAAACAGTTGGAAGGAATTTAAAATATCAGACCACAAATCGATTGTTTTCCTTAAATACATCCATATGATTCAACAAAGATTGACTAAATATTAATCAACCACTAGGAATGCAACCACAGAGCCAGTTAATTGGCAAATGTGGTAACTTGCAAAAATATACAAGAACGAATATTAAAGGAGGTCAAAAACTTCAGGTTAATAATTAATTACCTGTTCATTAGGCATAATGAAAAAGACAGCACCAGCTAGACATTCCAAATATGATAGAAGCATAGTTAACTGTCATTAGTCATAAAATGATCCTGATCTACAAAGCTTGAAAATTCAGAATCTTCATTAGCTTCCCCATCAATAAAGTACTCATTCTTGTAGTCATCATCTTCGTAGTCATCATCATCATCTTCTTCGTCGTCGTCTTCTTCTTCTTCTTCTTCTTCTTCTTCTTCTTCTTCTTCTTCTTCTTCTTCAGATTCAACATATGCAGCTTCAGCCCCGCTCTGCATATTCATACCAAGTAGTTAGTTTGATTTTTGCAAATATTACCCTTCTTTTCTAACAACAATAGCAATATTTAAGATGCAGTCACGACCACAAAGGGATTGTTATACCTCACAGATCCCGCCTAAGCACTCAATAACACAAACAGACGAGAAATGTACACTAATGACTTAATATGACAGTCTCTAATAAAATATTTAAAAGATTGCTTTGCAAGCTAGTCCTTTCCCTCGAAATGACGTAAATCTTTAGACAACCACAAACGAAACAACTGAATCCAAGTCTTTAATAAGTGACACATTAAAAGGTCAGAGTGAAGTGCATAAAATGATTAGCTAGGATATGGTAATTTCTGAGGTAGGACTAAGCTGGCCATGTTCTTCTAAGCTCCAAACATTGTCTGCATTATCTTCCTGAGCAAAATACTATGGATAACAACCAAAGTACTTCAGTTCATCTTATTACTGAAAGAGTATAAAATAGGGAATTTAAAGGAAGTAATGATCACAACAAACAGGTAATAGTGATGAAAAACTAGTGCACAAATACAGCATAATAAATCTCTAAACCACATAGTAAGCATAACTATTTAAGCTTCACACTCAAATTTGCAGGTGGTAAGCTATCCAAATACTTACCATTTCTTTCTTCATTTGCTCAATGGTTTTCTCCAAATCTGATATGTGCTGACTGAGAGCCTGAATAATTCATCAATGTAAATATCAGGGAAGTATATAACTTGACACTAAATGCATGAGAAAAATAGGGCATAGATCAAAACCTCATGCCGTTGCATGGCTACTGATCGCTTCAGGGCTTTTGCTTTTGTCAGAAGGTTTCTTGGCCTCAACTTAATAGGTCTCCGATAATTCTTCCCACGATAGAAAATAAGAGCAAACCCTTTGGGGACTCTTTCAATTGCCACCAGTATCCCACCACTCTCATATTCCAACAATCTTGCAGTATCTTCAACAAAGGCAAGGGTCTTTTGTTTGGAGATTAGCTTCACAAGTTCCCTATACTTCCAGTGCAAATGCATATTCTCAATGACACCGTCAAAGACGCCTCGGATACCTAGATGTTATCAAACAAAAGAGCATCAAATATACAGCTCTTGAATTACAAGTTCATTAATGATCCAAAGATTTCTCACCAAGAGGCAAGTATGCCTTCATTCTTAAACCAACTCTCCGAAACATGGCCCTTTCCTCGTCAGTGATTGTTTCCTGGTCATAATCTGGACCAGAGGGCACCATTGAAACTTCTATCTTGGCCAATAATCGTTCTGCTCTGAGCTTCTTTGCTTGAGCCTTTTGAAGAATTCAAATATTAAAATAAGGATATGAAAAAGACAATATAGATGAGAATACACACTGAAAAATTAAGAATTGTGATTGCGTATCCGTCATGCAAAAATTTGTCAAAGGTAGATACATAAAGTTGAGCTAAAATTGAAGAAAGCAGGCAGAAATTTAGATCTTTAGGTACTTCAAACTAGTAAGGGGCTACATAGTATTCATCCTACTATTGATCATGGAACACAAAAAGAGAACAACTTTTGTAGCTTTCTGCATAAAATTGCCAGATTGTAAATAAAGATTTGCTGCAAGGCCATTTGAAGAGTTTACAACCAACATATTCAGATCTTTAAAATTAAGGATTAAATAAATATTAAATATATAACAATCAGAAGCAGGAAAGAGATGTCAAAGCGCTTCTAGAGGAGTGTTCAAATTCAACTTACAACCCTATATATGTTACAAGCCATTAGTTTATAACCTTGAGTGAAAAAGAAGTTCAGAGAAATTACCAGCAAGATAGAATATTATACTTACAATTGCTAATTTGTGTTCAACACGTTTCACTAATCTGGAGGTTTTAGCTCTAGAATCGTCTTCAATCATTTTCTCATGTTCTTCGGGTGATACATTTCTTCCCCACCGAGCTTGGGCTTCGTAAAACTCTGCTAAGGTACCTGCAAGTGCCATTCCCTCATCTTCACCCGATGGTACAGCTTCCACCTCTTTACTTCTCACATTCTCTTCAACATCTTGGATCTGTTTTGTTAATTCTTGTCTCTCTGCTAAAGCAGCCGCAACACTAGTTGGCAAGAAATCCTTCCCACGGTAGATGACAATGAAATACTTATTTCTTAGTAATAAAACTCCTCCTGTTAAGTTCTGCAAGATCAACGAAATATCACCAGTTACCTGCAACTATTAGTTAATTAAGGGACCTACACTTATGTTTTTTCCCCCAGCTTCCAAGTAAAGCACATCAGTTTTCAAGATACAAAGTTGGCCACTAAATCTCAAATTTATACAAGATCATCAGCAATGACACAATCACTGTATCACAACAAAATACCACAGGAATGCTCACATGCATTAGTTGTACCTAATGCGTATGTACATGTGTGCGTGTGCACGCACGTGTGCACATGTACATACACATTAGGTACAACTAATTGTCCCTTCCATGGTGTGCAGGAACTACGCAACACACCTTTAACTCGTCAGCCATTAGTTTGTTATTTGTATTTTGAATGCCTCGCTTCACAGCAATTTTTGCAACTAAGCTCTTCTCCCAAAGTCTGAGTATCGCTGCTGCCAATCCTTGATGATTTCTGTTTCTCCCTGCATAGAAGCTCAGAATGACATGTGGCATAATGTCTTTAAAGTTGGGATTGCAACTGAGAATTTTACCGAATGGAAGCAATACCAAGAGCAAAGTGACAGGGGAGTGATTTAGCAAGTTTCCGCATGTTTGTCATCTCCCCATTAGTAAGACGTGATCTCATTCCCGTAGGAAGTAGCCTAAAAGGTGGTTGATAACCAGGAACTTTTCCAGGTAGCATGTCAGCGTCCACAGGAAGCACTCCTGTTCCCCACCATTCTTCAAATCGAGGGCCTAATCCATCTAGCAGTTGATTATATTCAGCTTCCTCTTCGGTCATATTCTCAGTGCATTCTGCTCTCAGCGCAGCTGGTTTACTCTTTCCAGGGATAGAAGTTGCAAGCTCCTGACTGGTCACTGTTGCCACATCAGCAGAGGAAACATTTGGAACAAAAAGAGCATTCCCTTCGCAGT
Source organism: Erythroxylum squamatum (assembly GCA_025629845.1). Classification (NCBI taxonomy): domain Eukaryota; kingdom Viridiplantae; phylum Streptophyta; class Magnoliopsida; order Malpighiales; family Erythroxylaceae; genus Erythroxylum; species Erythroxylum squamatum. The sequence goes on along the minus strand of JAOTBA010000007.1, from coordinate 10,768,317 downwards.
CAGCTATTTGAGATTTTGAAGGAGGCCCTTGATAATTAATCCCACGGAACACCACCATAACACTCCCTGCCCTCCATATAACTAAACCCCCTGTTCGACGCTGACCAATCAGTACAAGTAGTTAGTCAAACAATCCAAAAAATCCTAATCTAACTCTAACACATCTATCAAAATGCAAAATCAAACAACGCAAGGTAGCAACAACCAGTGGCGAATTCTGAAAATCAAATACTCAATATAGGCAGAATAGAACAACCGCTCGTTCAATTCACAATTCTCAAGACCAGGTTACCTCCACAAGTTCATGAGCAGTCCTCATATCATGAGCAAGCACCTCATGAAACTTGAGCCTAACCAACTCCTCTTTCCTCCATTTATCATGAATTTTCTGCAAAACTTCCTTTGTTAGCCCTGCTTTCGGAATGCTTATCCTTTCTCTTAAAAACATCCCATTTCTCCTTAATCTCCTCAGCTCCTCATCCTCCAATGTCAATTCCGCCAATGTTGGAGCTTTAACCCTTCTTTTCCTCTCCTTCCCAATCTCTCCCTCCCCCTCAACTCCTTCATCTTTCTCCCATGGCAATACCACTTCATCATCATTTTCATTTTCCTTATCCTTCATAGAAAAGATTGTGTCCGGCCTAACCCACTCTCGTTTTAACAAATCCGCCAGCCTCTCCTCTCCCGTCACTGGAGCAAAATCTCCGGCAGCGATTCCGTCGTCCCCTTCTTCTACACCTTCCCCTTCTTCAACCCCTAAACCCAAGTTTCTCAACCGAAGGACAATTCTTTCAATGGCGTTTTGGCCTTTGTCTTTGGTGAAAAATCGAGTCTTTTCTTCTTTTCCGTAGGGTTGAGCGATTTTCCTTGGTGGGTCTTCGAGGGGAGGCTTGCGAGAGGGCCATCTCGAATGCCATGGAGTATTTGGGGACGTATTAGGACTTCTGGGTTTTGAGTGCTTGTTGGTCCTGAGAGAAGCAGAGGAAGAGAAGTGAAGCCTCAGAGCATGAGAAGAGGTCTTAGGAGCACAGGAATTGGAAAATAGTGAGTGGGAAGTGAGTGGCAGTGAGGTTCTTAGTTGAAATTCTGTTAGTTTGGTAGTTGCAAGTGTCATTGTTCTGATTTTGTGGGAATGGGATAATTTCATTCCACGGGGAAACAACGTACAGACTGGAGAGAGGTTGAAGTTGATGATCTAATTTTAGTTTTAGCAGTTCTTGACAGGCTAACTTGTTCACTGGTGTGGCAGGATAAGACTTTCTCGAGGGATATTTTCTTTTTGGGCCTTGCAGAATTCAGACTCGTTTGCTTGAGCCTTTATGATTTTAGTAGATGCATCAACTTGATGGTTCATGTTTCTTTCACATTACTTTTGCTAAGCTTGTTTTTTAGATGATTAGATTGCAAATATTTTTTAAACAAAGTTTGGATATGGTAACACATTCAGTTTATTTTATGTCCATTGAGATACTTGTTCAACATCATACAATTCATGTTCATACTCCAAAAGCTATAATTGATAGCAAAGTCAATGCTTAATATGGAATTTGTAATTTGTATGATGCTTAGTTCATTCAACAGCCAATATTCACTGTATGACGAGTCGAATGTAATGTTTTAGAAGTTTGTACGTTAAATAAAAATCAAAACCTCAACCTCTGGAAAACGATTTAAACCTCAAAGAGCGCAAACAAAGAGGCTAAAAGTCAATTTAGAGAGGCCATGCCATCATATCATATTCATAGCAATATACTGTTGGCTGTTGCTTTACAAGAGAGAGTGGCAAGTGGTAACGCGCCAGAGTTTGTTCCCTTATTTCTTTGATCATTTACAACAACAAGAAGCGGTGAACCCGGGAAAGTAGTGACCTGAACGTCGTCTTAAATCTTCAGATCAACGGACTTGCAAGCTTTCATCCAAAAACCAGAAAAGGAGCTATAAGCATATTTTAGTCTAGTGGAATGTGGCAAGGACTGTAAGGACCTTACTTTTGATGACCTGTATGCCTATTTTTACTCTATAGCCTGTGTAAAAGGAAAGTGATAGAAGACAATGAAAAAAGCTAGCATGCAAGGTTCAAACTCAAGAAAATCCTCTGCTCATGAGTGGCGTTGATTTCATAATCTCCTCACCAAACTCTCTTATCTTGTTATGCAGCAGCTTTTTCTCAGTCTCAAGCTGTACCATATAGTCTTCTTGCGCATCTTGAAGGCTCTCCAACTCGCTCAAAGATGCCGAGACTCCCTCAATGTCGCTATCATCCACCAGAGATTGAAGCTTATATATCATCTCTTTTATCTGATGAAATTATGTTCATAATAACCAGCTTAAGATCTGAAGCTTGTATAATGGTCTTGGTTGAAAAAGTTGATAAGCAGTTCATTATGATAGGCACCTCATGACAACCTCATGATGCATCCCCATGTTGGCATGTTACAATTAATTAAATCTTAGTCTAAGAAAACCAAATGGCATCACTAAATACTGATCAAAAGCCTAGAAAAATTCAGAAACATGAAGCTCAGGAGCAATAGTCAAAGTTCAGGAAACCAGATTATCTCAGGATGCTTCAAAAAAAGACATGCATAGTCATCAAACTTCCAATGATCTGCTAATAATAGATTTTCTGTAGTCTGTTTTTCTTTTAAAGTAGGTCAATTTTACTTAAATCCTCAATATTATGTAGGTATACTCTCACTCCATTAGTAGTAATTTTAAGTGTAAACCAAAATTCGAACACCAAGTGTAATGACGCCAAGTGACTTTAAGAGTGCAATGCAAATTCCACAATGCCTAAGGACTAAATTGCCTTTTAAAAAAAACGAGGATTACAATCTCACCTGGTTTGATAGTCCGTGTGATTTAGTTAAAGACCCTTCAGATTCCACACTGGTTCTCTTCTCGAGTTCAGGAACCTTCCTAGTAATTTGGATATGGATCTCTCCTCTTGTAACACCTTGGAGGGGTATCCACTTGTCAGACATGTGGTTTGGAGGCAATCTCTGATATTCTACAACACAATCACCTATACTTGCAGTGGGTAGCAAAGCATTATGATCTTTCACACGCAACTCCAGTGGACTACCATCATCAGGGAACTCTAAGGTCTGATTCCAATGAGGATTCAAAGTTTTTTCCACAACCTGAAAAGCAAACCAAAGCAAAGCAAATGATTTTAGTAGTGCAAGAAGCATAGACAGAACAGTGATAACAAGTTTGCTATAACAAAGCTACAGGATTTAGACATATGATAAAATGCCATTTCTCATAAATATTTCCCATTAAAATATCTACTAAAGAGAATGCCATTTCTCATAAATATTTTCCATTAAAATATCTACTAAAGAGCATGTTGTGCCAAACAATTCCTGTAGGGCTAATTCTTAATAGTGAAAACAGATTGATCGTTGTCCTAGACTACTTTGAGAAGAAGAGATTTAAAGTGCAGGAGAACTGGCGTACATCAGGCTGAATGCTCAAAAAGACAAAAAAATGTATGAACAGTGAATTAGAGACCAATGATCCACAACCTTAGAGATCAAAAGATGCCAAACGCTGACATACACTAGAGTTTTCCTTCTTTAACATGATGGCATTGCTTCAAACTCTTGGCCATACGTTGGTCACTATAGAAAGAAAACATACAAATTCTGGTGAATCTGTGTCAACTATGAATGCAAAGTTCAAACCTTAGTTCTCTTCTTCAAGTTTCCATATTGCACCCTTACATAAGGATCGCTGGTCCCTCCGACATCTGCAGCTATAAGGTCCATAGCTTCAACTACAACAAGTTCAATCCAACCATTATTTGAACCTGCACCTGAATCCTGAGATGTTCAAGAAAGTGGGAAATGAGGGAAGGAAAAACATATTAAAGTGGGAAGCATCAATCTAAAGTATTATAAACCCGTAAGCCAGCACACTGGGAATTCCAATCTATACCAGGACTATACACAGTCACAAAAAAGTTCACAGGGAAAACAAAAAACATACATAAGGCTATGCTATGGACCATGAAAAGGGTATGGTAAAACTATTTCTGAGCCATTGTATCTCTTTAAGCACTGTACATTAAAGATAAATGATACCTTGGTTACCTCTGAGTTGTCAATCCTGACTGCTTCAATTTGCAGCCTCACTTCTCCTGAATTTGCCTTTTCAAGGGGAACCCATATGTCCCTCATTAATCCTTCCACCAGTCCTTCCATGTTCACTCTTGCACTTCCAATATTGTCATCTCCAAAGAAGTCTTCATTGTAGCACTTAATCATAAGGCATTCACCACCTCCTATCTCATCAAATTCAAACTTCTGGTTCCATGTAGGATTAGAAGCATGGGCAGTTGTTGTTCTGTGAAGAACCTGAGGACAAGCTTGCAGCAGTAAGTCAGTGTCAGGCAATAAATAAATCACTAAACTCTGGTATAACCTATGTTTTGACATTTTCAAGATCTTTAACATCAGTTAAGGAATCTCAAATCCTATAAAGAAAGAACTCTACCTTTCCGTACTGCAATTTAACATATGGATCAGACCTCCCAGATCTTTCTTTCGTAGCAAGATCCCTTCCCTCAACAACTGCTAGATTGATTTTCCTTCCCGTCCTCAATCGATGATTTGATGATCCACATGCTGATTGCTGAGAGCTGGCATCGATCTTGTTAACACTATGCGTACCATCAGAAAATTGCCATTCTTTTAACACTAGTTTGACTCTCAACTGCAAATTGCATTGAAACAACATAATTCCTTAGCTATCTTTTAGAGACATGAAAAACCATAACGAGCAGCCACACTGAAATAGCAAAGAAAAGCAATATTTGGTGTTATAAAAATATCAACAATTCAATAACCTGGTTGGACTGTTCAGCAAGAAAATGAGGAACCTTGATAAGTTTACATGTAACCATGGTTGTCAAAATTGCCAAATTCTCACTCAGAATGTCTTTTAGAACCATTACTTTGGAAGTTATGCATGAGCTTATAGATGAAATAATCCTTATCCGTACTGACTTTGCACAGTAGAAATCAGGCCCAAGTTAACTGTTAGGCCAAGACAAGAACCATGGCCTATTGCAGACAGTCCAAGGACCAGAGGTAAGTATAAAATTTTCTGACTGCTCATATAGTCATTATATATCTCAAATATCATAAGACTATAAAATTTTATTGATAGTTGCACGCGAATCCATCAATCTTTTCTTTGCGTGCCATTGGTACTCCAACGGTCGTGCTCTGATTTCTGACAGGCAGGTGTGGGTCTCTTGGGATAGTTTCTAGTTTCAGCCCATACGTTAAACCAACTACAGTGACGCTGCTGCCAGATACTTCCACAGCACTTGTGCACTCCCCAACACTGTTGCTGTCCTTGTTGATTGCTATGTCTCTCACAGTCTATACGTAACCTCATTGATTGTGCGTGTGTCCATCTATGGTTAGGTTCCCGGGCAGCAGGATATAGAATCAGAGGAGCATATGTTTGCAAGTGTACAGAGTTCGTTATTGGGTTTCATTTCTGGACTCTCGAAAATTTTCCTAAATCTTCCTTGCTCTAGAACCCTCGTCAGGAGTTTCACTCGGGTTTTTGAAAGTTGGCAACGTTTTTTTTAATCACATATTTTCTTGTAGGTGATGCAGTGGAGTTTCCAAGATCTACAAATGAGCTCGCCTCTGCTTCTAGCCCCGCTACTCATATCTAGGTTCTGTGTGGATAAAGGCTCCGGTCACGGTATCTCTACCATTGTCTAGTTGTCTCAGCTTTCTTGCTACCTACATTCTAACTATTGCTTTTAATTCTTTAATTCTTGAATGCCTCTTTACTCTGCATGTTTCTTAGATTTGATTTGTATGTGATTCCCCTATGTGCATCTAAGCATCTTGTTGACCATCTAGGCATCTTCTTGATTCAGTTGGTTGAGTTTCTCTACTTTTCTTACGACTATTATTATTATTCTTAGTATTCTTATTCTTATCCTTATTCTTTTCTTAATATTTATCTTCTAAACTTGAATTTTTTTTGAAGCTGTTATTATTCTTTTTTACTTTTTTTTTACTTTATTCTAATTATTTATTTATTTTTTATGTATCTATTTTTTTTTAACTCTTCATGTCACATTTGCTTATAGTCTACCAAAAACAGTTTCCCTACTATGTAAGGGTAAGGTTGCGTATTATTAGATCTCCCCAGACCCCGCATTGGTGTGGGATTCAACTGGGTGTGATGATAATGATGATAAGACTATATAGCGAAAAATGGGAAATGTGAAAGAAAAAGTAATAAATAAACATCAAAACTTGTTAGCACCTGATCGGTAAAACTACAACACCTTCTATAGGTAAAATGTATCATTTAAAAGTAATTAAAAATATGCAATTACTTGGAATCTGAATATTTTACCTCGCCTGAACCAACCCCCTCAAATGGAACAACCATTTCAACTTCTTTTCCACAAAACGCAGCACGGGTAGCTATTACACCGGAGTCAGGTCCTACTGCCCAAAACATTGATGAGTCATCTGCAACATACTTGATCTGCTCAAAAAGGTTACAAGAACTGAGAGAAAAAGATAAAATTCAAAGATCAAGCCAATAATTAAACTCAACTCATATAGATAGGAACAGAAAAATCATAGCAGGCATAAGATGTAGAGATTTAATATCCCTGGCTAAATTTCATGCTAGTGTTATAAATGCCAAAGTTGCATATACTTTGCAAGAAAAACCATACAAGTCACATTTCATGCTAGTGTTATAAATGCCAAAGTTGCATATACTTTGCAAGAAAAACCAAATAAGTCACATTTCATGCTAGTGTTATAAATGCCAAAGTTGCATATACTTTGCAAGAAAAACCAACTTTGCAAAAAAACTAAATAAGTCACATTTCATGCTAGTGTTATAAATGCCAAAGTTGCATATACTTTGCAAGAAAAACCAAATAAGTCACTAGTTATGTCTTAATCCCTCTGAATTTGAACAAAACTGTACCTTTATCTCACAACTTCCTACAAAGTCATACTTCTCACTGCCTGGGGTACAGTTGTAAAGCTGGAATCGAAGAATTCCCGTTTCTTCATGCAAAATCATGTTGAATGTTGAATCATATGTAGGACTTGACCCTGGTCTTATATTTGTTCTCCTTGTCAATTGTCCAAGCTCAACCTCAACAAATGTATGCAGATCTTCAATATCAACATGTTCTTCTGAAATACCAGTCCTAAGATAAAATTGTTTTCTTGCTGGGCTTCCTTTCAAATGACTCCCAGAAAGTTTACTAGCTGAAATGACTGTCACATGTACAATTCCGCCAACAGCCTTTTTCTGTAAATCCACTACTGGTAAACTAAAACATCGACGGCGAGGTTCAACCATAGTCTTCACTAAGGTTTCAGTAGCAATTTTGACCTGACTGACAAGATAAATTTTAAAAAATTCCATAAATAAGCATTTTCGTAATTCAAAAAGAAAAAAGAGAACATTTAAAGAACCAAAGGATTTGAAAACATTCTAAGGTTTCATGTACCCATTGGACCATAATTTCGAATTCCTGCTAGTGTATACAATTGGGATGGCAAACAGGTTCTCATATATAGCAAAACAAAAAATCCAGAATTCATGGAGATCTGAATTGAAACCCAAGAGATGAAGCACAGTGCTAAAAGACCAACTTGACAAGCAACTCCAAGAGACAAAATTCCAACAGCAGTTGACCATGTATCAATGAAAAATTCCAATCTCATCAAACAATACATCCCTGTTCTATATCCATTTGAAGAAACACATACCAATTGGAGTGAAACAGAGTACTACAATTAGATAAGAAACATACAAGCCAAGAAGAAACACCGGGCAGCTCTGTAGCTGGCAGTGACTGACTTCCACCACTTCCAAAGGCCAATCCTATGCGCACTTCAGGAGTTGATACAAATGAGTACAAAATTGCTCTCCCTTCTAGAACTGGCATCAAGAGAAGCTGTAAAATGTATACAACCAGTCAAGTAGTAACATAAACGTATAAACGACCAATATCTACTTATGGGGTGCGAAATGTAGATAAACTAGTTTTGCCTTATAGTTTACATTCCCTAAAGTTTATTTTCAAGTATACAATCTTTTTTGGCTTGTGTATATGCATTTTCATGGGATGTTGTGTTTTACCTATTTTTTAGCTTATTTCATTTACTCATCTATTTGTTGATAAAATGCAATCAAATCTCTAGTACAAGTAGTAGCATACATCCTTGGCAATAGATCATTTGGTTCCGAACATATTTCCCAGCAATTCTTTTTATTTCATATTTTAGTTATTAGTAGTTTGGGGAAATTCAAAAGGGACATGTATGAAAAAATGTTTATTAATGAGAGACGAACCTGAATTAATGGTTAAATTAGAAAAAACTTAGTAAGAAGGGATAATAAACAACCAGCCAGTAGATATAGTCCATAGTTGCAAAATAATTGTATATGGATGTGGGTAGTTAGCAATTCCAACAAGTTGCAATTATGCATTATACAAAAATTCACTTTAAGTAACATTGAGACTCCAGGAACACATGTAAAAACAACCAATGCACACACACAACCGCAAAAACTTATCAGCAAAACAACAATCAAAATAGAGATATCTATGCCAATTTATCTGCAATGCCAGAAAGTAATAATTTACATACATCACCCTTCATGTGGAAGCTGTTGATAACTATACGAGTAGTTCCCCTGAACGGCTTGGCAAGCTTAACCAGCAACATAATGCTCATGTCACTAGTGTCCCAATCAAATCCCAAACGCATAATTGGCTACCAAATAAACAACAATACTCTATGAAACTTTTGGATATATTTCATTGTTTCAAGGAAGAAATGATAATCAAGCCGCAAAAACCCCTAATGTACAAAAACATACACATATATAATGTGTTTTTGTGTCTATAACGTATCAATAATTCATGTCAGTTGCCTTTTATGATCATAATATCTTCAAAACATAATAGTTGCACCATTCTCAAAACTCATTTCTCACTTTCCATAGGTAACTAGGTACATCCATCTATAGATCCTCTAGCTGTTCTCTTTAATCATTTAAGATCTGGGCACGATATCATGAGTAACCAAAGTGTAGCAAAAGTTAAGTCAAATTTAGATTGGGAATTGAGTTGACATCAAAGTATGCTGAAATTTAGATTTTGTTAAGATTCCTTATTAAATAGGAAGTAGTAGTATATGTTATTCTATTTTAGATATATTATCTTAGATGTATAGGACTTATAGAATTTCTATTATAATATGATTTAAATCAGGAACCCTTTCCTACTAGAATAAGGGTTCTAAGAACTATATATATCTGTGTATTCAACTCTTCATCAAGAATAAGCAATCTAGAATTTCTACAAATTTGAGTTTTCAACTAGAAGGTGTAATGTTTTTTTTTAAGAGTAATTCTTAGACCCTAATAGTGATTCTTAGTTCTTACCTTCCATTCTTTGTGTTCAGCAGAAAATTCCAGCAACCAAGATCCTAACTTCCACCATATTAAACCCTGAAATCCTAACCTTAAATTTCCAGCAATTAAACCTTAAAATTCCCGTTGTACAAAATCTGAAATTTCAACATTCCTAGCCAAAATTTAAAATTTGATACTCCAACAGCCTAATATCAACCATATTCCTTAATTTTATAATTTTAGCTATTAGTTAATAATTCTTCTATTTATCTTACATCAATATGGTATCAGAGCTTTGATTCATAATGGCGACACATAGCGGAAGGGCATATAGAGAAATATTTAGCAACCAAGAGTGATCAAAAACTTCTAAGAGTTATAGGAAGATTGAACCTTAATGACCCTAGATCACAAGGTGCTCCAAGAACTAGTCAAGAATACAATATCAGACAACAAACTACACTTAATGGTGAGGTTGGAGAAAGTGAAATCCAAGACGAAGAGGTTGACACTAATCAATAGCAAATGGGGTTAGGAAATCAACGCCCTATCGAGAGATCCAAAACAAAGAAACCAACTAGCAGCATATGGAGTAATAACAATATTGATAGCAATATGGGTCCTAAACCCATATTGACATATGCTAGGAGGAAGAGGGAGCAGGGACTGAACATGGGCCACAAACCCATGTTGACATATGCTAGGAGATTCACTAAGGTAGGGAGGGGTGAGTCACCAAACGGTTAGAGAAGTTAGTTAGAGGAGAGAGAGCAAAGGACTATGTAAGGGATGGGGTAGTGCAAGGCTAGGGATATCGGAATATTTGCATAGTTTTGGCTGATAGCTGAAGGGCCATTAGTGGCTGGTTAGCTTGGTTCTTGTAGATTATACTACGAGGCTGTAGCTAAATATAAATAAAATACCTTATTTTCATCCATTTGCCTATCATGGAGAGTGCATGCAATCCTTTAGAGGACATGATAGAGTTGAAATATACAACTCGATGACATTACTAAGAAAGTTTGTGTTGAAGCCCCTGATTTTGCAGAAATGATGGATCCACACCTGCTCTTGACAATGTAATGGAAGATTTCTTTGACTGTTACCACGTGTCAGAAGATTGAAAAGTTTGATTCGCAAAGATGAAGCTAGTTAGAAATGCTAAAATCTGGTAGAGATCGGTAGATGAGACTTCGAAAAACATGTCAACCGCCAATTGTTGATTGAGAAGAGATGAAGCTAAAGTTATAAAAAAAAAAATACTCACCATTTCATTATCAGGAAGATCTCTAAGGTCAACTAACAACCTTAGACAAGAGATTATGTCCGTAACTACGTACACGGAAATATTTGATGAACTTTCTATATGATGTGAAGGGATGAAGTCGGAACGACAACTTATATCTCACTACAAAAATGGCTTAAGGCAGAAATTTGCAAGGAGTTGAACAATACTTAGGACAACAAGTAACTAAAAAGTTTCGAAGTCATGCTAGGAAGTTCGGCATGCGGAGAACTACGACGGTGCAAAATTTCAGACCAGCACCCAATGCATCAAAATCTGCACAACAAAATGACTACAAAACTTTTCAAGGAGTTGAACTGAAAGGTAAATTCATAGCTAAGACGGGGATGAAAGGAGGTAGCAATGACAAGAAGTGCTTTTGATGTAATGGGAGGAGTCATTTTGCTTATGAATGTCCTAATAAAGGTTTGCATATGATGGGAGAAGAAGAAGAGGAAGAAATTGATGAGTACGTGTGTAAGCACGAAGCTAGAGTGGAGTTAGAAGGAAACTCGATGAACTAGCTAGTCCTACAAATCTTAATGTAGTGAGACGCATACTTACGACCCCTAAAGCGAAAGAACAACAATGACTTCATAGTGCTATTTTCTTGACTCAAGTTAAATGTGGGGATAAAGTATGCAAGCTTATCATTAATAGATGAAATAGTATAAATGTGGTATCCGGGAACATAGTGAAGTGATTGAATTTACTCATATAGAAATATCCAAATCCCTAAAAAGTTGCTTGAGTAGATGATAGTGTTATAATAGTTGCTCAAAGGCTCTTGGTGTCTTTTAAATTAGGAATATATAAGGACTCTATTTCGTGTGATGCCATTCTTATGAAAGTATCTCACATTTTGTCCTACATCAAGATGAAGTAGTGTCAATTTGTTCTCATAAAATGAGCTTGAATTGGGGACAGTCTCTCTCTGATTTTGGACATATGAAAATTTTGAATGCACTTTATTTCACCATTTAATACAGGTGCATATGAATATTATACATGAAAAATTTAGAATGCATCCAATGAGTAGTAGTTGTTGCTATAACTCTTCCAATTACTAATAAAGGACTAGCCAAAGAGTGAAGTGAAACAAATTAAATGCTCAAGGATGTGACGAGTTAATCAACCCAACACAATTGTCTTTCATAGTTTATTTATATGGACCCTTTTATCTAATTTCCCCCATTAAGAGCTAACGTTACTGCAAAAGTGAGCTAATTATGATACTAAAGAACAGAAGGTCATTTTGGTAACTAAGAAAATCTGGCTTCAGATTGTTACTCATAAAACATGGACAAGGTAGCCTAAATGGATGCGCAGAGCAGCTAATATATCAGCATAGAACATGTATTCTTTTTGTTTATTACTTACTTTTCAAATATATATATATATACGTAAGCATAGAAACCTAAGCAAGTTTGTTGGAAAAATTCAAAAACTGTGAGGCTGGAAAACAAACCTGTTCTCCAGAACTTGACCAGCTAGTCCCTTGTAAACCCAGGCTAGGTGGGCATGAACCTAGTGAAAATTCCAGTAGTTCAACTCTTTCCTACAAAATGTACAATTTTTCTTAACTAAACAGTGTTGATGTCATTTAATCGGTCAAAACAAAATACAGAATGAAAAAGTGCACTACTTACAATCAGCTTCGAGTTATGTTGCCTCAATCGTTTCTGCATTACAATTTTAAGTAATTAGTGCCGGTTTATAAACAGTTGAACAGCAAAATGTGCAAACAGCATTGTAATGACTTATGAGATAGTTGTTAATGTGTGACTGTGTTAAAAGAAGTTTGTGGTGAAAGCCTGCCAGATATCAACAAAATTATGACATCCTCCGCATAAACCACGGAATTATACAAATGCTCAATTTCAACTATTTTAAGTTAGTGGAATCAATTTTCTAACAGTCATACTTATAGTCACACTTTATAGTCCTAAAGAAAATTTGACAACTGATCGACTTCAACTCTTCTATCACCATCGTCAAATGATAATATCTTAAAAACAGATGAAAGTATGACCCAAGCAATATAATTGTCCCCAAAAAGAAAAGAGAAAACAGCGGGTTCTGGATTTGCTTTTTGCACAGCTTATCAACATATTAACCAAAAAACATGCTAGTAATAGCCTCTTTTTTCAGTAGTAAGTTGCAGAAAACCAATAGATAATATATAAAGAAAGCAGAAAGCAATTTGAACATAAACTTTATAAAAAATGTGCACATAATGAGCCAAGGATAGTAAATGTTTCTGCAAGTTATCAATAAGTTAATCAAAATGGTTTGAATCTAACCTCAACCATTGATGAGAACCTTGATGAAAATTTTGGGTTAAAATAGTTGAGCCAAACTTCCATAAACAGCTTGTTCAGCCACTCGCAGTGTTCCACTGGCGTTATTGGCTGTACAATAGCGTTAAATGTTATAAATTCACTTTGAAGCAGAAATTGAAGGGAACCCGCGAGAAACTAGAAGAAACAAAGGTACCGAGGCGCTCAGTACTGCTCGCTTCCACTTTTTGTTCAGGTCTTCCACGATTATCTGACGTTGATAACTGTAATACTACACAGTGAAATCGATGTTGTAAGAATTCTTTTACACCGTCATTCATATTCTCAAAACCTGGTAATCAAACCATACCATCACATCACAACGAGAGAAACAACAGAAGACCGTGAACAGAAGAAGCTTACCTGAACAGTGGCCCAAACAGCAACAACAAGAGGAACCCAGTTGGAGAAAGAAAAAAGGCATCTTTCAATGCACCAAACGATCAAAAGCAAAGGGATTAAGAAAGAAAGAAAAGGCTTTTCGACGAGGAGCTGATTAGAGAAGTCCAAAACCTCTTGAACCTTAACAAAAGCTCTCCTTTTTATCCTCGTCATTTTTTAAGCAACAACCAGAGTCAACTTCACTCTCCTATACCCATGTAAACCATTAAAATCGTGCAGAACAATTCATGATCCTTAAATAAAAGAACATGCAAAAATGGGAAATTCTAGAGTGAAGAGTTGTGGTGAAGAAAGAGCGCCAAGGACTTGATGCTAAGGCAAAGGAATCTCCAGTCCACCTCCGAAGCGACAGGCGTAACCACCAAGCAAGTGTGTTATTGACATGCTAGACGAGAAGTCTTTCGAGTCAGCTATCAGCATCCATGTTCATTAACGACATTCCCATCCCACTGCCAAATTCTCTGGTTACATACATACATTACTGAAGTAAAAATAAATTCCAAAAAGAGGAGAGGACCACTTTCTTTCTGATATCATTGTCCTAAATCTTCTTTCTTTTTTTCTTTTCAGTTCAAATCATCTATATAAACTCAAATAGCATGGCAGATTGGCAATGGCATCCACATTAACAACTATCTCATAAGTTGCCTTTTGGTTTATAGTTATAGGACCACGTAGCTCAAGAATAGAAAATGGCATTTTTGTTGTATGTGAGGCAAATTATGTAGGGTACAGTTTTGTCTTCAGATTTGACGGCAACCTATGGGGGAAGGTCAAAGTTCTCCAGAAACTGAAGTTGGAATTTGCGTTATAGTGCTTCCCAATCTCATCTGGCCCCCACCTTAAATGCTTTGGACAGAGTCAAGAGACCCTATTTTTTCTATATTACGCTGACCTAAATTTGATATATTTTATAATCACAAAAGCACAACATAATACTACTTTGGATAGTTCTTTAAGATTACTTTTTTCTTATGAATCAGTTGAAAATGAAGTTAGGAATTTAGTAGAACTTACAATTAAAATTATGGGGTGTGATCTTCTGTCTATTTTATCTTGTCCTTATTTTATTCTATGAATCTCAGTCATCTATTTATATAGGACCCGCTGGCTCAGTAAAATTATCTATAAATGTTACGTCAAGTATATATTCTATGTGCAATTTGGGTTGGATATGCTATGAGTAAATTGGAAGTCATATAGAATCAAAAAGTAAAGTGGAGATGGGGTTAAGTACAGGATCAAATTCGATCTCATGTTTCACATGGCCAGAGGCTTCGCGACGAATAAAGTGCAAGCCTCACTGAAATAAAGTGAGTTGAAAGCTTAAAACTCCCCTGTCTCTTTTTACTTGTGGGGATTCTCGGTTTATGTTGTTGTTTTAATTACATGGTCTTAATAAGAGAAGTTGAGAGGAGTTGGTTGATGCAAGTCCATACCAGTTAACTTCGATTATGTTTCACTCTTTAGTGTATCTATATGTAGGAAGCTCGACTCCGATTCTTGAGATCAGTCGTCAAACATTTGGGCATCCAAGTGTACATATACAGTAAATTAAGGATTTCTTGTCAGAATATAGGGAAGTCATGTAATATTACCCCAAAAAAAAGCACGCAATTAGATTAAGATTTGTACCCGAATTTACTTAAATTTATGTTAAATATTATTTAATATATTTCGTCTAATAATCACTTCAATAGATTAGAAGATTAAATATTTTGCTCTCAAATTTTAAATAATTTATGTTCTTTTAAATGCATAAAAAAAAGAAAAATAGCTCAAATATTAACATGTATAAAAGACTAAAAGTAGTCAAAGATAGATGGTTTATGTGCTAAAAATCTATTTTTTAATGTAATTTTTTACTTTCTGCTTTCGTTTTCATATTTATATATTTTTAATTTTTTGTTTCTATTTTTAATTTTAGTTTCTTTCTATTTTTATTTATAAAAAACCATAAAAGTAATAAATATTTTTAATGATATGATTTTTCATCAAATAAATATACATTATTTAATTATTTAATATTAATTACTAATAAAATTATGATCAATATAATTAAATATTTGATTTATTTTAATCTTATAATTAGTTCAAAAAATATTAGATATATTTTTAATAAATATATTTTAAAATTAAAACATCTTAAATTAAATAATTTTTTAGTCATTGAAATATATTAACAAACAAATATTAATTTATAAAAAATATTTATTTATTTATAATACAACTTAATGAATTTTTACTAATATTTATTAATAAATATCTAAAAGCTTTATTTATTATTCAATTATTATCAATATCAAAATTTTGTTTAAAAATAGAAAATAGAAAATTAAATACAATAATATAGAGCTAAAACCTAAAGAAACTAGTTCAAAGGTTTCATTAAGCATTCATTCATTTTTTTAATTAAAAAATTAATATATTAATAGAAGGCCTTAAATAGCCTCACCAAAGTACAACAATGTTATAAAGCAAAATAAGCCAAGTTACATAAGTATAATGAGCTATATATATCTAATCTTGATCTAATCAAATTAGAGGGGCTAAATTGCTTAAAATTTAAAAGAACAATTTCTCTAGTCCAGTTAAGGATTTTGCATAGGCTCTTATTGTACTTACATTAAAAGGAGCATAATACTTTAGCATTTTTTTCAGCTCATAATATGTAAACCATGTATCCAAAGCCCCTTGGTTTTTAGAAGAACCTTGTTCTAATCCTAGGCTAAGTTGAAAAGGAGCAGCATCCATACCTAGACCTAAGAGATGTTCTTCTTTACCATGAGCAATAAGGATACCAAGGGTGGGTTATAGTTGTTAAGTTGAGGGGAGATAGATAGGAGAGGGGGAGTAGCTTTTTAACGTGGTGGAAAGTTGAGCTCACCATGAGTTGACATTAAGTGTAAGATGGGAAATCATATATAACCTAAAAATAAAAGGAAAGAAAGAAGGGAAGACTTTCACGGTAACAATTGATCAATCAATTGAGCCAAACCTAGACCTAAGTGATGTTCTTCTTTACCATGAGCAATAAGGATACCAAGGGATGGGTTATAGTTGTTAAGTTAAGGGGTGATAGGCGATAGATAGGAGAGGGGGAGTAGTTTTTTAAAGTGGTGGAAAGTTGAGCTCACCATGAGTTGACATTAAATGGAAGATGGGAAATCATATACAACCTAAAAATAAAAGGAAAGAAAGAAGGGAAGACTTTCACGGTAACAATTGAACAATCAATTGAGTTGTTGCAAGGGATAATATATCACAAATTCATTTATTCGTAGGTGATCAATTATTTACAATCTCCTTTTAAATTGAAGGTCCCAAGTCCTAATGGACTAAATGCATATTTCTTCAAGGATTCATAGAACCTAATCAAAACCCAAGTCACTAATGCAACCCTAGAATTTTTTAGCAGTGATAAAATGTTGAAGGATCTAAATAAGACCTATAACAACGTCATCCCAAATATTCATAATCCATCAAGGTTGGAGGATCATAGGTCTATCTCTTGTTGCGACATAATGTACAAGGTAATCTTTAATCTCCTAGCTTCTAAAATGAGGTCGGTATTAGGCTCATTATCAATCCTACTAGAAGAGCTTTTATTTAAGCGATCTATATTGGAGACAATATCTTTTTGAATTAAGAATTATTTAATAATTACAACAAGAAGCGATACTTTAAGAGTTGTGACATGAAAATTAATTTTAGCTAAGATTTTGATTTTATTAAATGGAACTTTGTCATACACTCAATAGAGGCTTTTGTCTTCCCTCTAAATTTATCAAGTGGATTAAGTAGTACATTTTGACCACCTCTTATAGTGTATTGATAAATAATAAACCTATTCACTTAATTAAAGGATCTAAAGGTTGAGGCTAGGAGATGCCCTATTACATTATTTGTTTATATTATTTATGAAGGTTTTAACAAAGTTAATTAACTATAACATTAACCTTGATGAAAAATTCAAATTTTATAAAAAATACAAAAATTTAATGATCTTTAACTTTTTATTTATTGATGATGTGGTTCTACTTTATAATGTAGATATTAATTCAGTGAGCTCATTAATGAACTTTCTGTATGTCTTTAATAATCTTTAAGATCTTTTCATTAATAAAGATAAAACTACTCTATTTGTCTTTAATAAAGTAAGTTAATTAGCATGTTGGCTTTCTAATATGATAAGTCTACAAATTAAAGAGGCTCATATTGCCTATTTAGGAGTATTAATTACTGTTAAGAGACCATCTTTTAGGGATTGGCAACCATTGCTTGATAACATGTAAAAAGGGATTGGTCATTAGAGCAATCGATGCCTTTCCTTTGTAGGTAGGGTATAATTAATCATTCAATACTCAATAACCTATATGTGTACTATTCCTCTTATTTGATCTTTCCAAGGACTTAATTAAGGAATAAAAAAAGATGATCATGAACTTCCTTTATTATGGTGAAACTGTAAAGAAATCAATAACAAAAGCCAAGCGGTATGAGGTTTTCAAACCAAAAATTTAGAGAGGCCTGATATTCATTGCAATAAGGATAATTAAAAAAGACGTTAATTGTCAAAAATCCTTGTGGGTATAATGGATTCACACTTAATACTTAAAAGGAAAGCACTTTTGGATGGTAAAATTTAGAGCTGACTCCTCTTGGATAGTGTTATAACTCCTAAAACTATGAGAATGCTTACAGATAGAGGTTAAATGCAAAGTTAGGAATGGGAACACACCATTATGGTATGGCAATTAGAATAGGGCCTCTTTACCTGCTCTTTGAGCTAAATAATCTAAGTTAAATGATACTATATAGTACTCCTTACCGCAAGGTACAAACTGGGACGCCCGGAGGTCATTCCAGTACATATCCTACGATAAGGGCGAGCTACGATCGATCACTACATTCACTTCACATGGCATGGTATCATAATTCACTTATAAAGCATTATAAGAAAAACCACAATATTTTAAAATCCACTTTTTCCTCATTTCATTGCATAAAAACCGAAAGTCTACATTGTGTCCTTCAACACTCCTTACATGTACATCATCAAAACCTAATACAAAAGTGCTATATGAAAGAGGAGAATATTCAAAGTCTAACTAATCTGTCCAAAAATCCCAGTTGACCGACCTTTAAGCCATAACGAAATCCAAAGGGGCCTTTTAGTCCTGTCTAAAGCACTAGGTCTCCTGTCTCTTACCTGAAAAGCCACATTGCAATTTTTGATGAGTTTTGCAAACTCAATGAGTGAACCATCATTGATGATTTCACCGGATCACATACATACATCACATTATTACACAAATATTCATTCTAACATACATATATTAGTCAGATACTCACATAACATGGTATATCATATGGTCACTCATTTCAGCTTTACAAAACATTCAAAGAAATTCAATTTTATATGAGTGTTGTATTCATGAGACTCAGATTCGTTCGTATTGTTGTGACCAACTGCCTATCACAAATTTATACAAATAATAGCCCATAGGGCTCAATCAAAACAGAATCATAGAGCATAGCTCTACGTGTAGAATTAGAAATCACGGAGCAAAGCTCTACGTGGAAGCGCTTCAAACTGGCTACTCAAGTCACAACGCCTTTATCTGAACAAGTACAAATGCATGTTCATGACAATCCCGAGTATCTTACCATCAATTCCTTTCACAAAATCGTTCTCATATCCAAAACTTATCTAAGTATAATTTATACTTAAGTTTGTGCCTCACCAAAATCATTAAAATCTCCATTCTTTTCTCATTGAATCACTTCAGATCTTTCCAAGAAACCCTATTCGAGTTTACTGTTAACGTTCAATTATAAGGTGAAAATGAGGTAATTTGGTCATACTTTCTTCTAGAAAAGTGTTCCTCTATGTCTTATGATTCCATTGACACCAAAATCACTCAGTTTGGTTCAGTAATTTGGAAGATATGCCTAAAAAATTATCGGGTTGTTCATGTCCAAAATAGTGTACTACGCACAGATTCCATTCAAAAATTTGACATCTTAGAGACTGAATCGTGAAGTGAATCACACGTTAATACAAAACTCAATACACGAAATACAAATGCATAAGAAGGGGGGTTGAATTGTGTATATCTTTTTTCTTTAATCCCCTTATAAATAATTTCTTAAAAGAAACTTGTTCTTTCTCAGAACCTTCTAAAAATCAATGCTGTAAAATATTTTCGAAACTAACGTATGAAAATAGTAAGATCGAAAATTCAAAGTTAAGAGAGAGTTGAGAGATGAGAGATGTCGACACAGCAGATTTATCCTGGTTCACCCCAAAAACGTGGGCTACGTTCAGTCCTCAGATATCTTTCTGAGATTTTACTATCTCACAAATCGTTACAAGTATTCTTTGACACTGAGCCTCTTCAGGTCTCTTACAACAAGTATTCTTTCACTCTTAGCCTCTTCAGGCTATCTGCACTTCTTTCAACTGAAAGATAATTTGAGCTTTGTTACAGAAAGATAGCTCAAGATTTTTCGCACAATAATTTCTCTCAAGAATTGCTAAGCTTTTTTAATTTAGCTAACTTCTTCAGTCTTCAACTCCGACTTGTATTTATAGCCTTCATCTTCAACTGCTTCTTGAAAACAGTTTCTTTCTTCTTGTTTCTTGAACTTTTAAGAATCGGTTATTCGGTTGAGTTCTATAACCAACTCAAGCTTATTAGTAATCCGACGTAGTATCGGATCTTCCCTCTCTTTTTCTTTCGTCTGATTTTCTCCTTGCGCTTCCGTCTGATTTTCGCTTTTATGCCTTCCGTCTGATTTTCACTTTTGCGCTTCCGTCTGATTTTCGCATCGTCTGTATTTTCCGTCTGATTTTTGGCTTTGCTCCTTCCGTCTGTCTTTTCTTCTGCTTCCGTCTTACTTTCTTCTTTTCATTATTTGTTCTTCATCAAAATCATTTACGTAAAGTCATTTTGACTTAACACTTTTAAGGTCAAAGGTACTTCAAGGGGCCTTAAGCCCTCTATCTTATCCTTATAAACTTTTAATTTAGAATGTTGGATGCTAAATGATCCCTTTAAACAAATTGGTGTCAAGCAATAGATTAATATCTTACATTATTCTTTAGCATCTCTTTTGGAAACCAAGACTTAAAAAATGGATGAGTTGGTTTCTCCAAGTCTATTATGAACCATTTGCCACATTTCTCTAACCTGAGCCATGCCTAAATAAAAAAAAAATCTTCTATGATAGAACTCCCATCCCTTAGTGTTAACTTGGTATCGTCCTCTGATTAGTTTATGAATTTTAAGATCACCCTCATTTCCTTTAATGCTCTTTTATTTTTTATTATAAATAAAGCCTCCAATAACCACCATATAAGGAAAAGTCTTTTAGCTCGAACTTTTAAACTCTCTCTAACTTATCTGTTGGACCCCGTTTTCGGAGCCCAACACTCGGATTCTTGAAACCTTGTGCTGAAACCCTGAGGGGTCACTTGCTGTCATTCCCTAATGATGGTGAGCGTACACTAATAAAACCTCAAAATCATAAGTTGACTTCTTCAT
>JAOTBA010000007.1:10733642-10747203 GCA_025629845.1 Erythroxylum squamatum | reverse complement strand
AGATATCATCAAAATACAGGAACATGTTGAGTAAAATATCCAGTTCATGCTCTTCCAACCGATACCCTTACTTTGATTAAATTAATCTTTTCTGAGTAGAAACCAAAAGCTATAATTTCTATGGAGAGATAGAGAAACGTGTTATGAATCCGATACTTCAAAAATGAGGTCATTTAGAGGCCAGACGACAAAGTTATGGCTGAAAGAATCAAACAAGGTTTTGTCCACATAAGACGAAGCAGATAGTAGACGAAGCAAAAACCAGACGAAGTAGAAAGCAGACGATAGCGAGAAGCAGACGAAACAAAAAGTAGACGAAGCAGAAAGCAGACGATAGCAAGAAGCAGACGAAACAAAAAGCAGATGAAGCAAAGAACAGATGATAGCAAAAAGCAGACGAAGCAAAGAGCAGACGAATCAGAGTCAACTTAAGACAAAGCAAAGTCAACTTAAGACAATGCAACCCTTAAGACGAAGTGAAGTCAACTTAAGACGATATGATGTCATCATAGACGATACATCTTTATAGACGATACATACTTACAGATGATGCATCCTTACAGACGATATGACGTCATCACAGACGATATAGATGGTCAACTTAAGACGAAGTAGAAGTCAAACTAAGACGATACAAATGGTCAACTTAAGACGAAGCAGAAGTCAACATAAGACGATACAGATGGTCAACTTAAGATGAAGCAGAAGTCAACCTAAGACGATACAAATGGTCAACTTAAGACGAAGCAGAAGTCAACCTAAGACGATACTTCTTCGCAGACGATACTATCTATACTCCTCAACTCAAAAACCTTTTTCTTGAATAACTCTAAGTTTTCATCAACTCACGTATGAACAACTATATATTCATACATGCACAGTGAAGAAACAAAGCATATCACCTTTCCATATCTACTTCTCTACACTAATCCTATACATCATTTCATTGCTACTTCAACTCCAATAACCATTTCCACAATATCTGATCACTAACAATCTATTAAAAACCAAATAACACCATACCCATAATTTTCATCCCCTTAACACAGTGTTCAAGAATATAAATATACGTAAATACCATGATCCTGCACTGACAATAAATTCATCAACTTTATTTCAAAAATCAACAACTCTAACAATTTTATGCACTACTTACTTGTTGAAGACTCCAAAAGCTTAAACTATCTTCATGGCCTAACTCCATATAAAATGCGTAATCCACTGTGAACATTAACCATCTTCTGGTTTTTCTTAAGGTAGAAGAAACAATTTACAAGGTGGGATCGGTTTAGGAAAAGGAAAAGACACAAAAATCCCTTAGAAGTTGTTTGATAAAAAACTTTGTATATTGGGAGGAAATTCGAAGAAGGTGAAAACAAGGAAAGAACTTAGGAAAAAAACAAATCCCTTTTTAACTCTCGGATAACTCAAACTTACTTCTGACAAATAATAAAGGCAACTTTACACTTGTCACTTTTTCTAGGGTCCAACTCTAATTAAGTTTCTTTTGAAACTAACTCTATTAATTCTATCTTTACAATTCAATTATCTCCAAATCTTCTTTTGATTTCTTTTTCCCTATTTTCTATAATACTCTATAAATTCCAAAAGTAAATCCTAAGTTCACCAAAATTCACAAATACAATATTTCCACTAATCAATAATATTTCCAATATAGATAAATTCAAAATTCATTAAATTTCCAAAAATCCCAATTCAATTCAATTATACCCGGAATCATTCATGAATGCATGTACAATTATTTTCATGTGCAAAACTTTCACTATTCATGTATATACGTATGACATATTATGCATGAGCATGGAAAAATGCATTTCTAAGCTCTCATTAACACTCCTATTTACTATTCTAATCTCCCATAGGTGATGGGATGTTACATACTAAACCAGGTTAAGGCAAAAGAGCTAATTCAAATCCATAAATGGTTATGTAATATCATGAGGTTCTCCACAATACTTGACAACGCTCTAAACTACATTCCTAATGCAATTTAGAGGAAACCATATTATCGTTAAGTCACAAATTAGTGGAGTTAAAAAATAAGGCATGTTAATTGATATTAAGACCCTCAACTCCTAAAATCCCTTTATTTAGGCTAGCATAGCGTAAACAAAATCTCACCAAGGCTTTTTTTACACTATGTTTAGCCATAATGAACAAACTAAACATAATGGAAAGAGTCATGAGCTCAAATATCCTTAGCCTTACCCACAAATTGTGAAATCTAATGTCATTTTTCACAAACATATGGAGGAAAATTCAACATTTTCGTAATCTTCATTTACAACATGCTAATTGGCTTGATATTATCTAATGGACCATATAACTTCATTAGCTATGTAAAGGGGATCATATAATATTTAAAATTACTTCTGGTTATCTAGTGCATGCTATATGGAGGAAAAAACTTAAAGATCTTCCAAGGCATGTAACAAGCATTGCAAAACTTAAAATCATGGAACCATATGCTAGATTTAGGAAATAATCCTAACTAACAATCTACAAACCGAGTGCATTAGTGTCATGGCCTTAAGTTGGAGCATCCCACAACTTTGATGTGAAACATTAATTAATGAAAACAATGATAATGGAATCCCTTACATTCCATCAACTCTTTCCCACACTAGTTTTTGAGTTTCAATTTATGTATTAAGCTTGTTTATTCTTATTGTTTGATTTTTGACCATGAAGTAAACTATGTTGCATAGTGGCTTAACCCTCTAGTCTTGTTTCACTAGTAATTTTACCACTGTGTTAATGCATTCTTTTCTTCTAAAAAAAGATATCTTTGATTTCACTTTTCCTTTCATTTTTATGATTCTTATTCTCTTTTCTTTTCTTAAGAAAATACAAACTTATTTAGTTGCTAAAATCAATACTTAAAATATTAATTTTCTTAACTTTTTTATTGATAAAAATAAGTGATTGATAATTAAATATCAATATACCTTTTCAGTATAAATGATATTGTTTATTTCTAAATCACCATTAATAATAATCTAATATCAAATCATTAGTATCACTAAGTAAAAAGAAAGAAAAATTGACATATATATAACTATT
This sequence comes from Erythroxylum squamatum, assembly GCA_025629845.1. Lineage (NCBI taxonomy): Eukaryota > Viridiplantae > Streptophyta > Magnoliopsida > Malpighiales > Erythroxylaceae > Erythroxylum > Erythroxylum squamatum. The sequence continues at coordinate 10,744,119 of JAOTBA010000007.1, read as the reverse complement.
AATAATTAAATATCAAGCACTAATGATATTAGTGAATCTGTGTATGTTTATATACGAGGGTGTGCGCATATGTGCATGTTCTTATGTGCGTGTGTGCATGTTACCATTTCTTGTTTATTAGCTTGAGGGATTTTACTTTTGTCCTTTTCATAAACAGAAGTATATGTAGAATTATATATTTGATTTATTGTGCAATTAATATAAAAATGAAAATTTTGATTTAATAAATCCTTAAAATTTTTATAACGTATAAGATAATATAAAGATTTTTTGTTTAATAGTTGAATTGTAAACTTATAATTAGATAAAATTGTTGAATCAAAATTAAAATGGAGTTATTTATCATTATTAAATTAATTTACAGGGTTTCAATCTTAAATACTAATAAAAGAATTGTTAATGATGAGGAAATAAAATTGATTTTCTAAAAATCTTATGAAATACTAAAATTGTAAAAACATCAAATATATGAAAAACAAATTTTAATTTCCTTTAATAATCTAATTATGCAATTAAAACAAAAGAAAGAGATATCCCTTTTATTTTTTTTAAAAAATCATATGTTTACTACATCCATAGTGATTTAGTATGAAAAGGAATAAATGCTCAAAACATGAAGAAGGCAAATTATATATTCTGAACTTGGCCTAAGTCAACAGGCAATAGCCTAAGTTGCCTGAGCTTTGAGTTTGATTCAAGCTCTAGAGTGCTAACCTGAATCAAAATATATAATTCGATAAAAATACTAAATGATGTTGGTTTAACTTAAAGCCTTATTAGGCTTCGGGTTAGGACTATGTTGAACAGCCTGCCTTAGGATGAGAAAATTTTTTCGACTAATCCCACGATTATCTATTATACTCCTTAACTTTATCTTATCACGAGATATAAAATTTTATGATTTGCATTACTCTTTATTAAATTCAACGAAATCTCCTTTGATTGCTACTCAAACCTCACAATCTCTTTAAGAGAAAATTTCATTTGATTTGTTAATTAGTTATACAAACTAAAATTCACAATTATAAACAAACATAAGATCAATCTCACATATCTAAATTTACAAAATTCATTATAAAGCAATGAATATATTTTTTTCGTCAAAAGCCTTAATCTATATCCAAAAAGCAGAAATATTATTCTTAATATGTAGTTTTTAATTTTAATAAATGGAAAGATATAACCTTAAAGATGAGTGAATCCTATAATAAGTTACAGAACCAATATCTCTAGTGGCTTTAAGGTCAAATAGACAAATAAAATAAATTTAATGATTTAAAAATAGAAAATAAATTTATCTTTTACTATAAGGTTTGTAAATTCTAGCTAAGGACTCTCATTCCAATGCATGCTACATTTAAGCAAATGATTATGGACAATGGCTTTAATACTGATCAACAGACTATGAGAAGCTTGACAATGCTGTTATAAGAGAAATTGAGAGACTCTTCTTCAAGGGATTGCATAGTATGGGCTGAAAACTCCTTTGTTATATTCCAAAATTAATCTTGCATGTATGCCTTAAGAGAGAAATTAGACAGTTCCCTAGTGCAAGCTAGTATGGTACTTCTAAGTTATCCCAAAAACAGATTTATTTTATGGTTGGAAATCAATTGGAGGCTTTCAACCAAAGATAGGTTAACTGGTTCAATCCCCTCGACGCATATTTTTTTATGCCACTCCTTTATTAAGACATATGATTATTAAGATATATGATTATTTGTTCTTTGCTTGTGAGTTCACAAGGTAACTATAGAGGGGATTCCTTAACCTTTTCTCCTTAACATGTTTAACCTCGTCCTATAGGGGAATTGTTAATTGGATATTGCTAAGGAGAGGGAGAGACCACAAACAACAAACTCTCAACAAGCTCTTGTTCGTGAGGTTGGAATATGAAATTTGGAAGGAAAGGAATATGCATATATTTCAACATCAATCCAAACAACAAGAAATACTTTAGTAAGAGATCCTTCACTAGAAAAGAATGCACATTATCTTACTTTTTCATCATGGTAGAGTAGAATGGGTAGGTCAATATAGACACCCTCAGGTAGCAATGATTGTATATAAGTGATAGAAGTGAACATCATTTGATTGTTAGGAACTAATTGTATCACTTCTTGAATATTTTTAAATATAATTATTTACTTCCTAAAAAAAGGTTTACAAATTCTAAGTTTAATGATAATATTTCTAGAAGCGCTATTAATATAAAATGAGTTTCAAAATTTCCATGTATAATAAACATACTTTACAAACACGTAATTAAACACTCAATCATTATTTTACCTAGTTTAAATTTTCAATGAGGAAATTAGAGTAAAAAGATTTTACAGAGCTATTTATAAAATTAATGAAAATTCACTTCAAACTTTCACACATTTTTTAAATAATGTGAAGGGAATTTATGATATTTTAATCCATAATTTTAGAAGCATTTTCAAAACCAGTTTGAAATTTATTTTTTAACACTTTAATATGTAAACTCTCATTTTTGTGTCAAATATATTCAAATGTTAGTACCCTATATAACTTATCATTAACTTGGGTAATGTAGATTATACTTTTTTTTAGGACATATACCTACCTATTGCAATGTTCAAATAGAATTTAAAGTTTATTTATAGGTTCTAAATCAAAGTACATGAAATAACCACTTCGAACAACTTTTCACTTCATATAGACTCTTAGAAATTCATCATCCAAGCTTCATTAATAAGAACTCTATCTAATTCTGATGACTCCTCTCCCTTCCCTCTAGCAAGGCTTCCTTTTTCAACTCATTTCTAGTTTCTCTCAGCCTTCAGCTTCTCTTCCTTCTTTTGCTACATCCTTATTCTGTTTTCCCTCTCCTTTTTCCCCCTTTAAATTTTCCTATTCGAGTGCTTCTTTGTTTCTCCTTTCATAGCGCTTTTTCCTTAACAGTTAACTCGTTGTTGACTTTGCTTTTGAGTCAAATTGTTCTTTCTTTTAAAACTTTCCTGCTTAATCTTTCCTCTTTATTGTTATTGACAACATTTTTTTAAATTTAGCTATGTCTTAAAGCTAAAACTTTCCTTCCTTAACTATGAACATTAGTAACCATCAAAAGGGTCATATTTTTGCATGTGCTTTGTCCTTTCCTCCCCTTCTTACCCCAACCCTCTTATCATGTAATACTTTTGAGGGAAAAACTAAGTAGATTTAAGACCAATATCAAGCCTCAACCACTAACCCTCACCTGAACTAGAAGTAAGTGGTAAGGGAACCTAGGCAAAAATTTATATAATATTGCTTCCTAAAGTCAAAGAAGACCAAAGGCAGGAAGTAGAAAAGACAAATAAGGAATTAGATATTGAGAATACTAATAATTTTGTCCAAGATAGGTTAATTGTAAAAGAATATAAGAACTCACCCCCAGTGCAAGACTTGAGTAATCCCACCAATGCATATGCAAATGAAGCTAAAATGAAAGCCAGCAAAGAGGAATTTCAAAGTGATAGTAGGAGCAATTCAGCAAGGAATAACATATCCAAGGGATTAAAGATTAAAAACTTATCTAAATGACTATAATTGTGTGGAATGTAAGGGGATTAAATTGCCTAAGGAAGTAACAAGCTTTTAGGGATTAAAGATTAAAAACTTATCTAAATGACTATAATTGTGTGGAATGTAAAGGGATTAAAAGAGCATAGTTGTTGTTGTTAGTGTTGTTGTTATTGTTACCATTGTTTGTAGCCATATTTGTTCCAAACCTCGTAAGATCAAACTTGAAACTTTCAAATTTAAGTGAGAGAGGCTCAATTATAGATCATTAAGGCTTATGAAAACCCTAATATCTGTGATTGATGCCAATTTGATGTATAAACTAAGCACACCAATTGAACTTGGGAGAATAACAGTAAAGGATGTTAGTAGGTTAATTTGAATGAATGGAAAATATTGAAAATTGAAGGGAAAACTAAGAGAACAACACAACATTTGATAAAGCTAAGCACCATAATTGTTGATAAAGCTCTCAAGGGTATCACCAACCACACAGGCATAAAGACCAATAAAAAACGATGGAATCAACTTCAAATTTGTAAAGAAAAAGTTTAAACTTTTATTCTGAATCACACACACAAAAATACACCTTATAACCCCTATTTATAGTAGAAAACTCCTAATCCTATTAGGAAACAACCTAGACAATATGGAATCATACTAAAGATCAAAAAGAAATCTCCTAATACTATTAGGAAAACAACCTAGACAATATGGAATCATACAAAAGATCTTAAAGAATAAAGGAACTAATTTTGGAAAGGCAAAAATGTGTCCTATGCACTGTTTCTAGCTGTTAGACTTGGCGTCCAAGTAAAGGACTAAACTAATTGTAGAAAATTAATAGAAGACTAATTTTATGTGTCATGTACATGCCCCCAAAATTTTAGGCCTAATGGACAAGGCTTTACTTAGTTTTAGATCCAAAACTTGCAATTATATATGTACTACTGAATATTGTATTATTTGTAAAACTCTAACATCCATTACCTCCATGTATGAAATTATCTTGTCAATTCAAATATAATGACTTGGAGATAGTCTACTTGGTCCCGACATCAACTACTGATCTCATCTCTTGCACAGGTATAAGTGATAGTAAAACTACTTCCATTCCTATGATAGTGATTTTTTGTCGTATACCAACAGATGACAAACCTTTGGATGATTCTACATTACATTGACAACTATTGGAGAGCTTAGTATATCTTAAGGTTATTTGTCCTAACATAGTCCTAAGTAGTTCACATTTTTAGTCAATTTATGATAGTTCTTTAAACCACTCACTATTCTACATTGCTTCATATTTTGCACTATGTTAAAGATACCTTATTTTAAGGTATCCAACTTGCATCATCTTCTTTAGAGCTCTATGCATACTTTAATGCTAATTAGGATGGGGACCTATTACTTGAATTTTTACTATTAGATTTCATTTCTTTCTAGGTAATTTTATTATCTTTTGGAGAAGTAAGAAACAAAAAATTTTGACCTGTTCTAACATTAAAGCTGAATACCAAGCCCTTGTTGACACTACTTCTATACTCATGAGGTTTTGTTGGCTACTACCATATATGAGAATTGAACATTTATCACCTAATACCATCTATTATGACAACCAAAATGCCATTTAAATTGCTTACAATGATGTATTTCCTAAGTGCATAAAAATACTAAAAATGATTGTCACTTTATTCATAATCATGTCTAACAAAGAACCATCTCTTTGTCTCTGTATTATTTTGCGATCAGACAGTTGACATCTTCACCAAAGCTCAACTATCAACTCAAGTGATAGTCAACAATAGTATTATATAGAATATTAGTAAATGATAATATCAAATATTACACAAAATATTAACTATAAAATACTAATGTTGATTTATCTTAATCTTCTAACTTATCTTTAATCTTTATTTTGATCTTGTAATCCTTTGTAAGTCTATATATAGAGTCCTCTTATATAGTTTGGAATATAGATTAATAAGCTACAAATTCTCATTATTCTCTCTTAATATTAATTTGTTATTATGTTACTTTACATTAATAAGAATGAAAGTAGGAACAATTCAATTATTAACTTATTATTGCATTATTTTTTGTGTTATCAAATTTGGAATAATTTACTAGAAACAAAATTAAACACCAAACTAAATCAAAATGATACGGGGAAATATTAATTATTAGTAATTATATACATAGTTATAATAGTTATGAATATTTAATAAATATTAATTGGTATTGTCTTCCATAAATCAATCTATACTAACTAATCCGATTTATAGTATTCTATTTGCGGTGATTTTCTTTTTGTTTAGAATAATATTGAAATTCCACTCCTAAATAATGTCTTGACTGAGCGTCGTAACGCTAATCAAAATAAAATAACTAGACTACTATTATAAAAGTGATGAGTCTAGGTCGATCCCACAAAGAGTGTGTGCAAAGTTATGAAATGAAAGTAACTGGTGTTTAGGTTTAACGGGGAGTTTTGGATTTTTTAAACAAGAAAATAACATGAAACTAGACTAATAAAAACAAATTAAAGAATATATGCAGAAAATGATAAAAGTGTGGAATTCAGTAGGGACCCGGTTCTTTGGTTCAATCTCAGCCTACACCCTAGTTAAGCATATTTTATTGATTTGTTGTTATCAAATCTCTCCTAGCAACTATTAATCATGGGTTAATAATTAACCTGAGTTTTTCCTTAGGTTTTGTTTAATCAAGATACGATCGTTAATTAAATTTAACCACCGAATAACCTAGAATACGATCTATAAATTTAATTAGGCAGTAGCATTACGAATTAGGAAAACCGATTAATCAAGGCAACAACTGCATACGATGCGTCATTTAACCTAGGTCATGTTATCCCTAATGATTACGAATCATTAGTCGCTACACATGAATTTTAACATAACAATTACATTTTATATAGAAATTCTATAAATGGGTTTTACAATTAAACGATTCAATAAATGCATTAAAATCATCATCTCACAATACCCAATGGGTTCATACATAAATAACTGAACAATAACAAAAATCCAATTATCCATACATAAAACCCAAATCAATTAAAATAGGATAACACAATCAATTTCTAATGAGAGAAAGAAACAACAAAAATAGTAAAATACTCTTAACCCGGGTCATTGACATCGATGTCACCTCTGAATTGGTGACGGGAACTTAGCCTTCCATGGGTCTCTCCACAGAAAATGCTTCAGCCCACTCAACTAACCCTAGCTAAAACCCCTAGCAGCTGCTTTTCACTATCGCGCCTCCCTCTCTCACAGCTCTCTTATGTTCTCTATTATATTTTCTATTCTATTTCTCGCTACTGTAGCTTTGATGTGACAAATAAACATTATTGGCTAAGCTATAGTTCACGTTTATTTATAACCTCGCTGATGCCTTCTATGAGTTCTAAGCAAAACGTACGTCTGTGTGAAACGTTGTCTGTGTTTCCCAGACGCTATCTACATGAACTACAAATGTTGTTTGTGTTAAACGCAGAACATCTGTGTGAAACACAGTTGTTCCATGGCTGCAGCTACTATGCGTCGTCGTCTCCTGTGCTTGTTCATGGCTACTGCATTATCCATCTTGCTATTGTTTTATGCTTTTTGTTTTAATCCACCTTATGCGCTGCGTTTTGCTTCTTCCTAGCAGCCTATTCTCTTCATGTTGCTGCGTTTCATGCTCCACTGCTGCACCTTAGCCCTATGGAGATTGCTTTATACATTGTCCATTAATTAACTTCTTGCATGGTCATTAAATTAATGTAAATTGCATGTAAAATTCCATGCATAATCCTACAGCTCACATTATTTGCATTTTATGCTTTCAATTTTCTTATTTTCTTCTTGTCTTAATTTTCTTCTTCTTGCTCCATGAAGACAAGTGAAAACTAATCTTAAAAAAATGGCCCAAATATCATGCTTTTGACTCACTTTAGCTCCATCACTGCCGAATTTTGCCTAAAACCACATATAAACTAAAGTGAGTATCTTAAGCAATTTTATGTCATTAATCGTTAAGTGTTGTAAAATAATAAAACAATCAATTAAGCACATGTCAACCCACAAGACATATTGTAGTGCCCTCTTATCACAAGGTACACACCGGGACACCCGGAGGTCATTTTGATACATATCCTACGATAACGGCGCGCTACAATCGATCACTACATTCACTTCACATGGCATGGTATCATAATTCACCTATAAGCATCAATAGAAAATCATAATATTAAAAAAAAACAACTTTTTCCTCATTTCATTACATAAAAATCGAAGGTCTACATTGTGTCTTTCAACACTCCTTACATTTACATCATCAAAATCTAATACAAAAGTGCTATGTGAAAGAGGAAAATATTCAAAGTCTAACTAATCTGTCCAAAAATTCCAGCTGACCGACCTTTGAGCCATGACTTCTCTTGCCAATCACAATCCACACGACTGCTAGAGCCTCTCAGTAGCTAGAGCCGTCTCTCGGCCCTGAAAAGACAACGTTACAATTTTGGTGAGTTTTGCGAACTCAATGAGGTAACCATCGATGATGGTTCACTCAATTCATGCAACACATCATTTCACATAACAAATAATCACATATTGCATTTTCACTTAAGCATAGGCAAATGTTGCATTTCACTCAATCAAATATACTTGATAAAATGCATATGAATGCTCACGAGACACTTTCCAATTTTTTACGTTGTTGTGATCGAGTGCCTGAACTGTCCCGTATCCATTTTGGATACCAAGTTCATTAATAACTGTCCCTTATCTGATGAGGATACAAGTCTCATTATACATAGTGAGCCTTAGGCTCTTAGTCAATGTCTGAGCTCGAGGCTCTTTTTCACACTTTGAGCTTTAAGCTCTGATCGGTGGCTGTTCTGGTTACAACTGCCATTATTTGATTGTGCATTCATGAATGGAATGCATGTACCACATTCAATCACATTATAAAGCACATAGGTCTTCACATTCACATTCAAGCAGCACTTCAATGTACATTCCACATTTCACAATCATCAGACCTTCTGTCCGAAAATCAACAATCAAAACACAATCATTTATCATTCAAATCATAATTTAAGCAAACAATAATTGAGAGAAATCGTCTAGGTTACTCACAAGTTGCTCCCGAAGCTAATGCCTGGAAGATTCGGCAACGTCTGGAGGTTCACGTTCCAGTTGCTCCTCTATAACAAATAATATACATAATATCACAATTTGTACAATCATAAGTATTCATTAATGCACATGTATGAAATGAATTATGTACAATGCATGTTCATGATAATTCCTGGGTATCTTACCATCAATATCATCACAAAATCATTCCCATATCAAAACTCATCTAAGTATAATTTATACTTAGGTTTATGCCTCATTAAAACCCTTAAAATCACAATTCATTTTTCATTGAATCACTTCAGATTTTTCCAAGACACCCCCTTCGGGTCTATTGTTCACGTTCAATCAGAAGGTGAAAATGAGGTCATTAGGTAAAACTTTCTTCTAGAAAAGTGTTCCTATATGTCTTATCTTTCCATTGACACCAAAATCACTCAATTTGGTTCATTAATTTGGCAGATATGCCTCAAAAATTATCGGGTTGTTCTTGTCCAAAAATAGTGTACTATTCACAACTTCCATCCAAAAATTCAACATCTTAGAGACTGAATCATAATCCGACTTCTTGAGACAATTCGTATGTCTATATCTATAATTTACTTCAAATTAAAAATCATCTCATTTGGAATCCTATAGATCCAGATATAATCAAACTACTGAGGGGTGTTCAGTAAGATAATCCTATTTCACTGTTCCAACATATTTCACATTTTGATTTAATCAACCTTTTTCAAATCAATTCAGAATGCTACAAAAAAAATTTTGTGGAGAGATAGAAAAATGTGTTAGGAATCTATTGGTTCAAAGAATCAGGTCATTTGGAATTCAGACGATAAAGTTATGTCTAAAAGAATTAAACAAGGCTCTGTCTACATAAGATGAAGCGGATAGTAGACGAAGCAGAAAGTAGACGAAGCAAAAAGCAGACAAAGAAGAAAGCAAATGAATGCAAGAAGCAGATGAACACGAGAAGCAGACAAATGCAAAAAGCAAACGAATGCGAGAAGCAAACGAATGCCAGAAGTAGAGGAATGCCTGAAGCAGAGGAATGCCAAAAGCAGACGAATGCAAGAAGTAGACGAATGCAAGAAGCAGACGAATGGAGTCAGCTTAGGATGAAGCAAAGTCAACTTAAGACGATGCAACTCTTAAGACGATATGACGTCATCATAGACGATATGACGTCATCACAGACGATACATTTTTACAGACGATATGACGTCATCACAGATGATACATTTTTACAAACGATATGAAATCATTATAGATGATACATTTTTACGGACGATATGACGGCATCATAGACGATATGATGTCATCACAGACAATATAAATGGTCAACTTAAGACGAAGCAGAAGTCAACCTAAGATGATACAAATGGTCAACCTAAGACGAAGTAGAAGTCAACCTAAGACGATACTCCTTCATAGATGATATGTCTTTACAGACGATACGTCTATACTCCTCAACTCAAAAACCTTTTTATTGAACATCTCTAAGTTTTCATCAACTCACGTATAGACACCTATATATTCATACAAGCACAGTGGAGAAACAAAGCATGTCTCACCTTTCCAACTTTAATCTTCTACGCTAACCCTATACACCATTTCAATGCTATTTCAACTCCAAAAACTATTTCCAAAACATCAGATCACTAAAAATCCAACAAAACCAAATAACACCATATCCACAATTTTCATCCCCTTAACACAATCTTCAAGAATATAAATATACGTAAATGCCATGATCATGCACTGACAATAAATTCATCAACTTTATTTCAAAAATCCACAAC
>JAOTBA010000007.1:10723356-10733542 GCA_025629845.1 Erythroxylum squamatum | reverse complement strand
TGTTATCCCTAATGATTACGAATCATTAGTCGCTACACATGAATTTTAACATAACAATTACGAATTATATCAAAATTCTAGCAATGAGTTTGCAATTAAATGATTCAATGAACGCATTAAAATCATCATCTCATAATACCCAATGAGTTCATATACAAATAACCGAACAATAACAAAAATCTGATTATCCATACACAAAACCCAAATCAATATGCCTAGGATAACACAATCAATTCAATAGGAGAGAAAGAAACAACAAAAATATGAAAGAAATGTTTAGCCCAGATCGTCGGCATCGATGTCACCTCTGAACTAGCGTCAGAACATCTAGCCCTTCATAAATCTTCTCCAAAAAAAAATGTTTCATCCCCCGTAATAATACCCTATCCGAAGGCCCCTAGCTGCTCTCCCTTTGTTTCTGCCGCAATGTTATATTTCCCTCACTATTCACTGAAGTGACGAATTAACTCTTGGTCCATCTCCACTATTCACGTCTCTCTTGTATTTGCGCAGCTTTCCCTATTTCACTGTTCAGGTGACAAATTAATATGTTAGGTCATGCATACTATTCACGCCTCTTTTAACCCTCCGCTGCTTCTGTAAACTGTCATTTTTCTTGGCCAACATGTCCGCGTGTTGCTGTTTTGCTCCTTGTTTCCCACTCTGCTGGCGCATTTTGGTCTCTCCCCACCTTCTGCATGCGTTGTCGTTTCTTGTCCATCATGCCCTGCGTTTTGGTATGCGTTTATTACTGGCGTGTTTTCTTGTCTGCTGCCGTTTTCTTCATGCTTCTCACCTGCTACGCGTTGTTGTTTTGGTACTCCATGGCTGTGCGTTTTGTTGCTGGCTTCCTCCTTATGCTGCTGCATGGATTGCCGTTTTAATGCATGTGGTGCTTGATTGTGGACTGTTGGAGTTTTAACCATTTCCACGTAATTAACACAATTACATCAGTCCATTAAACTAAAAAAATAGTTTAACTTAAGTCCAAATTTACAGTAAAATTCAGAATAAATAATTTTAAGTTTTAACTAATAAAATATGAATAATCATACCCAAATGTGTAATAAAAAGAATTACATGAACAAAGCTTAAGAGGATAAAAGATGTAATATTTTACACTTATCATGTCTCTAAAATAAACAGTAAAACCTTTATATATCATCACCTATGTTGTTGAAAACTAGAAAGATTTCCACATTATATTATAACTAAATGCTGATTTTTGTATGTATTTTTTGTTGCTGTAAGAATAGATACTTGAAAAAATTAAAAAAATACGAGTGACCCATAATAGGGTTTAAAACTTTGAGTTGCTAAAATGATTAAGGAGGCAATTTGATTATTACAAACAAAAGGATCAATACAATGGGTTTTGAATTACGTTTTTGGCATTCAATTATTGAAGGAAACCAAGATCTGGAGATGGAATGAGACAAGTTACGTGAACAGAAAGGCATGTGTTTCACAGTTTGCATAAACTAAGGTAATTTGGGCTCACTACGTACTTTTCACATAAAACAACCTCAATTTCCTGCCAAAAACGCCGCCACTGCCCAACCGATATCTCCGTTTACAAGAACACCTGCCAAACTGCTTCCCGACAACCACTCTCCGGTGGCCACATCGCCGGTTCCCTTAAAACGGCCACCGTCCCTTGCAGCGCCCGCAATTTTCAAATATAAAAAATTCAAAGATAAAAAAGAATCTGCTTTATTTTCTACAAATGAAAAATTCCAAAAATGGACGTGGCAAATACCAAGTGGAGAAAGCCATTTCAGTTCCTTTGGACTTCTCACCACCACTTTATGTGCCCTATATATATATGTAATACTACTACTATCACCAATGCACCGCCTTAATTTTCCAGGAAATTTCAATCTTTTAGGCCAAGTTCACCTTGCAAACACTTGCCATGTTTCCTGTTTTCTATGTGAACTTAGAAACTGTGTCTTGAGAAAACATCACCAACATGAGTCCCACTCCCACACATTTTCATCACAACCATGCAAAGGCCAAAAATAGCAACAATAACAATGGCTTTTGCCCACCAACGTTGAGAGTAAACAAGGACTCCTACATGATCAACAAGAAATCATCATCTTCCTCCGCCTCCCTCACGTCTTCGTCTTCCCCCTCCGCCACCAGCAAGGCGCTGCAACGCCACCCTGTCATCATATACACACACTCTCCCAAAATCATCCACACACACCCTAAAGATTTCATGGCCTTGGTTCAAAAGCTGACGGGACTTTCTCGCTCCGACGACGACCAATCCACGATGACGCAAGTGAAACTGGAGAAGGGTATTGCCGAGGGAAGCAATAAGAACGGGAAGATTGTCGGAAATGATGATAATGAGTCGTCATCGGTGATCACCGACGAGAACTGCGGGAGCGTAGGTGACAGACAAGTGAATTCTTGTTTTGTTCCTCCAATTTTTGAGCCTCCTAATCCTTATATGCCTCATATTCCGGTTTTTACACCAACTTCAGCCCATTTTTTGTGCCCGAATCCTTCATTTTACAGTTACACCGATCCTTTGTTTCTCAGTTCTCCAAATATCAGAGCGTCCATTTCATCATCTTCTACCATGGAGGGGATGAATGAGTTTTGCGAATACTAAAACTCTGAATTGGTGATTCTTTTTGGGGTTTTAACTGCATTCGCTGGGTAGAATTTGTTGTTTTCTGGGTTCATTTTTGATCCAATAGGTGTTGTCATAGCCATTCTTTTATTTGTTTTTGAGAATAAATACTCTACAATAATGTTCCATGTATTCTTGTATTAATTAGAGTCTTAGACAGGAAAAAGGATTAAAAAGAAAACAAAGAAGTGCGTCTTCATTTTCTTCTCGTCTACTTTGTTGATCAAGATACAGTCATGAGATCATCGGATAAATATGTCCTGAAAGATGAACATTCCAACTTATATTCGTGTTCTCCTATTGGTTCCATGTTGATTGCTAGTTGGTGATGATCATTTGTCATTTGGGAATGCTTTTTGATTGTTGAAAGAAAAGCATACAATCATGAAAAGTATCTGAAACCTGGGAAGATAAGAGCTGGAAACCATGTTCATCCAACAAGCTTAGTTACTAGACATCCCCTCACAGTTAAGCTCTTCATCCAGAAAATTGAAGAAAGTAGTGTCTGTAACGGGAAATTTAGCAAAGGGGTATGCAGCACACGCCACTAGTAGGTAAGGGGGACGGGAAGACAAGGGAGGATCATTTTCAGATTTATAGCTGCTGTTCCTGATCCAGTTGTGATTAGTGAATCACTTGCCTGTATCATTATTTTCTATGCGATGACTAAAAAAATTCCAACCAAATGAACGAACTTAATTGAAAAATTCTTGAATATGCATCAACATATTTTGTTATGCGGTTATTTTAGTTTTGAGGGCTGCGAGAAAGCCTAACAAGTGCTTTTATCTTGCTTCAACGTGCACATACAAAACTCAATACTCCGATGCTATGCATTTCATTATGCAACTGGCTCCATTCTTCCAAGATCTAAATAAAAGCTACAACTTTCCAGGCAAGCTCGTCTCTACCAAACTTACGTAGGGCAAATGGATGTTTTATTTTTTACCAATAGCTCCTTTCTACAGGTGATGTGATGTGATGTCATGCGTTTGATGAGCTTTACAGTTAAGATGATTGTTTGAGAACATTACAGGACATGTACAATTTTAGAGGCAATGGAACTAACGGGGTCATTTCTTCTTTTTATCGTCCTTTTCTCTTTCAAGAAGTACAGGAGCCGCTGGAATGCTAAACCACCACTCTCTTAATCTCCTTTCCCATCTCTCTGAGTTCCCTCTCCTTAGAGGCGAATACCTCGTAAATATCTCCAAAAAAGTGAACAGTACCATGTACTTGATAGGTATGAATGCCAGGACTAAAGCCACCGCTATAAGGATCACTGCAAATTTCTCAGTTGCCTGGTCATTTCAAAAACAAAAGCCACATTGTAAACACAGTTCTTGGCTATATTAAATAATACTTAAACAAGGACAAGTGCATAGGATGGTTATGAAGAAATAATATATGCTGATCTAAAGAAGCAGATCATAGAAGTGAAGCGGACCTGAGGGAAAATGGAAAGCAATAAGGCTCGTAATTTGAGCAGGAAAATATTTCCATCCTGTATGAGCTGTTCAACTTGGGATATTGCATTCTGAACAGCCAAAAGTTGCTCCATTGTGTTCATTGGTGGAGGTGCTATCACCTTGAGTGCATCAATAGGCCTTCCTTTGTTAGACCATTGAGTTAGCATCATAAAGACTGCCAAAAATACGAGTAGAATTCCAAAAGCATAGCCCAGCCATCCCCTAAAAACGCACATTGTACAAGTACTCAGAAATGAAATCGACCAGTTTAATTAAAAAAATAACAGCAAGCACTTTGCAAAGGGCTTTAAGCTCTTATTTTGACCATCAGAATATAATTTAAATCTTCTCCTCGCCTTAACCTAATAACTTCCAATTCTCTGCACCAGTTTTTATGATAGGAAGTATGTTTTACCTCCAAATGACATAACTAAAAACCAAACAGAACAACAAAGACTTGGTAGGATCATCCCAATATAGCAATGAACGAAGCAACTTCCCAACTTCCAAAACTGGGAAAAGCAATTCCTGCAAAAGCAGCAGCCAATAAAAGACAATGCCTGTTATATACTACAAAGCACACCTGAAATACGTGCGAACTTAAATTGCAACAGTTAAATAAGTGTAATAGTCCAAATGTTAAGTTTGAGGTAAGTCACATTCCAATTACATTGTACCATCATTTGTCTACATCATAGGAAACAGCAATTGCTACTGAAAATTCTCATAAAAACCACTTACATTCTTATTTCTTAAGCAAATCAACCCCATAAAATAAAACTAGAAATAAGGTACAACCATTAAGCTAAGTTTTGTTTAGTTGATGAAATAAAGAGAAAATAATTGTTAAAAGAGATTTGCAAAGGGATCAACTTTCTATGTTTAGATAAAGGTAAAATGAATTCAACACTACTTCCCAGGAAACTTTCCCTACTGGTCCACATTATCTTTATATTCCAATATAGAGAGAGAAAGGGTGAGAGTCATGGAATTTTTGACTTACCCTCATATCCCTTCTTAACCCTAGGACATAACTGTTAACTCACATGTATAATAGTTCTTTACTCCATTTTATCTTTCCGCTGACTGTGCACCACATGCGACATGAAAAACAAAAGGGAATGAAAATCCCTAGCAAACTCTCTTCTTCACCATCATTCCTTCAGCAATCTCTTCATAAATTAATACAAACAAAATATGTTCATTAGCAGCATTACCTTCATTACAGCTACATTGGTGTCAATGCCATCTACTTTAACTCCATCCACTGTCTCTTGTGCAAGAACCACCTTCCTGTAGTTGCTTTTAGATTCTTTAACTGCTCTTTCCAACACGCTAATCTCACCAACAGCTATCTCACCCACAGCAAGGCCCACAGCAAGGCCAGTCTCATATGGTGCATTTGAACTTGTTCCAAACACAAATCCTAAATTTGAAACCATTGCCAAGGCTGAGACTGAGTACATTCCATCCCCAGCGGTATGATTGCTGGTCCGGTCTAATTCTCTCGTGGAAGACATATTTGCAAGTGTTTCTAGGATTAAATCTCCACCAGGAAGTTGATCACACAGATTAAACATGAGAAGAGTTTCATAGTTAACATAATTCAAAGAGCTTATGTCTTGAATTGCTTGTAGTCGCAAAATGCCAAGTACAGCCTTTGAAAGTGCTTCATCCCTAGCAACTCCAGTGATCTGATATTTGTTTATGAACCTGTGGACAAATAAAACTTCCCGGATAATTGCTAACCAGTAATCACGACGTGTATGCCCTTTAAGCTCAGGGAACTCCATGATGACAGGCTCTGATCTATGAAAATAAACATAAAAGGTTAACAACTAATAGAGTGATAAGAAGAAAAGTTTTCATTTTTCCAGAATGAGACAGAAGAGAGATTATAATCCTAAGTATATTCGCAAATGTATTATTCATCACATTTATTTAGACTGAATCGTGCCTTACAAGGAAATAGATTTATAATACACCGCCTTGTCAAAAAGTCGAGTACCCCATGGCCCAGTCAGTTCAGGTTTCACAACCTGTTTTAGGTCAGTTGACAAGTCGTACATTTTTGGCTTGTCATAGGATACAACACGTAGAGCTTCAAAGTATAGTGCATGATCTGTGAGAATCAGACGACCTGCAGGTATATTTTATGTTAAAACATAATGATATGTTGAAAGAAATTGAAAGTAGTAAGAAACATATTGTGTTCTAAAAGCTCCTTCAAAAATCTACATTATTCGGATTAAATGTTTATAGTGACAATGAGATTTATAAAAGAAGACGCAACTGAATAACTGTTCAATTAAATTCACCTGGCCAAGTAGATATTCCTACATGTTCAAGAACTGGCTGAGTGGTGACTGTTCCATCCACTTCTAGAATTTTTTCTTTTCTAGAAGACCGAATTGCAGAAAGAAGTGACGATTCTGACTGGGATTTCATCCTTTTTATTGCTCTGCAAAGAAGCCAGATTCAAGAAAATAATAATTTCTCTAAAAGGTGGTCTCTAAATACATACTTTGCAATGCAAATAAATATTCATGGTGGCAGCAAGAGATAATTGGCATTCATAAAACAGAAGAACAAGAAAAGCAAATTTGGGTCCTAATATCAGACACTTAGATTCACAATACAACTCCAAGAAGAAAAGCAACTCAGTCTCAAGATTCTATATTTTTCCCGAATTAGCTTTTCTGACATCCCTCTGACCAAAAATCTATATTTCAAAAAATATGAAATGCCAAAAAAATAAGCGCCTTCTCGCACGGAAAAACTACCATGTACTACAAAAACTCCATCCACCTAATGACAGCCAGACAACATCTGTTTGATAATGCACAACTTCCTTCAACTACGAATTTTCTCGTTAGTTAATGGCCTCATTCATATACTTTCCCAAAAGATTCGTAAGAGAAGGGATGGAATTCATAAATTCCAAGCCTATTTTGCCACAGTGAGTCTAAACAGATTTTCTGTCATATTTTGCGCAAGGTGGCTAACATGTAAAACAGGACTGTTGTACATGTAATTGCAGAGGCAGAAGACAGAGATATGAATGGAAGTCTACCTGATGAGAAACAACTCTCTCCATATACAACTTGCAGTTGGGTATAGAAATAAAGCCGAAATTATAGACACAACAATTTAACTGAACTAATTTATCTTCCGCATTTATCTGGAGTTTGTACTCTTCTGCAAAGCTCTCAATCACATTTAAAGGAGTCACCTAAATAGAAAACTACCTTAGGACACTTTAAGCTTACTTGATGAACTAATCAGTATCAGTTCTTCTGAAATGCGTCTGTTGCCACTTCAGTGTTCAGATAACAAGGAACAACAACCTACTAAGAATCTTGATGAAAGATGAAAGATGAAAGATGAAAGATGCAATTGAAATTAAGGTGACGAGGAAAGAAGTCTAAGATATAGAAAAATAATCACCTTTCTAATCCACCTAGGTACTTGTCATAAATGTAGAACTCAAGCCTGCCACCAGATGACTTACTAAGCACCTCAAAAAGATTTTCACTGATAACCACATTAGCAATAATCGGAACCGCCGGAGCTATTCGAGAGAATGCTTCAAGCCCAATAGTCAATTCATCATCTCCCTATAAAGATAAGGAAAGGTAGAAAGTCACCTTCACATGATGGAGAGATGTAAACCAGTGACAGAGACATCTTTATTCAACAGACTCCACTTAAGGATGGAAAAAATGATTGTTTGCTCTAAACCTCTCAGTGCACCCCCAACATCCACCTCATCTCTCTCTATACATATTTACATGCACATGAAAACACAAGAAGAAACAAAACAGGGCCAGGGAATAATATAGTTTTAACTATGAAGAATTCAATGACAATGCATATACAGCTATTTCGTAGTAGTTTCAGACCTGAATTTTCAGGAGGTCAAATAACATAACCGTTAGGGCAGATATATCACTAGTCATAGCATTATTTTCAAACAATGTGCATATTTACACTTAATCTCCCTATTTTGTGTATAACCACATGAAGCTTTTGCATCTCATTCAGTGACGTAATAATGAACAAAATTAAAGTTACCAAAATAAACAATAAATTACTTACATCAAGTAAAGGTTGGCTGGCAGCATCTGGATTCTCCCAAGCTAGCATCATATCAAATGTCAAGCGGCGAAACTTCTTGTCAGCAAGATGCCCAATTTGTTGAACACTGATAGCAAGCGCTTTGAAGCAGCAATATTCTAGAAAGTTCCTTGCATACTTTGATGGATGCTTAATGAAATCAGAAGCCTCTTCATTGAAGCTCGTTTGAAGCTCGGATGCAGGAATGTCAAGAATTCTGCACAATTTGTTACTGCTCATAACGAGAAATCATGGGAAGAAAGAGAGAACTCATGGCTTTTTGATGATGTTACAGAATACCCAAAAAAAATGGAAAATTAAAATGCAGAGCACTAGCTTTGCCAGATGGATACATGAATTAATTAGCTGTACCAAAATGTTGTCACAAAGTCCCAGATCATAGATAAGGAAAGATCTAGCCACATCACTCAGAAGTAGAAGAAAGGAACATAAAAACAGTAGTAGAACTTACTTTGAGCATCTTCGAACAATCATATTAGCAAGCGGAGAAAGCTCTGATATCCAATTCCTGCTAGCAGATGGAGACCTTCCCATTTCCTCAAATTCTTCTTCGAAGGAACTTCTCTTTCCAAGTAGCCACCTGAATGATCCTTCTCTTACCAGATTCTCGAGCATATTTCTAGTCTTGCTACCCGTAGCCATCTCTATTATCAACTGACACGCTCATCAAAGTCCTCTTATTTTAAAATTGATACCATTAGATCCAATTTGAAAAGTTCCTTCTGACACGGCCACAATCTAGGTGAAACTACTTAAGCATTTCAGTATTCAAGAATGCAATTGCTTGATCAAATTTTTTCAAAACCAATTACACAATAGAAAAATCCTCCAAATGCCTTTTTATTCAAAGTGCTCTATCCAAATTCACAATTTCTAAAACTCTCCCTCTCAGAAACATGACCAAGAATGAAGCCCAACATTGTCAAAAAGCAATAAAACAACTCTAGAAACTTAAGAAATGATAACACTAATCATAACCTCTAAATGGGGAATTGAAACCCAAACGAAGCTCAGAATTTTATCAACTCAAAACAATTCCAGTACGTCCCAAAATCAAATACACAAAGAAAGAAACCAACATTTTGTAAGTTTACCTTAAAGTAAACAAAAAAGTCAGGGAAATCTCATATATATGCGGAAAAGTTTAAAAACCTCACCTGAGATTAAGCCCATAGGATCACTCACCAGGAACCCATTTCACATCACATCACAACCTCCCCAAATAGCCGAAGATGACGGCCTCAAAACTAGCTTTTACGAGGTCCTTTCTCACAATTCTACCTTCAAATGGGGTGCATCGAAGCAGAAAGATGAAAAATAAAAGCTTATTAATGGGAGAGAGACAGAGAACGAGATACCGGGACGCGATCAAGGAATCATGTCGCCGACTGAAGAAGCGACCCTTCTTGGTTGGTAGAGCTGGGAAGAGAGACAATCAAACGCAGCGAGCCTACACTAAGCTAGATTACGTCTTCGTTTCTATTGGCTAAGACAATTTAAGAGTCCTCCGTAATTGTTCGTTTCTATTTTTATTTAGAGGGCACTTAGTTCACTCAAGTCCATAAGAATAAGAACAAGAAATTAAGAATACGAATGAATGTAGTGAATAATAAGAATGAATATAGTTATTATATTTATAATAATTAGTTAAGATAAAGGAATGATTACCATTATCATTGATAGTGGTTGGTTTGTTAAAAATTTTGAGAAATAAAAATTTGTTAAAATTTTGTTTTACATCAAATTTTAAATACATTTTAATTAATTATATTTTATACACCCTATTTATAATGACAAAATGTTTAAAATCAAGTATATTGTGGTACTTCGTTTCTAATAACTCCTGAAGAAAAAAGTACTCCAATATTTTTCTGTATCAACATATCATTAGTTACATAATATCCTCAAAATATAGTTTAATAATCGAAAATAT
>JAOTBA010000007.1:10679178-10690401 GCA_025629845.1 Erythroxylum squamatum | reverse complement strand
TAATTTTATTATAAAATAAAATATAGTTAAAATTAATAAAAGTGTTTTTTATTTTTATGTTGCCAAACAGTCTACTGAATGAAGCTCTTTTAAAAAAGTTGTTTTTTTTAATTGGCAGTCAAACAGTCAACTGGCTTTTAAAAAAAGCTCTTTTCAGAAAAACTCTACTGACAAAAGCTCTACTGATAAAAGCTCAACCAAACGAGCCCTAAATAGGCGCTTAAAAATAAGTGATAGCAGATTCCTTTATTAGAAAGGAGAATAAAAAGAAAGAGGACTGTTACATTCCCGGCTACATGGCGTTATTACTTGTTAATTAATGTGTTCCTGACCCCCACACAAAATGGGTGATGGGGCAGCTGCCACTAGATGAACAATTTGTTTCTTCACAAGCATCCTATGTTCTGTCAATTCGTTGTTTACTTGCAATCCTTCGAATTCTTCTGCCAATTGGCTCTGTTCTTCCAACAAAGTTCAAGGAGTCCCGCTCTTCATGCACAAGTAGTCTGCAATATATGTGTCCTGGGTTGGAATTCGGTGTTCTAGGCACAAAACTTGTGAATGTAATATATCTGGACTAACTTATTTAAAGCAATTTAAGATGGGTTATTCACTCATGGTTCAGTATGTTTTAAAAGAGAAAACTTTCACCTCATCCAAACTACTCCGGTGGCTTATTGGTTTTCTTTGAACAAGATTATGAAAACAATCCAATAACAATCTCCTTAATTGCCGACTCAAGAAACATAGTTGCCTAAATGTCTCCAAGTCCAACTGATATTTAGTAGACATGTCAAGTGAATCACTATAACTTGCTCCTATCTGAAATCGATGGCCTAGCCTTATTCATGAGTTGCGTGACTAGTGGGACCATCAAATACGTACAATATAGACTTGATTCTAAACCATTAGATCTATGGGTTGCGAGTTACCATCTAAAATTCCTTTTCATTTGTCATGTTTCTGTTATGACAGCATTCAACACAGCAAAGTTGTTTGAGATTTAATTATGCATTGGACGGTATTGTCAAGAATCTCACGTCGAACAAATGTGAGTATATTTAGCAATTTACTTAAGATAATTTTTAACGGTGAGTTAGACCTTTTAACAGGTATGATAAGGCAAATATAACTAAGATACAAAATTAATCACCATAATTAGATATTAGAAAGCTGAACAATAAAACACGAGAAAGGAGGAGAAGAAAAGGGCATGTTTTATAATTTCGCTTTATGTAATTTTCATTTTTTACTTCTATTTTTAAACAAAAATAATATCTTGTTTGATTATTAATATCAAGTTCTATTTTCATTAGTGATAATAATTACATATTCTATAAAACTTAAAAATAAATTAATTTTATTTTAATATCTTATATAATACTTATCAATTAAAATTATTATATTTTATTGATAATTAATATTTATGTGTTAATATATTTTTATTATTAAAGAAATTTTATTTGAAATTTATATATTTTGAATATTTTTAAATTTAAATTATATTTATTAATTTTATTTTATTTCCAAAATTTATTTAATTATAAAAATTAAAATAAATATAATTATTCTTAAGTCTTATTAGTAACTAATATTAAATAATTATTACCAAAAAAAGAAAACCAATTTATATGATTTTCATAATTTATTAAAATTAAAAGAAATTAACATAAAAATTTAAACAAACAAATTTTTTTATTGAATTTGTAAACAAACAAAAAAATATAAATTAAAAGGACTGAAAAGGAATTGAATTTTCACGGATGTTTTAGGTATAAATTAACCACTTGTGTTTGGAATATAGCATAAAGTGGTAACGAAATCGATATATATGTGGAAGTTAAGCACTGGCAAGCACAGCATCTGCATTTCCATGTGGTGGATGGCAACAAGGAATAACATCCAAAAGTCAAGTCAAAGCGACCGGGTTGAGTGAAAGTATCCATGTCCTACTACGTGTCTCTCTCTCATCTCTTTTTCCTCTTGTGCCTTTGCTCTCTGCATCAATGAAACCATGCATGTATCTCACAAAAGATGGATTGGACAGTTTCATATTCATCTGCTTTTAGGAAATAGAATCTTTTTTTTATTAAAGAGAAATCTGTACTACTAGCTAGACAAAAGAGAATGGACTGTAGATGTAGAATGTCGAATCACCTGTATTGTTTCTATGGCGTCTGTCTCTGCGTTGAAGTCATAAAATGTACTTGCTGCACTGAGCTTCATGGATAAAAACTGAAATTCCCAAGAAATAAACAAGTAGTTTTGTTAGTTTAAGAGTCGTAAAGCATTTCAAATGACAGAAAGTATCAGCTTACCTCAACCTGATTCTGCAAGGACTGCACATAATTAATTATCTCATCTAACATCACTACCATCCCCATTGTCTGGGAACAAGGAACAGAAGAGAATTTATCATAAGAGACCACCCTTACACATTCAAAGGAATCGATTCTTACAGACAAACATTTTACCTTGTAGCAGCCAGGAACTATATCTTGCAAACATCTCAGTCTCTCATTGATTTTTCCTCTTCTAACCTGATATATTAACCATCAGCCCTCAATACCCAATTATATCATACTTAAACCAATAATACTAGAAATTTCGAAACATACCCTTTCTGCTAAACTGTGGCTATCAGTGGCTTGACCTCTTCTAGCTCTAACATGGACTACTTGCTTTGGCTTTTCCTCTTCCTCAACGTTGGTCTTCACTCTCTTTCCTCTTCTTGAACTCTGTAGTCGCACAAAATAAGAACAATTATTGTCAGAACTTCGGAGTACATGCACAGAAGTCAAGATTAACAGGAAACAGGAGAAATAAGAATTGTTTTATTTCAATTCGTTACATTTTTCATCTTAGTCCCACTTTCAGAAACTTGTGGAGATGAGTTCAAGGAACTGCTTTCTGATACATCCGCTGCTCTTCTCTTCCTGCAATCAACAATTTCACTTTCACTTGCAGGAACGCCAACGGGATCAGAAACTGGGATAACACTTTGGCTGCTGTTGCTTCTCTGGAACACACCAGATAAATTATCTTCCACGTTTCCAGGAAATTCTGGTGCTTGGTTGGTATATAAATTGTCACTAGAGAAAGGCAAGAAGCTGTGATAATTCAAGCTTGAATTATCTAACATGGTATGGTTGATCTCTGTGAATTGTGTTATTGGTTCCAGGCTTAGATCAATGTCTAAGAAAGGATATGAGGGTCTAAGGCTTTGCATATCAGCAGAAAAATCAGCCATTGCAGAAATGAAAAAGGTTCGAAGACTTTATAGAGCCGTTCCGTTGTTCTCTGGAGAGCAAGGTGGGTCTATTCCGGATTATGGCAGGACTGGGAGTTTGTATGTATTTATAGTGTGGGTGGACTGAATACAGTATGCTCCTCGCATACAGGGATTTCAGTCATACATTATATGTGAATTCAGGAAGTCATTAGTGATTATTTTATTAATAAAAATAATTGAGCAGATTGAGAAGGCCACGTGGCAACTCCAACCTCTTTGGTTATGTGTTCCTGGATGGTCCCACCTCAGGAGATATATCCAATCATAAAGTGGTCACTTGAGAAACTTTACTTGAAAGTCGAGTCTTCTTTCTTGAAAGCATTAAAATAATTGCTCAGTAAAAGTGAACGTTTATAAATAAAATTCTTCTTTTCCTAAACCTATGTACTAGTTCAAAGAATAACAAAAAGGAGCCTTTGTTATATGTGTGTGCTAAAATCTTCGACGGTCCCATTTTGGTTACCATTTTCCTCTTTCACTCTCCTACTTTCAATTAATTAACAGCTACTATCATCAGCACCAAAGAACAACACAAGATTGTACAGTAGCCACTGCGTTTTATTGGCGAGTGAAGAGCTGCATTGGGACATGAAATGGACATATCAACAGGCCACAGGAGAGGCACACTCAGGAAGAGCTACTTTGTTAAGTGGTTATTGACATATGGATTGGCGATATCATCTAGGGGGACGGATCTTCTGTCCATTTTCTCTGTCCCTACTCTGTCTTATTGAATATCAGCCATCTATTTATATTGATCTCATATAAATGAATGACTGAGATTCAATGGGATAAAGAAAATGGACAAATCATCCTGACAGATCATCTAGTCTCCCGTCGTCGTACAAGATCTACTCCGACTCAGATTTTCTACTTGAAACCTCTCGATTATGGAAATTTTGCCTATATATCAATTGAGGAAGGTGGTTCAGCCGGATTCTGCTGAGGTTGAACGTCGTTGTTGTGCCCCATGGTTTGTGCGAGTCTAGCTGTAAGATACCTGCAAAACAGATAACGGCGGGCCAGGAGTTGTTTCCCGGGAGGCCCCTCCGACGCTCAAGTCAGTATTTGTGAGAGGTTTTGGTAATTGAGATTGTAGACGAATAGCTAGGGTTATAGTCTCATACCTGAATTACGGTAGAATAGTACCTTATATATGCTGTGGATGCTAGGTTTACGTAGATCTTTGCGTTTGCATGGGAGTCTAACTCCTGAAGGGCCGAATGGGCCGCGGTCTTGTGGAAATGGGCCTGGGCCTAGCACAGCCGGTCCAACCACTAATCATAATTCTTGGATCGATTATAACGAGTCAAAATTTTTCAAGTTTAATTACATGTTCACTTTTCTTAATAAGCATTATTTTAAGGATTCTTATTTGACTCTATTCGATCCAAAACTCCTACTTAGACAAACTTTTTCGATTCAAAATTAGTCGTAATAATGTTTTCAAACTCAAATTATATTGCATTTAACCTAATGTCAATTAGCTTCAAACCAAACCTAGAGTATGTGTCTAGACTTAGGCCTTATTTGGTAGACAACAATTACGAATTGGCATTATTTTAGCTTATTGGTTGTATTCAGCTGTTTGACTCTTCAAACAGCTACAAAAGTTGTTTGGAGGATAGCAGATCCGATGGTTAATTTAAGATAAAAAGTAAAAAATGAAAACACTCCTATCAATCAGCCAAAATTTTAACTATCAAAAGTCAATTGTACTTTTTAATTGAGGTTCCTAAATACCTACATTCTAGGAACAGTGTTTGTTCTTATGATTGCTTTATGCAGTTATAGGTTAGAAATAAATTGTTGACCTTAAACGAAAATGAAAATAGAAAGAGTTGCATAATTTTTTTATAGATGATGAAACAGTACAAGTGAACATGACTTCTCTGAAATCTAAATTCTTATAAGAATATTCAACGAAAGACTAAGATATATAATATTTATACCCTTATTTTTTTTTTAAAATCACGTCCTCATAAGTCATTTTACACATAAACAGTTAATACTAAACAGTTAAATTAACCAACATCTCTAACAAACAGCTAATGCAATCCGCTGGTTAAATTAACCATCAGCTAACAGTTAATGCAATCAGTTGATTGCCAAACAGGGCCTTAATTTATTGTCAAACCAAAGTCAAAGATTATAATCAAAATTGATTGAATTTTAGATCGTGCTTTATCTTAAATTTCACAATATAGTTAAAAGTGACTTGATTAAATTTATTGAAATAGTATTGTTTGTTTAATTTTAACAAAATATCATCATTTTATTATATAATTAAATAATTAATTAACTAAAAATAAAATAGCGTCATTTGAGTGTTTGACTCGAACATAATCAAAAATTAAAATATCATTCTATTGGCAACATTAGAACGTTGGAGAAAACAATGTAAAAAATGACCAACTAAATCAAAATTTGAATGTTCATCCACCTCATCCAAGCTGAGCTATCTAGGCGACATTGTAGAATTACTACACGTAGCAAGGGACGATGGTTGAACACTACTAATTGTGAAGGAGCTGAACTGATTGAACTCTCTCTTCATGGTCTTGTACACATGTTCCAATCCTTCCTCAACCAACTCAAGAACAGTTTGTGGCATTGGTGGTGTGTTGATCTCCAATGATCCTTCTAACATTTTCACAACTTCCCCCATTGATGGTCTCACAAAAACATCATCTTGAATACACCAGAAAGCAACCTCAAGTGCTCGTGTTAGCTCTTCTTCTACTACTGTACCTCCAAGCCTTCTATCCACAGCTTTGATTGGGGTCCCATTTTTCATCTCCTGAAAAAAAAAAACTAATTATGTTAATACACACACGTTGAGACCTCTAAAAATGTAAAATACGTAACCATACGGGCTTTTCTTATATTTTTATAAACAGGTTTAAGATCTTTTTCAATTAAATGTAATTTTTAGAATTAATTTAGTGATTAACTTTTTAAATTTTGTACAAATTAAGTCAAATATTGTTTTTGCTAATAAAGTTAATAAATAAACATTAACGCAATATTTGAAAGACACATAAGCAAAAACAACCTTAATTTATACAAAATTAAAAATTTTAAATAGTTTGACACTAAATTAAAAAAATACTAAAAGATAAACATTTTTTAATATGCTGTCCATTTAATAAACTTTAAGAAAATTCTTTAATAGTTAAAATTCTCAAAAAAACTTTTTTAAAATTTCCAATTTCCTAGAAAAAATCTTTTTCTCCTAAAATTTGATTAAAAAATAATAACAAAATACTCGTGATGTAAACATAAAAAATAAACTAATCAAATATCACTAATACGATAATTCAACTTAACTCTTATGTTTCCACCCAAATTAATTAAATTTGACTTAAGCTCGGTTTATGTTTAAGAGAGGACTTGAATCATCATATATGTGCTTTGTACGGTTTAATAGATATAAATATGACTTTTTTTTTTGCATATTTTTATCATTATTTTTAAATAAAATAAGTGGGAGAATTTTTTTGAAAATGAAAAATTAAAATACATTTTGTCAAAATTGTTAAAAAGAATTTAAATTATAAAAGAGATTTAGTGTATACCTTAAAAGCCCTCCCGGGGTAAAAGAAATTTTCAGCGTCAAAAGACATGTCGAGGTTTCTTCTGCCACCAATTATCTCCAGAAGAAGCATTCCATAGCTGTAAACATCAGCTTTCACTGTTATAGGCCTGTTGCTAACCCATTCAGGAGCTAAGTAGCCTCTAGTGCCTCTAACCATAGTGACCACTTGTGAGTGTTCTCTTCCCATCAACTTAGCTAGCCCAAAATCTGAAATTTTTGGGCAGAAATTCTCGTCCAACAGAATGTTTTCAGGCTTTATGTCGCAGTGAATGATCCGATCCCTGCACTGTTCGTGGAAGTACGCAATTCCTCGAGCAGCAGCGAGAGCTATGTTGAAGCGAGTCGACCAATCCAGGAGTCTATCTCTGCAGTTGTGTGATGGGAAGATCCACTTGTCCAATGAGCCATTTTTCATGAACTCGTAAACAAGAAGACTTCCAATGCAACATTTTAATAGAAAAGAGTATAGTTAGGACTATGTCATAAGAATTAAAGCATAACAAGTTGAAAAGTATATTTTATTTTCAATTTTTTTATATTAGTGTCTTAATTTTTTAAAATAAAAAATTTAGATACATAATATACAAAGCTTCCTACTTTGTGAGAGCTTGAGAAGGGTCAGATATATGCAACCTTCTCCTTATATTTTTTACTTCGTGATTTGAACATGTAACTTTTTTGTATAGTTGACTAATTATATGAAACTAATATTTAGAATAATTAGGTAGCTTTTTGTCTTTGCCTATATGATTTTTAAGTTTATTGTGGTAAATACATTAGTTGTTATATATTCATATTTTTATTTAATAATAAAAATCATATAAAGATGCTAGATAATTTCTCAACAAAATATTAATAAAATTAACTTTTAAATTGACTTATCTAAATTTTAAATATTTAATTAACCAAATTAAATATTTACTACTTGTATTCAATAGATTTTTTTAATAGATTAAGTTTAGATTGTTTGAACTTGAGCATGGGAGCCCGGTCCAAACGATCTGAACTCCATCTCCATGGCACAAGGTCGGTTCGAGCCTGCTGGGGCCGTGTCAATTGGCCGAAGATAAACAAAAACAAAAAGCTTTAAAGGGATTTACAGCTAAAGATAGAAACTTGCTAAGCTTACCGGTGTGATCCCTGGGAACAGTAACCACATAAACGAACCAAATTCAAGTGGTGCATAGAGCCTATAATGTTGACTTCAGTAATAAATTCCCTCTCTCCATGTGGTAAGACCTTGTCAAGTTTCTTTACAGCTATCAAAGTTCCATCCGCTAAGCTTCCTTTATACACACTGCCAAATCCTCCTATCAAAACAATATTAGCAAAAGCTTCGTTAGGCCAGTCCTCTGTTTCTACACAAAATGCAGTGATAATACACACTTGAAGTTTATTACCTGTTCCAAGAAGCTGGGAGAAATTCCAGGTACGTATTTGCAGGTCACGGTAGCTAAA
This sequence comes from Erythroxylum squamatum, assembly GCA_025629845.1. NCBI lineage: Eukaryota > Viridiplantae > Streptophyta > Magnoliopsida > Malpighiales > Erythroxylaceae > Erythroxylum > Erythroxylum squamatum. The sequence goes on along the minus strand of JAOTBA010000007.1, from coordinate 10,682,053 downwards.
ATTTATTGGAGAACCAGAAAGAATCAAAGCACTTTCCATAGCTCTCTTCAGAGATCTCCTCCTATGGACATTGTAGTATAGTAATAGACAGAGTAGCCCAATGAGAACCGCCATGCTCAATGCTATAGGAAGGACTACAACCTTCTCAGGAGTAGTATCAGAATCTTTGTCAGAAACCCTTTTACCAGATCCTGAAACCATAGTCTCATTCGAGTTCGATCTAACCTTGACGAATAAGGTAGAACTAGTGTCCTCGTATCCACCAAAATCCAGACTTCTCAATACCCAACAGTAAGGATTCTCATCATCAAGCCCATAAACGGAAGCCACACACTCACAATCTGATAAACAAGCGTCGCCACACTTTGTCACTGTAGGAATATCACTGTAATTTGCTATAATCGAAAGTTCTGAGAAATAGTAATTTGTTTGTTGCACAGGTTCAATCCTCAAACCCGAGCTATCATTTTCATTTCCAGGACCACATTTTCCTACCGATGATGATTTCTCTGAGCACTGCAAATCTGTTCCTAGTTTGGAAGTACCAGGCAGACAGGTACATGAAGCATTCGTCTTGCTTCTGTCCAAATTACAAACACCATTCCCACAAATTCCTGCAATATCGCAAGGATTTGAAACTGCAGCCCATTGAGGAACCCATTGACGAGATCCATTCACGTCATTGTCCCATCTGTACAAACGTATATTCCCATTAGTCTCAAGTATCAATCTTCTAAGAACTAACGGCTTGGTCGAACGATTAGTAGCAGAAGCCAATCCGTCATAATCACCATCATTTTTGTACACATAAACAGCTCCATTTGACGACTCACCATACACAATCCCAAAGCTTCCTGCTTCGTCCAACACTGCAACTACATCACCGGTAACGTTTGAAATGTCTGGTCCATTCCAGTAGGAATAGTTATTGTACGCTTCAGGTGAACTATAATCAGACGACTCAGGCAGGTTATAGGTTAGTGCGAGGCTTAGCGAAGTGGGCTGTTGCAGCATCTTGAGAGAGTAATAGCCACCGTGAAGAAGTGATGTTGCTGATGTCAGTTCGAGAGACACTGTCAAAGGTTGGTTTGGTAGGAGTGTGTCCGATGGATGTAAAAAGCTTTGCCAAGCAGGTTGGTTCGTTCTGGTGTACAGTATGAAGTTGCCGGATTCCTCCATGACGGCGGTTTCCACACCCGCTCCGGTGGTGTTTGAGGACCATACGGTGGCACTCCGATCAACAAGGAGGAGGTCGCCTGTGGTGTCTAGCTCCAGGAACGCGTCCTTGGTTACCGGAGAGTTTCTATTTAGATGACACCATTGAGCAAAAAGCAAAGGGTTGGCTTAATGAAATTGAGCATCATATTACCTGCGAGACCTTGTGTAAAGAATAAAGATAGGAACATGGTTTTGATTTCTTTTTTTTTTTTTTTACTACTGTAAAAATATAAATTCAGTATTATTGTTATTATTTTTTTCTCAAAATAACAGTAATTAATTATGAGAAAAAGGATACCTCCCTCAATTATAAGGGAATTTATTAAAAGCAAATCAAGTAATGTTCATTGATTGATTTAAAAATAAAAGTTTTTATATTCAAATAAATTTATACTTTCATTTTTTACCCAAACTTACTTAAAATTCGTGGTTTTACCCAAAATGGACTTGTAATTCATAATGAAACATAAAACTCATAGGAACAAACCTGTTAGCTGACCAAACCACGGTTTGGTCTCCAGGAAGATCAGCGAACCAAATTGCTAGTTGAAACCGGTCCTTGGCGTCCGCTTGAGTGAAACCAAACGCGAAGGTCCCGTTGTCCGATACCAGTGCTCGGTTTTCACTAGCCAAAAGTCTCGAACCCAAACCAAACTGGCTAGCCATGTAGCCTTGTGCTAGACCAGTTAAGACCAAGCCGAACAGGACCAAGTTAGTAGAAGCAGCCATGTGAGAGATATCAACTAGCCAGTGAACGAAATTATTGCCAAAGACAATATGAGGCAATGCGCTTGCCTTATATAATACAAGTGAGAAAACAGCTGAAGAAAAGTTTGAAGATCATAACACGTAATACAGTGGTTGGTGAGCTACAACTTTGAAAAAGAAACAGGGGATCGAGTGGTCGGCTTCAGAGATTAGGGAAAGTGGTTTTGAACTGAGGCACGTCTCAGGTGAGAGTTATTTTCAACCGAACAACACCGGCCGTGACAAAAAAAATTCAATTTCGATTCAACTCGATCCGCATTCAATGAATAAAAATATATATTCGCTCGAACTCGGATTCGGACTCGGAGCTTAAAATTTTGTTTAAAATCTTAGTGTCATTACTTTTCTTGTGTCACAACGTTATGTTGTCGTGAGGATCTTGCCTTGTGTATGGACCAGGCAAGAAACGAACCTGTTGAAATGGGAGCACTTGATTAATTATTTTTCTACTATAATTAAAGCATAACAATCAATTATTAGTTGCAGCTTTCAATAGTCCATTCGTATTGAAGTTCATAAGGATTTTTCAACGTATTGACATCACAACCTTGACAAATGGTCTCATCAAAGGAGAGTTTTTTTTTTTTTGAAAAATTTAAAAATTGAATTGATATTATAAAGTTGGAGAACAATGTTAAGAAAGTAGTATTAGTGCCCGTTTGGTTGAGCTTTTGTAAGTAGAGCTTTTGTCAGTAGAGCTTTTTTGAGAAGAGCTTTTTTTAAAAGCCAGTTGGCTGTTTGGCTGTCAATTAAAAAAACAGCTTTTTAAAAAGAGCTTCACACAGTAGACTGTTTGGCAACATCAAAATAAGAAGCACTTTTATTAATTTTAACTATATTTTATTTTATAATAAAATTATTTATGCTAAATAATTTTTAAAGTATATTA
>JAOTBA010000007.1:10622996-10634356 GCA_025629845.1 Erythroxylum squamatum | reverse complement strand
TAAAGCACAAATTCATCTATAACATAATACATATACAAAACACTCATTCAATTTCATTTCATATCGCTAAATTGTCATTTAAGGATCGGGGTCCAACATTAACAGAAAAAGCAGTTCCCACATTTGAAATAAAAAACTTATAAACCTACATTAAATTCATCAAGTTGTTATAAAACAAAATGTGCCAACATCCATAGCAAACTTTCCCTTCCTCACAAAGCATACAGGTGTTAGACCATTTTACTTGAGAAATAGACACGGTTAATCTTAAACCTGGTTCACATTTTCTTCTTGACGTATTAAAAAACACAAAAGGGAGAGGTTGTTATTGTTGATAACGTGTTTGATAGTTTGGGTGAAAGAGACATTTTAGATTGTTCTAGAATAAGAAATATGTCAAAAGGAAAGAAGAATCATGAAGCAATTCCACTTACTATGCTAGATTCTGAATCCATTTCTTCATCTTGCCCCATTTGAAAAACAGAGAATTGTTGGTTGATGTTTCTAAATGAGAGGGAGAGAGATTGGAGAGAGAAGGTCCCAATTTCTCTATCCCTAATTTTACGAAACCCTAGATAATGATGTGTTAGAGAAAATCATTACATGGATTCTCTCTTTTTAGGTAAGTGAAGATCGGGCATTGGATCCTCCTTCCTGCTCCATCTCTAACCATATGGGCTATTTATGAAGAATAAAAGAGAAAATATCTCGTGAAAGTTTGAAAGAGGTAGAGAGAGAAAGGACTTTGTTGAAGAGAGAAGTAGAGATTAGTAGGCAGTGGAGAGGGAAGAGTTATTAATTGGTGATACAGAGATTGGAAAGAGAAGCAAGAAGAGAAGAGGAGGATTTACTGTTGATAGAGAGATTGGAAAGAGAAGCAAGAAGAGAAGACGAGGATTTACTGTTGTCTTACTACGTGATTGAGACCATTTGTTAGGAAGAGTTGAAAGAGTTATTAATTGGTGATAGCAATAGAACCATTCTTCAGTTTTCGTGAGTGAACTAGTGACATATAGTGCCTAATAAAGTAAAATTGGAGTGGTAGTTAGAATTAATTATATTTTAATTAATTATATATATATTTTAATTATATTTAAATTTGTCAATCAATTAATTATATTTTAATTATATTTAATTAAAAATAAAAAAGAAAATGTACGTATCACAAGCGTGAAAATTAAGTGACGCCTATGACCCTAATATATAGTACTTAATTAACTTAATAATAATTAATAATGAATAATAACATTTAATTATATTTTAATTTAATTATATTTTGATTATATTTAATTAAAAAATGAAAAAATAAAATATGCGTGTCACGCGTGTGACCCCTTAGTGCTTAAAATAAATTTTTAATAATATTTAATAATTGATAATTAATAATAACATGCATACATAATTAATAAATTATTAGTAATAATTAATTAAAGATTAAAGAGAGCAGGAGACTAAAAAATGGAAAAAAATTTGTGTCAAGTCACGCCTGTGATCCCTTAGTACTTAAAATAAATAATTAATAATATTTAATGATTAATAATAACATGCATACATAATTAATAAATAATAAGTAATAATTAATAACTAATAATTAATTAAAGATTGAAGAGAGTAGTAGAGATTAGTAGAGATAGACGAAAGAGATTGATTTATTTGTTAATTGGGTTCATAGGTTTCAGTTAACGCTGCAGAAACTACCAAAATTTATTACGTTTAAGATTCCATTGGCCTCCCACTTGATTATTCAAGATTTGTGTTAGTTTTTTTATTCGAAAGGAAGGATACACCGAATTTGTTTCCACTGTTTAAAGGTTAATGGAATAAATTGGAGGGGTTAAATAAATTGGGACCGTTAGATGTAATACACGTTAGGAGGAGGACGAAGATCCGACTGGTCGTTAGCATAGACTTAATAATTAAATAATAATATTTAATGATTAATAATAATATGCACGTTTTCTATGAACTCCTTACGGTTTCTATCTTTCCTTCTAGGCCTTATACCTCTAGCAATCCCGCTTTTATGTCCCATTTTTTTTACAGAAGAAACACCGAAACATCTCATTCTTTATGTCCATAGGACCTTTACTGGTACTAGATTGACCAACATCAACATGTAGGGAAGATTTAAACTTTCTACCTTTATATTTTTAGGGCTTAACCATTTATTTTCCTTTAGTTGCTAAGAGAACTTTATGAGCAGTATTCTTTAAGTTCTCCTCTTTGGTAACACAATAGGTAATCAAAACATCGAAGTTCCATTTCTCATCATGTGAATAATATGTCGCCACCAGATTACTAAACTCCAAAGAGAGTGTGCTCAAAGCCTGGTGAACTATGAAGAGATCAAGAAGAGAAATATTCAGCTCCTTCAGTTTGCTGTGGAGACAAATCAATCTTGATATGTGCTCCCTCACCCCCCTTCTCCAATGTACTCTATATGGAGAATAATTCTTTCATCAAGAGACTTATCTCAGCATTTGACGAGACTAAGTACCTCTAGGAGACATTATCAAGAAATTCCCGTTCTATGGTTGTCTCTAAAAGTCCACTGAGTAGATGGTTAGGAATGAATCTTTTGATGGTCATGCAACATAATCTGTTCGACCAATCCTAGGCTGCTTTATCAGCCTCTGAGCTACAAAATGTAGGTAGAGGTGGTCTATCCGTACGTATAGCCATATCAATATCTGTTATCTCCATTGCACTCAATACTTCTTTTATCCACTTCTTCAATAGTGACACTGTGTTCATTGATTGAAAAGCTGACTACAAAATGACAATGTAAAGATCAACACAAATGTAGGATAAAGTGTTACTCAAAGCTATTAAATAGTATCTATACTAAAAATTTGGTCACACATATTATGAAATACCTGTGGGCTGCATACATAATATTTACAACTAGACCTCCACATAAAAGCGATTAGAGTACACACCATCAACTTTCATGATACTACCACATGTAAGCTAATAGATCATTCAAGAAATAGCTTTCCTCCATCTAATACCTTTATGCTTATCTCAAAATCTCATATAAGGCTAACACTTGTGGGCAAAATAGCCAAACATGAGACCAGAGACACCACCAACATACATGCAGAACAATTTAAATGCCGACTTGAAAGGCTACTATGGTAACTACAATCTCATCAGTACCCAAAAGGTTCGTAAACACAAAGGATACATCTTTATATTAGCCTCACATTCTTTATGGGCAAACAGTATGGGACAATATTCCATCAATAAATGCAAAAATTGATGTACATTCTAATTATCACATACTAGTGATGAAAACATTATCAACAAATTGAAAAAGGGACAGAAACAACACAACCACTGAGCCCTCGTCGGAATGCCTTAGCTGAACCAGCACCGCCGTTCCACCCCTTCCTAATTTCATCTCCTCCAGCCCTAACACACTCTTCTCACTCCTTAGCCTATCCTCCACACTTATCTCACTCACATTTCAACACATCCCACTCCATACTCATCAAAAGCAAACAACACCCCTTCTCAAACTTGCAAACAGAGCCACAATCAGACTCCTCAGATCTGCAACCAGAATAGCCTATCCTCCACATCTCTCACCCACATTCAACACATCCCACTCCATACTCATCAAAAGCAAACATCACCCCTTCTCATAGCCACAATTTGACTCCTCAAATCTGCAGCCAGAATCACTTTCCCAACCCCATACCCACTTGCAAATGCATTCCTACCTGTCCTCACGACACTCCTTCTTTCCTGTCCTAGATTTGCACGAGAAAAAATTTCAACATGAACTCAAAATTTCCTCCCCTATTGTCCACATTTCCTAAACTTAACCCTAACTCTACCATTCCCTCCTCCTCTAAAACTACAGCACTCCCTCCCATCCCCTTTCTAATGCCAATACCATACCTAAACATTCCACTGAGGCTGTCCCCAAGGGTTTTGCAGCTACTACTACTGTAAACAAGGTAGGAGGACCTAGGAGAACTTGGAAACAAGTCATGGGTGATGACTCAGACTCCCTACTGACGTTCAACCCTCCGGTTGAGTTTGAGGGTAAGCTGATGGTAGCTCCCAGCCTAGATATTCTACAGCAAGGAGCCAAGACATGGGAAGCTATACTTGTTGGCTTTTTCATGGATAAAAGGCTTACTTTTCCTATCATACAAGCATGGGCAACAAGGAATTGGAAAGGAAGAGGGTTAACGGAGGTAATGTTATCCGAAGAAGATAATATAATTTTTTTACCTTTTCTTCCAAATTGGAAGATCTAAAGGTAATAGAAGAAAGTCCTTGGCATATATCACAGCTCCCCTTATTCCTACAAAATTGGCAACCTAGAATGGAGCTAGAGAAAATTAGGATTAAGAGTATTCCACTATGGGTGAACATCTACAATATTCCCTTGGAATATTGGACTACTAAGGGGTTGAGTATGCTGGCGAGCTATCTAGGAAAGCCTTTATGCAAGGATGAGAATACAACGTTGAGGAAAAGAGTAGGGTTTACACAATTATGTATCAGCATGGACATTTCCAAGGAAATAAAAGATAGTATCCCTATCCTAAGGCTAGATGATGAATATTCTCTTAGAGAGGATAAGGTTTTAGTAACCTATCAATGGAAACCATCTCTAAAAGCTCAAGATAAGGAATGGAAACCTACGGGTAGAACTTTCCTAAAAGGGGATTATTGGGAAGTGATGGGATTGGATAAAAATGAGCATGAGGATCACAAACAAATAGAGGAGGCAGAACAAGTAGAGGAAAACCATGGGGTGATCCAGTCATCAAATGAACCTCCAAACACAAAAGAGCACAATCACGTTGAGAATAACATTAATTCGGCTCAACAAAGGGAGGAACAAATTCATAAGTCAGAAGAAGACTGCAATAGCTCAACTAACAAAAGGGGTAATGAGATGGAAACAAATGATCCTAATCCAATTGAGGGTGCCTCCATTAGTCAACAAGATGAACAAATCCTTCCAAGGACAGATATGCAGAATGGCAGTAATCTAGAGGACAAATTTGAACAGACCACGTCTAGGAAAGAGTGAGGAGCAATAGGAAAATCTCCAAAGGTAAAACTACTTATCTATGACTTTGATGGTATGGAATGTTCTTGGAATAAATAATCCTTTAAAGCTCAATGCTTTAATGGATTTTGTCCTTAAGGAAAAGCCTAGAGTTTTTTGTATGTTGGAAACAAAAATTAGAGAAGCAAATTTGAATAAATTGGTTTGTCTAGGAAGAAATTGGCAGTTTATTACTAATCATCACTGTCATATCTATGGAAGGATTATCATAGCTTTTGATGCTGAATTTTTGAAAGTGGAATTTCTGGAATCTGGGCAACAGCATATACATACGTTGATCTATTTTAAAATGGAGAATTCTTAGGTATTAGCTACCTTTGTCTACGGTTTCAACACAGTGTTCCGAAGATCTTCATAATGGAACGCCCTAAGAAGGATTAAGGCTACGGTAAACCACCCTTGGGTGGTGTGTGGGGATTTTAATAACACTGTTTTCAGGTCAGAGGATGAAGGTAACTGCATTTACTTAACTACTCCTCTGATTTGTATGATTGTATGCAGGAGGTGGAACTTTTAGACCTAAAATCGGAAGGACATATGTTTACATGGTCTAATAAGCAAGTTCTACTTGGCATATCAAAAAAAAAAAAAAAACTAGATAGGGCATTGGTAAATGTGGAATGGCTCACTACCTTTCCAAGAACTACTGCAAATTTCCTAAATCCTGGTATCTCTGATCATGCTCCTATAAAGATTGATTTCTTATTCACTACCTCCAGAATGCATTACCCATTCAGGTTCAACAATTTTCTAGCTAGTGTGTAAGGCTTTCAAGAAGCAATATTGAAGGGGCTAGAGCATGGTTGTTATGGGACTAAGCAGTACATATGTATACAGAAACTCAAGGTTATTAAATAGGAGTTGAAGATCCTTAACAGCAAGAGAGGCAAGAATCTCTCTAAGGAGGTTGACATAACAAGAGATAAACTATACTCTATTCAAAAATCATTGGCCAAAAACCCCTTGGAAATCTAGCTATAGCAAAAAAGGAAGCCCTAAAAAAGTACTTGGAGGTAGTGGATAATCAATGCTCTTTATACAAGCAGAGAGCTAGAGTTAATTGGCTGAAGGATGGAGATAGATGCACTAAGTTCTTCAATTCTTTGTTAGCCCAAAAGAACATTAATAGAATCTCCTCAATTAAAACTGAAGAAGGGGTGGAAGTTTTCGGACAGGATGATCTAGCTAAAGAGGCCACGATTTTCTATAAAAATTTACCGGGTTCAGAACCTACTTTGATAGAGCATAACCATGATCTTGCACAGTTCATCACTGCTAAAATTCTTGAGAATGAAAGTGCTTGGTTAATAAGACATGTCTCAGATCAGGAAATTGAGAATGTTGTCTTTAGCATGAATAGGTCTAAAGCCCTAGGACCAGATGGCCTGAATGGGTTTTCCTATCAGAAAACCTGGAATAGCCTGGGGGGACAGTCAAGGAAGCAGTCCATGAGTTTTTTTCTAAAAGGTGTCCTACTAAAGGAAATAAACAAGACATATATGTGTTTGATCCCTAAATATTCCAGCCCAGACTCTTGGAATGACTACAGACCTATTTCGTACACTAACTTCCTATATAAGATCATTGCCAAAATTTTGGCTAACAGGATGAAGGAGGTCCTAAAATTCCTCATTAGTGAGAATCAAGGAGCCTTTATGGCCAACAGAGACATAGGGGACAATATTCTTATAGTGCAGGAGCTTCTAAAAGGATACAATCAGAAGAGAAGTACCCAAAATTGCACTATTAAAATTGATTTAAAGAAAGCTTTTGATAGTGTCAATTGGTGTTTCCTTCTAAAAACAATGGAGGTCATGAACTTTCCCCCAAAGTTAATACAATGGATTCAAGAATGCATCTCAACTGCATCCTATGGGATTTTGCTAAATGGGTGCCCTACGGGGATGTTTAAAGGGAAGCAGGGGCTTAGGTAAGGGGATCCTCTATCCCCTTACCTATTTCTCATTTGTATGGAGGTTCTTACTCTAGTACTGAAGCACAACACCTCTTTGGATCCAAAATTTAGATACCACTCAAAATATAAGAAAATTTCATTAACTAGTTTATGTTTTGCAGATGATCTTATTCTATTAAGCAGGGCTAATGTGTACACGGTCACTTTGTTGATGAAATCCCTCAAACTCTTCAAGGAGATGTCGGGGCTATGTGTGATTCAAAGCAAGAGCTATCTCATCCTTTCCAAAAGTGCTACTCAACTCTCAAATACTTTGTCCCAAATTACAAGAATGGAAACTAAAGATCCTCCCCTGCTCTACTGAGGGATTCCTATCTCATCAAGGAGGCTAAGGTTCTGTGAATGCATTCCTTTCATTGAAAAGATCCAGAAAAGATTGGGGGCTTGGGCAAATAGAGCACTATCTTATGGTGGAAAAATTCAACTTCTGAAATCGGTGATAATGTCTATGAATACCTACTGGTGTTCCTATCTCTTTCTATCAAAAGGGCTGATCAAAACGATTGAAAAATTGATGAAACAATTTCTATGGGGTAAAAGGAATGGAGACAGAGGTTTAGCAAAAGTTTGTTGGAAGATCGTCTGCCAACCAAAGGAAGAAGGAGGGTTAGGACTGGAATCTCTATTCAGCAAAAACAGACTTCTCACATCCAAGAGGATTTGGAGACTACTAAGTGAAAAACAGACTATGTGGTCCATTTGGATTCGTTCTTACATATTAAAAGGAGGAAGTCTGTAGGTACTAAAACCCAAAAATAGCTACACCTGGTTTTTAACCAGCTACTCATATTAAGGGAGGACATGTTTCAGCATATCCTATGCCGGATTAGGACAGGAGAAAGAATTTCACTATGGTATGATAATTGGATAGGGAATGGACCGCTAATACACAATCAACTGGCTAGATCCCTACTAATCCGATTACCTAAGGATACAAGGCTCCAAGCAATTATCAGAAATGGGAATTGGACCCTCCCCCCAGTTGAGGTTAGACTACTATCCCTGCTTCAATTCAGAAGCCAGGGGGAGAGTGATATCTATTTGTGGAAGGGCATCCCGGTATCAGAGATCACTACACAAGATGTCAGAAGAATGAGGGAGAGGTCTGCTAACCTTGTAGGTTGGGATAAATTGATATGGAATAAGGTCCTTAGACCCAATGTTAGCTTTTTGTTATGGCTCATTATGTTGAACAGATTAAGTACCTTGGATAGGTTGAATTTCCTAACCATCTCTAAGATATGTATACTATGCAAGCAAGAGTATGAATCTATTGATCACTTATTCTTTGATTGTACTTTCTTAAAAGAAGTTTGGGCAAAGATCTCAATTCTAAGTTCCCCTGACTACTCCTATGGCAGAATTACAGATATTCTACAGGATATCCCAAACTTGCAGATGTCTACACTTAAGAAGGACATTCTGTTATTATCGGTTGCTACATGTGCTTAGGCCATTTGGAATGAAAGGAATAGTAGAAGGTATAGAGATAAGGCTAATTCTCTAAACTCTATTATTGACCTCACTATTACAAGCATAAGGGAACAACTGATCATCAATCAGCTCAACCGATACTGTACTAGGAGACTGACAAGTATATGGAGATTATAGCCTCCTAGAACTCTCTACTTCTCTAAAGTTCCACTACTCAACATGCACACTAAGAGGCAAATCAACAACAGTTCAACAGCTCAATACATGTAGATACCAAATCACAGAACTAAGGAACAATGCAGTACCAAAAAAAGAGTTACCTAGATTTATCATTTCTGAATAAACACTGTTTGCTGGTCTTACTCTCACTGGATATCCTGAAGCTCGGAACCCTTTAAGAAATCACACACGAATCAGGTGAGACAAGGATCTATTGTGCCAGAGCCACAATCATTCCAAAGAAGACCCCCTGCGAAGATCAGAGAAAGATCGCAAGGAAAATGTCCAGATTGAACAAAAAATTAAATCAAATGAAGGGATAGACTTACCTGAGATAGACTCCCTCAAGGGCAACCCCAGATAGCCTCCCCCCGTCAGATATTGCAAGATCCGGCAAGCAGGAAATCAAAAGTTAGCATCTTAAATTTGACCGAAGAGATCGATAGTAAAAGGAGTTGCGAAGTGTATGAAAACAGGAACACAACTGACCTAATTGGTGTTTTCCAACTTGGACTGACATCGAAAGGTCAAGCCTCAGAGAGATCCGTCTCACCACTGGGGAAGAAGAAAAGGATTAGTTTTTCATGGAAAGCACTAATCCCTAATAGACGACTGAAGGAAGTCGGTACCTGTCAAGAATAGCTGCCGCAAGTCGAAAGGAGAGGGGATTGCTCTTTGACATCACCAAAGAGCCTCCGGACAAACCAGCGTCTACAGAGCTCTGCCCCTCGCCTAGCCATTGCCTAGCCATCGCCTGCCCTAATCGGGTAAAGGCTCAAAGATTCGAGAAAGAAGAAGTTGCTTTTACTTTATTGCTTATCGACAGTTAGCGTAATACGAAGTCGTTTTGTATAATTTGGGTTATGTAGGCACGTGGTGAACAGACTCCTCAATGTAATTTGCTATATATTCAATGAAATTTTTTATTTCTAAAAAGAACATTATCAACAAATTTTTTTAAGACATTTATGGCGAAAAATCTCAATCTGAGTGACTATCATGCTATTCTGAACATTGAACCTACTACCCGAGATACAAAAACCTCAAGTATCTCACTCATGTCAAGTTCATAACATGAAAATTCACTCAAAAATGACTTTAGAATGTCTTATTTTCTTTTCTAGAGTTAAACTTTATTTATTATCAATGTAATAAATCCAAAATAATTAAAAAAGTCAATTTATAAATTCTCCGAACCGAGGAACTGACCCAAAATGCCCTGGGATATCTTTACGAAAATTATGAAAATTTGAGTTTTTTACATTGACATCATACTGACATCAGCGAGGTATTGCAACACTTACGTCAGTGTGACGATTGCACGCGCCCTACTGAACCTGTATAGTGCATGCACGCGCCAACCGCCTCTGGTATATGTCTTGCACGCGTCGACACGTGGCTGCACTCCAATTATCCACTTGTCCACAATTCGTTAGGCCCCTGCAACGCACGCGCTAGACGCACCGTCTTTTTGACGGTACTGTAGCATAATGTTTTCTCTCTCTTCATCGGAAACAAGCAAGTTTTAGGTCAATTTTTTAGGCTCAAAAGCTCATTTTAACCACGTTTATCAATGCTAAACACATTCAACATGTATTTAAGCAGCCATCCGTTTGAAAAAATCGAAAACGGATTGTTCTTCTCCAAGTTTCATATGGAGAAAAACCTAAAAATATTCTTTTTTTATTTATTCGATCACATAACCTCTGTGATACCATGTGTAGTGCATAACAAGAGCCTTAGTTATCTAAGAAAGCGCACGTAAATTTCATGTCAAAAGGATTTGATATATTTATAAAGCCATTGTCAGTACAAGTCTCAAATACTAAATTATAAACAACAATATGTCGAAGAAAATCAATGTTGAGCATATCTAATGTCAGCTAAGATGGATCTAAGACGTGTTCAAAAGTTGAATCTCTTTCTTGTCGTCACATGTGAAAGAAGACACTTGGTAGGCCAAGAAAGTGAGAAAAAAGGGACATTGAAGAGGAGCTAAAAAAAATCCGAACGTAATATCTAGAGTTGGCACTCAGATGACATGTACTACATTGTCAAAAGACTCAACCTGATAAAAAAAATAGTAGTTGGGAGTTATTACGTGCATATATCATAAATGTAAATATGACATTGACACTATTTATTGACTTTTGTTTGGACTCAGTGATAATAATCCTAATAATCATGCCTAATTATAAGATAAATAATAAGTAGGAAATAATAAGTTACATAAAAAGATTTTACGGTTATAACTAAATTTTAAAATATAATTAATTTTTTTAAATCCAGTAAACAATGAGTTTCTACCAATGTTTTGTGTTTCGTACCGTACCGGTCGGTACCGGCCGGTACGTACCGTACCGGCTGTAAACCGGTACCGGTACGGGTGTAGATGTACCGGTGAAAAATACCGGTCGGTACCGGCCAATTTCGGCCGTACCTGCCGGTACCGGCCGGTACCGGTCACATACCGGCCGGTACCGAAAATTTTAAAAAATTGGGGGACTTTTTTGCAAAATTTTCAAAATTTTTCAAAATTTTTCTCCCTCCCTCTTACCTGTCCTTCCCCCCTTTTTTTTCAAAGTTTTTAAAATAATAATAAATATTTTATTACTAATAATAATTATAAATTAACTA
>JAOTBA010000007.1:10604492-10620736 GCA_025629845.1 Erythroxylum squamatum | reverse complement strand
AAAATTGCATACTTTATAGCGTTGGAAAGATTGAAAGACAAGCTACAACTTTCATGTAGACCACTTACTCCAATTCAAACTACATCAGTACAAAAGCTTCCTCAAAACACAGTACACACAAATCTATACTTATGAGCAATTTCCAAACACAAAGCAAAATAAGTTAATTTCGAATGATCATAACTTTAAATCCCGACATCGAAAAATATCATACTTCATGGCGATAGAAAGCTCTCAACAGAAGTAACAAGTGTCATGAAGATCATTTTATCAAATTCTACCTAAATCAAGCCAGAAAAATTCCCAAAGTTTTAGATCAAAGTTGCCACTTTCAGCTACTATTCATCCTCAAAATTTCAGATTTTCAATTCTCTAAAATTAAACACTTTCTCTAATCATTTCTTGCTTTTCAACTCCATTTAACGCAATTTATTCACTATCAATTATATTTAAACTCAAAACACCATTTTAGGCCATAATTTATCATAAACATCAATAACAAAAGCATGTTTCACCTATCTTAAGCTCATATAACAATTCACATTCTTAAATTTTCTTTTTCTTTGTACGTGAATAATTCACCACAAATTTCTCATTTAATGTCAATTTTACACTTCAAAATTTCACGACAAGTTCGGGGTTCAACATTTCTCCCCCCTTTAAAAGAATTTCGTCCTCAAAATTCTAACTTAAGAAAATCACCAAGTAACACTTTCTTTCAAATAAATTCTTCCTAAATGATCATAGTCAATCTCTTTTTCATCTAATTCCTCATCATACATATATCTCACCTTATTCACAATATTTCTCTTCTTGTATCTAATACCACCAATATCATATAATGTCGATAATTCTTAACATATATACACAAATCAATGGTCCAATTCTTAAGAAACCTTAATATGGACCCATACCATTCAATTCAATCATTGTTTAACTTCTATACATATATCTCTATCATTAATCTCATCTTTCAAGTAGTCCTTATTTCATCTCACAATGTATATTTAAAATCAATTCATCCAAATTTATTAGGAAATTTAAGTCTTAATTTCCATTATGACAATCCTAAAATCAATCATAATTCTTCACCTTAATCAAACAACCACTTTGGTTCTTCAAAATAATTCATGAAAAATACATTTTCATCTTTATCACATTCTCATTATCCATTCTAACTCTCAAAATTTCTCATGCATATCACTTATACATATGCGCCCATATAAGATCCTAATACCGGAGCACTAATACCATAAATGTTGGGACCCGATTTTGGAACCGGACCCCAACCGAAAAAAACAACAGAAAACGAAAAAACTTGAAACAAAACGAAGGCAATCTAAAGCGGAAAGCCAAAAGCGGAATTGGGATCCGAACAACAAAATGCAGAAACCTAAATCCGAAAGTGGGCCAAAACAGAAACGAAACACAAATCGAATCGGAAACAAAAGGCGTGCGAAAACCAAAGGAAATCTAATTGGCTCGGAATCAAAGAAACCAAAACGATTCAAACTCGTTGAACGGAAGGAATCAACAAACGGAAAACAAAATAGAAAACCAAAGAAATCGAAGGATCGCAAACAAACTTAAATCACAGTCCGACATCCATAAACGCGCACTTTATAAAAATTAGCGTTGGAAACTCTAAAGACACACTCGGTCTATAACAATCCTATTCGGTATAATTTTTTCTTCTTCTTCATTTAACTTTATTCAATCTCATACCAAGCAACTCAATTTCCCATTTGGAAAAATATCAATTCCATAACGTTAATTCATTTTATCCCTCATAATGCGAATCATAACCATCAATTTAACAAAAACTTATTATTCTTTTTTTCTGTTGTTTTTTTCGGTTGGGGTCCGGTTCCAAAATCGGGTCCCAACATTTAAACAATTCACACTTAAAAACAGAATTGCCCAAAGGCACTTTTCAAAAGTTTAGATTTCATACACATGTCATACTCAAACACAAAGTCATTCACAAATTCAACCAAAATTCTCATAACAATTTTTCAATCATTCAAACACAAAGAATTCTCAAATATCAAAATCAAAGAATGCAACATTTTAGAAATTTCCAAATCATTCCTTGTCACACAAATTCTCATATTAAATTCTCAATAAATCAAACACAACGAATTCAATCAATTTTTGCAATTTCTTAAATCATTCCAAAACAATGAATTTAATCATTCGAAAATAAAATTTTTTTAAAATAATTTTGCTTTCTTGATGTTTCGAAAACACATAGATAGCTTATAAATCAAAATATAAATATGATACCCACCTCATTCTATGCTTGAAACTTGTCCAAAGCCTCAATTTCTCCAATCCTCACTTAAATCCCTAATTCAAGACAAAAATCCCTAATTACTAAACATCCAAAATTGACCATCATATAGGGCATAATCACTAAAATTAACTTTAGAAAACCCAAATCCATCATATTTTCAAGCTATCTAAATCAAGACATTTCCAAAATTCCTAAATCACAAAAATGGCATAAACCCAAATCAACTCCAATCTAACCTACCTATAGATCCTATAGGTTAGAAAACTCCCATACTTAGCTTAGAACCCAAAAACCCTTTGAAAAACAACCATCTTCTTCTTCATCCAACTATTTCTCTCTCTAGGATTTTTTTCATCACAACAAAACCACAACCTATTTCCTTCTACTAAGCAAGACAAAGATGAAAACTAACCTTAGAAGCTTGATTCTTCTTCTTTCTTCTTCTTCGTTCCTTCTTCTCTTCTTCTCTCTCTCACGAACTCTCTCATCCGAAACCCACTTCCCCCTTTTCTCTCTTCTTTTGTTTCTTCCTTAAACATTTCGTGCTTCTCCTTAACATAAATGACAGCCCACCCTTTTTGTCTTTAATGAAAGCAAAAAGACCTAACCACCCCTCCTTATAAGCCTTATAACATAATAACTTAAGTAACCTTCCAAATTTGCCCTTCATGCTTTCTAACACTTTAATTCAATTTAATCCAATCAAACTATGCCATATGATCTTACTCAATTTAACATGTTAATTACTCACATTAACATAGTAATTAAGTCCTCAAATCATAAAAATATAACAAAGTTCCAAATAACATTAAATCATGATTAGCTTAGGACATTTTTCACATCATCAAATTAAAGGAATTTGCTAACGCTTCCTTCTAGAGAAATGTTCCTCATTGTATTACGATTCTAACGACACCAAAAACGCTCAATTCGGTTTAGAAATGAAGAAGTTATGGCCAAAACACTTTCAGACCAAAACTAAACCAAGACTGAACATTACACCTAATTTCACTCCAGAAATTAAACACCTTAGGGGCTAAATTGAAATTCAATTCCTTCAGAACATTTTTAGATTCATGTCTCTAGTTTAATTTGAACTAAAAATCAACTCAATCGGAGCTCTACAGCTCAAGGTATCTCCAAAACACTGAAGCATGTTCAAAAAAATATCCAACTTATACTCTTATAAATGATACTCTCACTTTGATTCAATCAATCTTTCTCAAATCAATTTCCAAAAATCATAAATTTGGTATGGAGAGATAGAGGGATGTCATACAAATCCAACACTTCCAAAATCGGATCAATCAGAGGTCGGAGAAAAAGTTATAAGCAAAATAGTGAAGGAGGGTCAACTGAGCCAGCGAGCCGAGTCGCATACGCAACGGCTCGCGGTCATGAGCCGCACGCAAGCTGGTCGCGAGCCGGACGCGGCTCTAAAGAGCTGGTCGCGATCGCGAGCCAGGCTCCGATTTTTCTTTTCTTTTTTTTCCCTCAACAAAACCACTGATTCATAACGTTTCACTCAAAACTCCAAATTTTGCAAATTTGGTATCAATGGAAAGATAAAAAGAAGCTCTACAACTTCCAAGAAGAACTGAAAATCAAATTGGGTCTCTAAAGAGGTCAAAAAGTCCACACAAAGTGATTGTTCGTCAACTTCATCCTACACAAAAACAGAATTTCTAAACGTCATAACTTTTTACTCCATTGTCCAAAAATTCAATACTTTATATCAATGGAAATATCAAAACATAATCTAAAACTTTCATGAAGCACTTAAAGGTAATTTCAACCTCTAACTAGGTCAATTTTTCAATCAAAGTTTCTGCCCTGTTAAAAAAAATCACCTAAATAATATCCAAACGTCAAACATTCACATCTTTCAATTCCCACATCCAAAAATTGCATACTTTATAGCGTTGGAAAGATTGAAAGACAAGCTACAACTTTCATATAGACCACTTACTCCAATTCAAACCACATCAGTACAGAAATTAGCCTCAAAGCAGTACACACAAACTTACCCAATGATCATTTCCAAAAACAAAGAAAAATACTACATAAATTCGAATGATCATAACTTTCAATCCCGATATCGAAAAATATCATATTCTATGGCAATAGAAAACTCTCAACAGAAGTTACAAGTTTTATGAAACTTTGGAAGTTGTGTTGCTGTTTTAGGATAGCATTTTTGGGCAGAAACTTCTAGTGGATTTTTGACCCCTTTCGAGACGGATTTGATTTTTGAGTCCTTCATGGAAGTTGTAGAGCTTCCTTTGAGCTTTCTATTGATACCAAATTTGTAATTTTTGGAGTTTTGAGTGACAAGTTATGAATTATTGAAGTGCCTGTTGTGTATGAATTATGTATTTATGGATATGTGTATTAAGTGTCTATTGGCAAAAAGAAAAGAATAATAAGTTTTTGATTAAATTGATGAGTTTTGATTGATGTGGAAGAATTAAGTGTTTTGGGGGATAGATGATTTTTCCAACTGAAAAAGTGTATTGTTTTTAATAAAGATGATTAAAGAATGAAGAGAAAAAAATTTATACCGATTTGGATTAGTTAGACCGAGAGTGTCATGAACATATATGTGTAGTATGCCTACTGCTCATGACTATGTGGAGTAATATGCTGAAAACATTTATGGTGTGTTGAATAATTTACTTTCTTGAACAGGGGATAATATCATAAAAACAGCTGAAACTCTGCCGAAATAGTGGTAAATTCTAGTTCAACTTATTACTTTTCATTGTTCTACAGGAAAAGTCTACGGGCATTAGGCCTACACCCCATCAGTTGTTCTTGCATACGCACACCAAGAAACATGACGGTGTGACATTCGTAAACAGCCGATGTCGAGAACTTAATGTATGTTAATTTCATAGTTTAATATTCAATCTTACTTTTAATTATAACTTACTAATTATAATATACGCATTGCCTCCTAATAGGACCAAATACATCAAACAATTGAGCAACATTCGCAGGATGAACTACCTGTTGATGACCCAGGTATATTTTGATGTAGTGGGTGGCAGGGACAGTCGGGGAAGGATCTTTGGCCTAGGCTCATGTGCCAACGCATTTTATTCGCAGTCTTCCACTATGTCGACAACAGCAGCATCAAGTTCAGAGCCGACAATGCGACGTATCAATCAGCTTGAGGCCACAGTGAATACGTTGATGGAGGTAATAACTAAGCTAAGAAATGACATAGACAAAATGAGAACGAAGGATACAGACTCACACCAACCACGCTCACCAAGACAATAGGATTATTTTTGTTATAACTTTGGTTTTCAGTTATATACTATTTAATGTTACAATTTGTAGTTAAGAATGGTTTCCCTTTTCATGAGCATTTAACTTGTTCTATAAACAAATTCTATGGGTTCAAAACTCCTAAACTTATGTTAGATAACTTATAATTGTTCAAATTGGAATCTAATTTAACGACCAGATTTTTAGAAAATTGTCATTAAACTAGACATTAACAGAGATTTATAGGTGACGTCGGCGATCAAACAGGAACCACCTTTTGAATTAAGCAATCAAGGGTATATTTGATTAATAGCTAAAGAACTGTTGGCATGAATAAATATTATATTTTTAAACATCAATAATCCATCCATAACTGATCAAGTCGAGGGCAATGCTCCATTTACCACTTGCTGAAATAAAAGTGTGGCCTCTTCAGATTGCTTCAGCTCTTCTTTAATCGAGTCCAGCAAGGAGCAACGAGGGAAACTGATGGCATGTAAGGAAATGTTGTCGACGTCCCTGCGAGATAAGGCGTTAGCAGCAGAGTTCAGTTTCCCAGCGCGATAATCCACGGTAAACATATAGCCCATGAGTTTACTGAGCCAATGCTGTTGAGGCGGTGTGGTGAGTCGTTGCTCCAACAAATATTTAAGACTATAATGATCAGTCTTAATAAGAAAAGATCTTCCCCATAAGTAAGGCCGCTAATTCTGTACCGCCTTGGCCAACCCAATTAACTCCCTTTCATACGCAGCTAGTTTTTGATGCCGCAAAGCCAACTGCTGACTGAAAAATGCAATGGGATGCCCATCCTGTTGAAGAACAGCACCGATACCCTCTCCGGAAGCATCACACTCTACCACAAAATCTTTGGTGAAATCTGGAAGATGAAGCACTGGTGCTAAAGAAAGAGCTGCTTTCAATTTCGCAAATGCTTCCAATGCAAGATCTGCCCATTGAAAAGCATGTTTTTTCAACATCGACGTAAGTGGAGCTGCCAAAATCTCATAATCACGAATGAACTTTCGGTATTATCTTGTGAGGCCCAGAAAACCACGTAGAGATGTAAGTGATTGCGGCTGAGGCCAATCCTGTATAGCTTGCACTTTACTCAAATCAACGCCTACACCAGCACTTGTAATAATATGGCCCAAATAAGCCACCTGCATCGACGCAAAACTGCATTTGGAGCGCTTTAAGTACAGCTTGTGAGCCTGCAACAAAGTGAACACTTTGCTCATGTGCGTCAAATGTTCCTCCCATGATTTACTGTACACCAATATGTCGTCAAAAAATACCAATACAAATTGACGTAAAAAATCTCGGAATACCTCATTCATCAGTGCTTGGAAGGTGGATGGTGCGTTCGTCAACCCAAAGGGCATTACAAGAAACTCGAAGTGCCCATGGTGAGTGCGAAATGCAGTTTTCTCAATGTCTTCAGGAGCCATGCGAACCTGATGATACCCAGAACGCAAATCCAGCTTGGTGAAAAATTTAGCCCCATATAATTCGTCAAGTAGCTCATCCACCACTGGAATGGGAAATTTGTCGTGAACTGTCTTCGCATTTAACTTGCGAAAATCAATACACAAACGCCATGTGCCATCTTGTTTTGGTACTAACAGGACAGGAGAAGAGAAAGGCGAGCAACTAGGCTGTATAAACCCTTGTTATAGCAGGTTGTCACACTGAGCTTCGATCTCATCCTTTTGCCGGTGTGGATACCTATACAGTCGTACTACGATAGGAGTTGTACCTGGAAATAGGCATATTTTGTGATCACAATGGCGTATAGGGGGTAGACCTTCAGGTTCACAAAATACATCATTAAAAGCCAACAAGATCTCATCAAGTTGTTGTGGTGTGGTCGACGTGTTCACCATATAGTGAGCTTGACATTCTCTGTGACACGGCAATCCCTGCAATAAAATTGAATCTCCCCTCTAATTGAAAGATATGGTTAATGCAGCAAAATCCCATAAGATAGGACCCAAAATTTCTAGCCATTTAACTCCGAGCACCATATTAAAACCCCCTAAAGGAATCACAAAAAATTCAGCACAAAAATTGTGTCCTATGATGGAGAAAGGCACACTGCAACAGACTCCAACACTGCTAACTCTTTCCCCATTTGCAATTGCCACAGATGCATTATTTAGGGGAGTAATATTCAGGCTGAGTCTTCTTGCTGCAACTTGGCTAAGGAAGTTATGAGTACTTCCTGAGCCAATCAAGCCAAGAACAGGTTATTGATTCACGTGAGCCTGTACCTACATGGTACTTCCGTTTCTCTGTCTTGAAATTGCATGAAGAGAAATTGCAGGTGTAGTGTCACCAAGATCCTCTTGTTCTTCCTCCTCCACAACCACATCCGCCAATTCTAACCAAAATAGCTTTTTACAATGATGTGTGGGCGAAGAAGGCTCATCACAATTAAAACATAGACCCTTAGCCCTTCGTTCAACCATCTCAACTCTCAATAATTTTTTGAAAAAGGGCGTACCACTAGTGGCTTGGCGCGCCTCCTGGACTGGTGGATTGGCGAAACTTCGTAGCTGCTAGGACCCTTTTCTAACGCTGCTCCCCTTCTGCAATTGTAACCTTTGCTCATAAGCTCTTGCTAAGTTCATAACTGCAGATAAATCAGGACGCTTCATCAACTGGACATCCATGCACAATATGTCTTCCAAACCTGCCATGAACAAATCAACATAAAGGTGTTCTGGGATTTTGTCGACTGATCTAGCCAATCTTTCCTGAAATTGACATTGGTATTCCTCTACCGTCCCTGTCTGCCGTAAAGTGACCAACTCCCCAACTGGATTATTACTTTCTGGAGGTCAAAAACGCTGAAAGCATTGTTTTTGGAATTCTGACCAACTCAACATCCCCTTAGTTCTTTTCAATTGGTAATACCATAACTGTGCTTCGCCCAACAAATGGAATCCTGCAAGACCTACCTTCTCTGCTTCAGGAGTCCTTTGATTGTCAAAGAGCTGTTCACACCTGTGTGCCTAAATCAATGGATTTGCTCTGCCGTCATAGGTGGGGAAATCCATCTTGGCGAATCGAGGTGCCATGGTTGGTGTAGGAAGGTCCTGCAACGCTGTTCTTTCTGTGGCAACCGTCGACTGCTCCTTCCAGGGAGAAGCTGAACTACTTGTTTCCCCTGTCTTTTGAACTTGACGACCTCCAAATCCCAATGCTGCAAACTGCTCCTGCATAATCTGCGTTATCCTCAATTCCATTGTTGCAAATTTGGAGTCCATGTAAGCGCGTTCTTCCACAAAACGTGCCTCTATTCTTGCCTCCCTATCATCGCCCATAGTGTTGGGCTCTGATACCAAATTGTTACGTTCCCGACTCATGGATCGTGTCACAGGGCGATTCATACAAAAATAGAAATCAAGCAAATAATCTTTGTTCTGGCCTTTACTCGAATTCTTGCGTCGACCTATTTTGATAAGTAATTCGGCTCGTCAAAGGGAACCCGAAACCTCTGAATTCATTAGAGAGAACTCAAATCTCAATTGTGATAATTTTTCTTATTCCTTTCTATTCCTCCGTAAAGCCATAAATAGGCAACGTTTTATAAGCAATAGAAGTCCTATCATAGTAAGTTTCTAGAATAAGTAATGCCTATCTCGCTGTATCAATTGCCAAATCACAACTGATCTTTTATGGAAATAAAATCTAACTAGATAACTTCTAAATCGGCAAGGCCTTTTATTGAAATAAAATCTAACTAAATAACTCCCAAATCAGCAAGGCTTCAACGCTCCTTCTACTTGTAGGACTGACCAGCGAACGCGTCCATAACACCTGACTTCTCTAGCTAAAATAAAAACAAAGCCTTCTTCATACGACAAATCTGGTTGCACTTGAATTTCTTGCACAGGAATCTTATGTGTATTATCAGACCGATATCTTTTCAATATAGAAACATGAAATATATCATATAACCTGGCCAATTCTTCAGGAAGAGCTAGCTGATAAGCTACTGGTCCAATTCTTTTCAGAATTTCATAAGGACTAATGTATTGCGAACTAAGCTTGCCTTTCTTCCCAAACCGAAGTATATGTTTCCATGGTGACACTTTCAAGAATACCTTATCACCCACTTGATACTCAATATCTTTCCTTTTTAGATCAGCATCAAGCTTTTGCCTATCACTGGCAGCTTTTAATATTTGTTGAATAATCTGAATCTTTCTATAATAGTGTTAGTCAAAGCAGTAGCAGTGGTTGTTGTCCAGTGTCCGCCACGGCCTTGAATTCCCGGTTTGCCGGGTTTTGGCAAGGTAAATGAGTCACTTGACAACATCAGATGGACTGAGTTCATATCAGGCCTATCTGATATACTCTGCTGACAGCATAACAAGCCTAGTTGAATGCACATGGCCGCCTCATCTTTATTGCAGAGTGTAAAACTTGGATCAACAAGTTCCAAAGTTTTTCCTCCTCTGTAAAGCGCCCAAGTCTACATTAAGAGAAAGAAAAAATCAAGTGATATAGAAACCTTTTCCAAATTGACGTAGAAGCAAAGGAGGCAAAGTAGATGTTAATAATCAGGAGCTTTGACATAAGGGTGTTTAATTTCAAGTTGATGTTGCTAAACTTTGTTCCCCAGCTTCTTGTACTCTATCGTTTATTCATTCATGCTCTACATTGCTTATCTAAATAATATCGGCTTAATAACATGTCAAACACGGTCCAAAAGTCTCGTCAAGATCCAACAGCAGCTGGCTTGTTCGTGCTGAGCATTTCAACCAGCATGGCCCTATAGAGCAGGCAATTCAGCTTTTAACCTTTTCTTATTCTATATAGTTCAAAATGAAATTAAACTTAAAACACTTGGGGAGCAATTTTGGCACAATGAGAGTCAGTCTTAGGACCACAAAAGTGCAGACAGAAGTTAAAAATTGTTTAGGATTGCAAAGTTATGACTATCTTTATGGTTCCTTCCTAAGCCTCATTTCCAAATGAATCATCAAAGATATGGCCTCAGTATAAATTGAGGCTTATCTGAGAATAATTTGAACGCCAAGGCAGCTGACAGTTGTTATTTGCAACAAATTTCAGGTTATCGACTTCCTTTTCTTTCCTCTCTTGCTTCTTAGATTTGGACTGTAATCTCCTTGCTAAACAGTGTGCCTATAAAACTGAGAATAAGGATAATAGCTGGACATGTGTTGTATTACGGTTCTAGAACAATAGAACCACCTAGCCTTTCTCGTCACACAAAATCAAAGAGAAACGCTATGAAAGATTAACTTACATAGGTCAAGAGGTCTCCCTTTTCTCTACCAAGTCCGATGTCATGATTCTTTCTCCCACTCACAATCTCTAACACCAAAACTCCATAGCTGAAAACATCACTCTTCACAGATAAATACCCATGCATTGCATATTCTGGGGCCATATAACCACTGCATTAAAAATTTATATTCACTTTCATGTTTAGACACGAAAACATATCTCATACACAGGATTGTAAGGGCATTGCAAAATGTAGAAAAATGGACTAAAACTTTACTCACTGAGTGCCAGAAATCTTAAATGTGTTAAGATGGGTGTCATCACCAGGAAAGAGCCTTGCAAGGCCAAAATCAGATATTTTTGGATTCAACCGTTCATCCAGTAAAATATTGCTGGCTTTGATGTCTCTATGAAGGATTCGCACTGGAGCTTCTTCATGCAGGTAGAGAAGGCCTCTAGCCACGCCAGTAATAATCCTAAACCTTGTCATCCAATCAAGAGATGAAGCCTTCTCTCGATCTGCACATTCATCACTTAGAATTGTTAAACCAAAATTTTCTTTACCAAAACAGTAAAACTATCTTTTCATCAATGATAAAAGCAAAGAGAAGCTGTTTACCAAAAAGAAAGTAGTCAAGGCTTTTGTTAGGAAGGTATTCATAAACAAGCATCTTCTCCGGTCCTTCTACACAGCACCCCAACAAAATGACCAAATTCCTGTGCTGGACCTTCAGTAACAACCTCACCTCGTTAGTGAATTCTCTAATTCCCTGTCTTGAAGTTAATGAAAGCTTCTTCACAGCAACTTCTTCACCGCTAGGCATCAATCCCTGTAGGAGATAGAAACTTTTGTTCAATTCAACTTCTTGACAAAAAGATATGTTTCCAGATGAAGACCCCTTCATCTATCATACGTGTAAGATAATAGGAAGCCATAAAGTGTTAACGCAAGAATCAAAAAGATCCTAAGAAACATTTTCAGCCATCCATTTGAAACACATAACAAGAATTAAGGAAATGATTGCATATCTTTCATATACTTGAAAACTCGTGCTGGTTGGTAATTACCCCAAGGAAACTCAAGCTGATACGTAAAATTGTAAAAGATTTAGGATGATCCCCACAACAAATTACCATAATAATAATAATTTTTATGTAGTAACATAACTTTGCGTGTGTGTCAGAATATCTGAAGTAAGTTTTACATTAGTTGATTGATACTTGAAAATTTAGGAAGAAATTCGTATAGATATAAAGCTTGAAATGCTGAACACATTCACCGTATGCGATGGAGTAAAGTCGTCGAGAAGTTTGATAGAAGTAATCTTTGAACCATTTTTTAGGTTATGAATTTCAAAAACAACTTCAGCGTGGATATATCGTCATTTATTTGGAACTAAGTGAGCGAGTAATTAAAGAAGCCTGATGGATTATCAGACACGTTTTCTGAAAATGGCTGAAAATTGAACTATGAATGATCAGCAATTGTGTTAAATTCTATTCTATCACATGATACAAAACTGTAATAGAATACACAATATATATTCAAAATCTGTACTAAACAAGAAAAAGATCTTATATTGTGCTTCAAATTAGTTTTTTTTTTTCCCCAGTAAGGAACTAAGTAGTATACCTTGTAAACAGGACCAAATCCGCCGTGACCGAGCTTGTTCAAATCAGAGAAGAAACTGGTAGCAATTTGAAGAGTAGTTAGTTGGAAGAAGAGGTCGTTGGTATCGCTGGCTTCTTCGTCGGCAGCCACCGTGATTGGTGGCGGACTTGAGTCTTTTATCCAAGCAAGAGCAGAGGTGGGAGAGAAAACCCATCAAAGCATTGAGCTAGGCAAGAAGAAAAAGCCCGAGTCCACGTCAAGTGTCCGTTCCGTCGGGCGGCTTCGACCGTTGGGGTGATGGTGGTGGTGGTGGTTGACGATGGTTTGAAGTTGACTCGTGGACGAGGTGTGATGACCTTATGACATTTTGAATCGCAGAGAGTTGTACGTGTTAGAAATATAAAGTGGGATTTGTCCCGTATCGAAGAAGGAGAGAAACGAAGATTAATATATAAATTTAAGGAGCTACTCTACTTATTATCAATTAATTTTAAGATAAAACCTTACTTAAATTTATATATAATTTAACTTTCCTTCCCTCCCGATAAGCTAATTATAATTCTAACAGTATGTATTTACTACACGGTATGATGTAGGTCCCACACGGACAGGTCGTACGATGAGTTGGTTTGTTCAAATTGGATTTGGCCAACTCTGTCTTCTTCCAATCAAAATTGATGGTCAAGAAGAGTTGTCCGCGCGTAATTGGGTTGTACGGACTCGTCATATTTATAAGCAAGGTAATTGATGTGCGGATTGGCTTGCCAATTTAGCTGCCACTTATTGGGTTGTACGAAAATATGTGACCGGGATTTATTTCTCAAGATTTATCTCGTAAACTGTTTCGTTTTCTTCCTTTGTATAAAAATAAAATAAAATAAGTGATGTTTCCATTCAACAACTCGTACGAAAAGATTGTGGTACATCAAAACCGAAACTCAACTTTCCAACTATTTTTAAGATTAAAAAAAACGCGTAGTGAGTAGTGACTAATATTTTCTTCATTTATTTACATAAATAGCCACACGTGAAACCTTAAAAGTATTTATAATATGATTTGAACATTATAATAATTTAATTGAAATTAGAATTACAAATAAATATAATTAAATACTAGTTAAGCCTAAATAAGATTTAATATCTCATATTGATCCTTATTTATTAAATATCTCATATTTAATCATAAAATTTTTCAAACTTTACAATCAAGTTTAATTTGATTAAAATATTTTTGTTTTCTTTAACTCATTCTTTATTTGTGACCTATTAGATTCTCAAACATGTTGGTAATGAATATAAATTATAATTCAAATCGTATTTAGGATTAGATAAATTAAACTCCTTTAATTTATCATTAATTTTCTAATTAAATAATTTATATTCATAAATCAAGATTGGTCGGTTGTATTTAGTGATAAAATATTTAAAAACGTTCTTTATCTTGTACATATTTAGATGCATGTGATAAAGTCCATAGCATAATTATACTTTGCAAATGAAATTATGATGAGATTATAATTATGAGAATCATATTACATTTATGTATTATCTCTAAATTGTTCATAGTTATTATTCTATTGAGACTAGACATTAATACAATGTAAAAAGACTAGTACATGTTTAGAATAGAGTATTAAAGCATTAAAGGAGTTTAATTAGAGTATTAAAAATAAATTAAAGGAGTTTAATTTATATAATCATAAATATGATTTAGGGTTATAATTTGTATTTTAATGAGAACTTAATGAGTCACATATAAAGAACGAATTGAAGAGAGCAAAGATATTTTAATCAAGTTGGACTTAATTGTAAAGTTTGAGAAACTTTAAATTTGAATATGAGATATTATAAATAAGGAAATTATGAGATATTGGACCTTATTTAGGCATAATTGGTATTTAACTAGAAATATTTATGATTCTAATTAAATTGTAATTAAAATTAGAATTCAATTTCAATTAAAATACTATAATATCCAAAACCTAATAAATGTAAATTAAAGCAAGAAAAATATTCTTATATGTTTAAGTACATTCTTTGGCTTTTTACATGTGTTTTGTCTTAACATTAATTGATAAAGTAGAAAGTTGTTTCAATGTTAAATTGCTGAAGCTTAGAATATCTATCCAAAGCACTCAAACTTATGTCAAAATTGAGGATCAAGAAGTAGATAACCCAAGTTGGCAACAATAGATGTTTCACTAAAATTATTACAACTATAATTGATATGATAACTTTCAACAGACACAAAATTTTAGAATCTACAACATTAAAATCTTCCTTTCATACTTTCACACATGAAAAAGAGAAAGATAAAAAGTACATAAATGTAAATCTTGAAAAGAAGAAGAGCAAACTAAAGCACTGATTGCACCTGACTAACAATTAAGCTTGAAGCAATCTTCCAAGAACAAGTCTACATATAAAATAATAAGCAAAGAAAGAAAAAACCTTTTCAAGAAAACATAAACAAGAAAAGAATAGGATGAGAAAAAAACAAAAGAAACAAAAATAAGAAGAAAACAACCCGAAAACCATAAAGCTTAAAATGCAAGCTTTTAGAAGGTGAACATGAAGTCTTTAAGTAGACTACATAAACTAGTTGACTTATCCCTAAGATATATTAACCATACATCAACTGGAATTCTAGAACATAAAAAATGAAAGAACTCTCTTGAACACAAATGAAAGAAGAAAAACTTTGAAAGAATAAATTAAAAGTAAACGCTGAAGGTGTTGGGACCCGATTTCGGAACCGGACCCCAACCGAAAAAAACGGACAACGAAAAACGGATTAACGGAAACGAAAGAGGCGGAAGCCCAAAGCGAAGACGGATAACAAAATCTAACGGAAATCGAAAAGCGGAAGCAAAAACAAACGCGAAAACGAAGGAACGAATTTACAAAGTTTCAGAAGTAGAGAAACCAAAACAATTACATAAGCAAATTCCGACATCCGAGAACGCAAATTTGAAAGAAACGAATGTGTCGCGTTGGAAACACTACGACACGCTCGGTCTAAACTAATCCAAAACGGTAGAAATTTTTTTCTTTTTCATTTTCTTTTCTATCATGAAATTTCCCTTTAGAAAACATCCATATTCTAAATTCAATTCATACGATTCTTCTTATAAAAATCTCATAATTCATCTATTAACCAAAATCTCATTTGTCCTTTTTCAAAAAATTGGGCAGCACAACGACTGTATTTTAAGAATCCCAAAAACCTGCAAATGGGTTCAAACACAATAAACACATCAATATTTTCAGCTCAATCAATACAATTCATCGGTCTTCCTGTCCGGAATCCCAATACAATCAAACTCATACAAGTAACAATCATATCTCAAATCAAAATACAATTTCATAAATCAATCCAAAACTCAAACCAATTATATTCATATACAATCCTAATTCATATCCCATAATCATACACAAATTTATAACTCAATTCCATACATAAATTCATAATTCATATACATCATGAAATAAATGTTTAGAAACCATTTATAGCATTCCAAACCTTATTCAATACAAAAAATCCAAAATTACATAAAATACTAGCTAAGCAAAATCGAACACAAGCCTTGACATTTCTTTCATCCAATCTCCTACTTGAATACCTGGAGATGGGGATGAAAGGGGGTGAGCTAGACAGCTCGTGGATAACATATTTATAAATCGAAGAATAAGCAAAAATCATTTTTCAAAAAAACGTTTACCCTTTTATAAATATTTCACAGCAGAAAATTTATCAAAGGCTTATTTTTCAAACTTTTCAACTTTTTAAAACAATCATAA
>JAOTBA010000007.1:10590097-10600664 GCA_025629845.1 Erythroxylum squamatum | reverse complement strand
TTGTTAACGGGCAAATAAGTTTTGGTAAATAGATGTATTTTGGGATTTGTATGAGTGTATCAGAACCTTTAGAATTGTTTATGAGATTAAGAAATACTTGATTTCGAGAAATCAAGTAAGTTTGAGGTTATGGAAAATTTTTGGCAAAAGATTTTGTGATTAAAATGGATGAATTTCGAATAGGGAAATTATATTGTTTTGATTGTATGCGGTTGATTAAAGATGAAAGAAATGAGAAAAAAAGAAAAAAAATATACCGGATTTGCCATAGTTAGGTTTCCAACGTAATAAGCTTTCTCAAGTGTATGTTATCGGACGTAGGTAGCTCGTTTGATGTCGATTTCGAACCATTTGATATTTCCTTCGTCCGCCTTTGATTCGTTTTCGATTCCTTTACGAATTCGATTTGTTCATACATTTTCGTTTTGACCCGATTAACGCTTTTGATTGTGCTTCTATTTGCTTCCGATTTGATTATTCGATTCGTTTTTGCTTTCCGTTTGCTTCGTATTATATTAGTCAAAGGTTTCCAACGCAACACGGTTGTTTTTTAAGATTTGCGCTTTCGGATGTCGGCATTTGTTTCCATTCATTTCAAAAAGTTTGTTTCGATTTGCTTCCGTTTCATTTCGCTTCGAATTCGATAAGAAATCCGTTCTTTCGATTTTTGCTTTCGATACCTCCGCTTTTGATTGCATCCGTTCTTTGTGTTTCCGCTTATGATTTTAATTCCGCTAAATGATTTCCAATCTGTTCATCTTTTTCGCGATTTGCTTTCGTTTTTGTTCAGCATTTCGTTATGCGATTTGTACGATTCGATTTCGATTCGGTTTCGCCTCTTTCGCGATCGTCCACTTTGCTTCGCGGTTGAATCAGATTTGTGTTTCGACTTTGTTTGTCCCACTTGCGTTTCACTTTGGTCATAAGATCCGTCTATTTTCGTTCCGCCACTTTGTTTTTGTTCCCGTATTTTTCATACTTTTCCGATTAGGGTCCGGTCCCAAGATCGGGTCGCAATACGTTGAGTAATGCAATCGCAAAAATTATTATCTACCCTTCTAGCAACAAGAAAAATAAAAAATAAGTGTTAGAGAATAGACACCGCGATTTTATACTGGTTCACCCTTAACCTTGGGCTATGTCCAGTCCTTGGAGTTTGTCTGAGATTTCACTATATTCTTCAACGTTACAAGTATTCTTTCTACACTTACAGAGCCTCTTCAGGTCTCTCTCACAAAATATTCTTTATCTGCTTTCTTAGCCTCTCCAGGCTCTAGCCTTTCTTTCTCTTGGAAAGATATTGTTTGAGCTTCACATTACAAATGTGTTTGCTCTCTTGGTTTCGC
This sequence comes from Erythroxylum squamatum, assembly GCA_025629845.1. Classification (NCBI taxonomy): domain Eukaryota; kingdom Viridiplantae; phylum Streptophyta; class Magnoliopsida; order Malpighiales; family Erythroxylaceae; genus Erythroxylum; species Erythroxylum squamatum. Next base: position 10,599,318 of record JAOTBA010000007.1, on the reverse strand, counting down.
ACTTGAATATAGAGTTTCTCTAAGTATTGTACAATCAGATTTTCTCTCTTATATTGTATCTTGTTGTAAAAACATTATTTTTTGTTCACGACTATACCTAGTATTTATAGCCTAAAACTTTAACTGTTTTCTTAAGAAAACTGCTTCTTGAATCTTCTAGAAATCCTTATTAGTTAAGTCCTATAACTAACTCCAACTAAGTAACTGATTGACGTTTTATAATCTTTTTCATTTGCATCGTCTGGTACTATGCTTCTTCTGGTGTTGCGCTTCGTCTAGTATCGCGCTTTCGCCTGGTGTCACGCTTTCAACTGGTCTATCTAAGACACTTTGACGTAATCAACTTTTAAGTATTGTCTTGAGTTGATCTTCTGTATCTTATTATATTGACCTTCTGTATCTTTTTATGTTGACCTTCTATATCTTCTTATGTTGACTTTCTGTATCATCTTATGTTGACCTTCTGTATCTTCTTATGTTGACCTTATGTATCTTCTTATGTTGACTATGTATCGTCTTAAGTTGACGATTTATGTCACTTACATTTTTCTGTGCACTTAACAAACTTATCAAAACAGTTCACATATTTATAAGATTATTATTATTTGATTGTCATCAAAGTTAATAGTGAAGTGAAGTCTTCTTGACTTAACAATCTCCCCCTTTTTGATGATAACAAATAATCATAATATTAGAAGATAAAATAATTATCAGACGAAAAATAATATTCAAACGAATAAATCGATAATGTACAAAATTCTCCCCTTTTCTCTTTTCTCCTTTTCTCCCCCTATTTGTTATTAATAAAAAAGATAGTTAATCTTAAACACTTCAAAATTTCAAAATACATATGTTGAATATCAGTGCGGATCATCTTGAGGTGTTGTTCAATAGAAACACGTAGAAGTGCTAAGTCCTCATGAAGATCACCTACTTAATCACTCAGTTCATCAACCTTAGTAGAAATTTCCTCAATATTTTTTTCTAAGGCTTCTTGAACTTCCTTCAGCTTGTGACTAGCTTCAGTCCAATTGATGAAATGCTCCAAGAACTTTGAATTACCAATAAGATCTTATTGTATTTCACTAAGTGGATGAAGGTGTTCAACCACAGATGGTTGTCTAAGTGAATCGTCTAACTCTATGATTTTGATTGAGGGTAGTTTGAAGGTTTGTTTTCCTTCTGGGAGATCAAGATCATCAGGTCTGAGTAGTTTAAGAATTGGTTGCCTAAGAAGGTGTAACACATTTTTGACTAAAGGTATGAAACCTAAGGGTCTGAAATGCACGATTAAATGCACAAAAGTTTCTAAATTGAAATCGATACCTTTTATTGTGATACTCCTGTACCTTCCTTTTGTGACAGTGCCAATTATCTTGAAACTTTCATCTTTGGTAGAAACTCCAAATTGACTCCCTGATGCCCTGATATGTGATGTGATACATAGACACTTACAAGTTGAGCTGCATAACATGCATCGTCTATGTTCTTCACAGCCACTTGAATCTATTCTGCAGTGAGATCATCTTCATGCCCTTCAGGAAACACCTTCTTCTTCCCTTTTTCTTTGTTTATTACGAGGTTGAACATCTTGGTTGTACATCTGGTACAATCTTTATTTTTGTTCTGCTTTTTATTAGATAGATTGTATAACAATCTTTTGAAATCTTCACTGGATATGGTTCTAACTTCTCACCTCGCAGAATACCATATAGTCTTCGTTCTTCATGACTGAGAAGATGTATTGACTGATGGTTTACTGGTATAGGCTTGACTTGTACCTTGACTGTCTGTTTAGAAGTTTCTCTTATAATAATTGAACTTTTTTCAATCAGGTACTGATTTTTCTATAACCTTCTTTTTCAAATCCTTTTTCTTGATTGGTTCAGAAGGATTGTAAAGTACAGGCTAGTGTTCAATTGTCTGTGCCTTCTGTGGAACATCAGATGAAGAAAACTTTTTCTGAATAAGCTTCATCTTCTTTTATTCTTCTGCTGGTTTGGAAGAGAGTTGCTGTTGAGGCTTCTTCTTCTCGAATACTAACTTCCTTTTTATCTCTATATCTCTAGATGATTTTGCTGATTAACTTTGTAGGATAGAGACAATTGATTTGGTATGCTGCTGTCGTTGCCCTTGCTTCTCAGAATGTCCACCAAGAATCAGAACTTTCTGCTTCTTCTGTTCTTATTGTCGTAAGTTCAATAATCTTGGTGTCCTTCTTGCTATTTGGGCTTTTCTGATTGGAGCGTCTCAGCCTTCCTCTTCAAAGACACTTGATGAGTTGATTGTTGAACCTTGCTTTCCTCCGTCTGTAGAATCGTCTTGTCTTGTATTGGCAAATCAGATGATTGTTTAGCCTTTTCTTCTGCTGATATTCTTCCTGTCGAATGAGGCTTTGTTTTTATTTAAGACGGAACATATTCACTCCAGCTTTGTCTTACTATAAGCTCCCCCTCAGACTTTGCTTTTGGTGTAGAAATTATATTCACTTCAGCTTCAAACTTGATTCCCATTCTATGAATAGCAACGACATTAATAACACTCTTAATATTCATCTTGGGTCTGTTTCCTCTATCAAGTAGGATTCCAGATTCTCTAAAGAATCTTGTCAACAACATATTGTATGGAAGATTAATGGGTTGGTGAGTAAGTAGGTGAAACAAACAATGTTCATCATTCATTGTCACTGAATCCTTTGAGCCAGCTCTTGGTAGAATACAGTGGATAAGAAGTGAATGAAGAACTCTAGCCTTCGGAATGAGGGTTGAAGCCTTCTTAGCTCCTAGATTACTATATCCATATAGTTGTCGATCGATGAGAGCTTTGTCTACACGACCTTATGTGATCCATTTTGTATTGTTAAATAGTTTTACTCCAATACTTGGACACCCAATAGCTTTCTCGATAGTCTTGTGTGACTATTACCGACAATCCATCTACCATTAATACTAAGGTGTTGTCCACCACCTTTGTGTTCTTCCAGAAATCATATATTTCATTCAAATAGACCATCTCATGAATGTTGAAGAAAATTTTCCAACTAACTGCTTTAATTCCTGGTTCAATGTCCATATGATTTTTCTTCAAGGAATTGAAATCAACATGTCTTTCATAGATAAGAGATCTATCCATTTTTGGTCTGTAACAAATAAACACTAAACACACAAATGTATTTTGCTTAACGTAGCGAGGTTAGTATCTAAATATAAGAATATGAAATGAGAAGAACTTGAAGTTTAGAACAGAGTATTGAGTCATCTTTGTTGAAAGCACTGAACAAGTCGGTTTCATGGTTTTTCAAGAAAATTCTAGAGTATAAGGTATTTTAGAATCTTGAGAATATTTCCTTCTTGTACATACTCTTGAAAAGTTACCGTTCGTAACTTACTGTTACTATTTACTTGAAAACTTATGACTTTTCACCTTCTTCTTGTACGAATCATCTGGGCTATGACGTATCAGACGAATGGTCATTAAGCACTACCATATTCAAGTTTCGTCTGATTTCTGTGAATCTATCTTCACTTAAGGGTTTAGTGAATATATCCGCCTATTGTTGATTCGTCTCAACAAATTGTAGATTGATGATCCTTCTCTGTACATATTCTCATATAAAATGATGTCTAACTTCAATATGCTTTGCCCTCGAGTGTTGTATTGGATTCTTTGAGAGATTAATAGCACTTGTGTTGTCACAGAAGATTGGAATCTGATCTTCTTGGATAGAATAATCATCTAACTGATACTTAATCCATAACATCTGTGAAAAACAACTTGCAACTGACATGTATTCAGCCTCTGCAGTAGATAGAGCAATTGAACTTTGCCTCTTGCTTGACCAATAAATTAGATTATGACTAAGAAAGTGACAGCCTCCACTTGTACTCTTTCTTTCAATCCTATCTCCAGCATAATCAGCATCACAATAGCCAATTAACCTGAAATCTTTACCTTTCTTATACATTAAACAAAGATCAGTAGTACCTACCAAGTATCTCAATATTCTTTTAACAGCAATATAATGAGATTCTCTAGGATCTTCTTGAAATCTTGCACATAAATAGACACTAAACAATATATCAGGCCTGCTTGCAGTTAGGTCAAGCAAAGAACCAATAATTCCTCTGAAAAGAGTTTGATCAATCTTCTTACCAACTTCATCCTTAGATAAGACGATTGATGGATGCATAGGAGTTGACATTGGTTTAACATTTATTTGACTAAAAGTTCTTTGATATACTTTTGTTGATGAACAAAAATCTTTTTTTTAGTTTATTTAATTTGTAAACCAAGAAAGAACTTTAATTCACCTATCATACTCATTTCAAATTCACTTTTCATAAAATTTTCAAAATTTGAACATAATTTTTCAGAAGTTGCACCAAAAATGATATTGTCTACATATATTTGTACAATGATAAAATCATTTTTAATATCTTTTCTAAATAATGTTTTATCTACTTGATCTCTAATAAAGTCATGTTTAATTAAAAGCGAACTTAGACACTCATACCAAGCACGAGGTGCTTGTTTTAATCCATACAAAGCTTTATGAAGTTTATAGACATAATTTGATTTATCAATGTCTTTAAAACTTGGAGGTTGTTTCGCAAAAACTTCTTCATATATAAAACCATTCAAAAATGCACTTTTCACATCCATTTGAAACAGTTTTATACTATGAAAAACAACATATGCAAGCAAAATCCTAATAGCTTCTAGTCTAGCTACAGGAGCATATGTTTCATTATAGTCCATTCCTTCTTGTTGATTATAGCCTTAAGCTACTAATCTAGCTTTGTTACGGTTTACTTTTCTTGATTCGTCTAGTTTATTTTTGAATACCCATCTGGTTCCTATAATAGTTTTGTTGAAAGTTTTAGGAACTAGAGACCAAACTTTATTCCTAGTAAATTGATTTAACTCCTTTTACATAGCTAAAATCCAAGCTTCGTCTTGAAGAGCTTCATTAATTTTCTTAGGTTCTAATTTAGAAACAAAAGCTACATTTGCCTCTCTTCTAAATTTAGATCTAGTTCTCACTACTTCTAAAGTTTCTCATATAATCAAGTTTTATGGGTGAGAAGATTTATATTTCCAATCTTTCCTTAAGCTAATATTTTCATAGATATCTTTTACCTTATCAGGTGGATCGTTTGATGGTAATTCGTCTAGGTTATTAACTAAAGGAATAGATAGAGTTTCATCATCAAAATCGTCTCTTTTATCTAGATGAGAGTCATCATCAAATTTCACATGCATGGACTCTTCAACAGCTTTAGAAACAAGATTATAAGCTCTATAAGCTTTAGAAGTAATTGAATAACCTAGAAAAATTCCTGAATTGATTTTAGAATCAAATTTATCCAACTTTTCTTTTGTATTCAAAATAGTGCATTTGCAACCAAAAAGGTGAAAGTAAGAAATATTTGGCTTTCTTCACTTCCATAATTCATATGGGGTTTTATTTAAAATAGGTCACAAAAATACTCTATTTTGAATATAACAAGCTGTATTCACAGCTTCTGCCCAGAAGTACTTAGGAAGATTCATTTCACATAGCATAGTCCTTGCCATTTCCTGAATTGTCCAGTTCTTTCTTTCTACAACTCCATTTTGTTGAGGAGTTCTAGGAGTAGAGAAATTATGAAAAATTCCATTCTCTTCACAAAACATTTTGAATTTTTCATTTTCAAATTCTCCACCTTGATCACTCCTAATTCCAGCAATAGACATTCCTTTTTATTTTTGTAACCTTTTGGATAAAACTTTAAAACATTTAAAAGACTCATCTTTATGTGATAAAAACAATATCCAATAAAATTTAGTGAAGTCATCAACAATTACGAGACCATACTTCTTTTCACCAAGACTTAGTGTTCTAGTTGGACCAAACAAATCTATATGTAACAGCTCTAGAGGTCTAGAAGAAGTTTCAATATTCTTAGACAAAAAGAATGTTTTAACTTGTTTTCCTTTTTGACAACTCTCACAAAAGAAATTTTTGATAGAACTAATCTTTGGTAAACCTCTTACCAAATCATGTCTAACTAACTTGGAAATATGTTTAAAACTAACATGACCTAGCTTTTTATGCCAAATCGGTTTTTCATCATCTTTTGATATAAGACATGAAATTTTGACTTTTCAAATCGTCTAAAGTAATTTTATAGAGGTTGTTTCGTCTCTTGGCAGAAAAGAATATGGAATCGTCCTTGTTTTTTACTAAACAGGAATTTTGATTAAAGGATACTTCAAAACCAGAATCACTTAATTGACTTATACTAATCAGATTATGCTTTAAGCCTTCAACTAGCAGAATATTATCAATAGACGAAAACGAATCTTTATCAATTTTGCCGATCCCAACTATTTTGCCCTGCTGGTTGTCTCCAAAAGTTACTAATCCTCCTTGCTTATGTTGGAGGTTTAGGAATATAGACCTTCTGCCCGACATGTGTCGTGAGTAGCCACTGTTCAAGTACCATTGGTGGTGGTTGCTTCTTCCGAGAAAGAAGATCTGCAGTATATATTATATCCTTCTTAGGTACCCATATTTTCTTGGGTCCTTTAAGGTTAGTCTTACAATTTTTCTTCGAATAATAATAAGAATATTGTTTCTTTTTCCTTCTATTAGGAACAAAATTCTTATTGTGAAGAACATTACTATTATGAATAGTATTTCTATTATTAAAGCCTAAACCACTTTTATCATTTGGATGTCTATAACTTCCAATCATATCATTCATCCTTTTTGCACTTTCTATAAATTTCGATAAATCCGCTGAAAGACTATTAATCCTTTGTTTTAGTTGATTAATTTCCTCAGATCTATCTACAGTTACTTTCTTTTTCATATCGTTTACTTGTTTCTTGAGGCAGACGTTTTCTTCTTCTAAGAGTTTTGGCTTAGAGAGAGACGCTCCCCCTTCTCTCTAGATTTTCTGCTTGCTCCTTGCTCGATCCCCTGGCCTTTTCGTTCCTCTTCCTCTAATCTCTTCATCCCCTTCAAACCTTCTTTCTTTACCTGATTCTCCTTCTCTCCACCCATCCATTTTCTTCCCAACCTTTCGGGAACTTTTCTTTTCTAGCCCATGTCTGACCCACCACCCCTCAAGCAGACGACTTTCCTCCGTTATCCTCCGACCCATCCCCTCATACCCTTAACCCTTCTGGTCATTTACCTACAACTACCCAGAAATCGTGGAAACAAGTCGTTGAGGACTCGTTCGAGACTACTCTGTCTTACACTCCTCCTCATGAAGTAGACAGCAAGCGTGTAGTGTGCCTCGATTTGGCTACTCTGTATGAAGGTGCAAACTATTGGAAGGCCACACTGGTTGGTTTTTTCCTAGATCAAAAGCCAGCCTTTACGCTTATTCTGCAATGGGCAAATCGATTATGGAAGAACAGAGGCCTCTCTGATGTGTTACTCTCGGAAGATAACCTTGTCCTCTTCTCCTTCTCCTCCACTTCGGCATCCTCCAAAATTCTTGAGGAAGGTCCTTGGCACCATGGGAGACAACCCATATTCCAGCAAATTTGGTAGCTAGGTCTTCTATTGGAATCTATTATGATACAAAGTCTTCCAATCTGGATTAATTTTCACAATGTACCGCTGGCATGTTTGACTACGTAGGGCCTCAGCCAACTCGCTAGCTACATCGGTAAGCCCTTATGTATGGATGAGAATATGGCAATAAATAATAGGATTGGGTCTGCTTAGCTTTGTGTAAGTATTGATGTCTCAACAGACCTTCCCAATGAAATACCGATCATGTGGCTAGGTGTTGGCAATCAGTTATGGGAGGATATTATAGCGGTTTCGTATTATTTGCACCCCCCAGCCAAGCCTCATACTTCAATCTGGTGACCCACGGGTAAGCTTTTTAAGACTGGTACCTTTCATGAGTTGATGAATCAAACAGAGGACATCCATTCTGAAGAGCTCCAGACTCCTGGTCGATTGCCTGATCTTGTATGTACTTCAAGTGAAGAAGTTCCTACTGTTGTTATTCCCGTTGTCAAAAATTTTCCTGATGTGGATAACCTAGCTCTAGTTCAGAATTCAGTTAGTGAGGAAAATACTAATGCTGCAGGAACCACCATGTCTAATGTTACCTCTCCCTGTTTAGCTCGACTCTCTATTTCTACTGACTCCCCTAACCAGGAGAACATTAGTCCAATCGTGCCTTCTCCAGTCACTGTGGAAACGGTGGATGATCCATCTAATCCTCCTTCGGGTACCAAACCAGATGAGAGTAATGGGACCTCTCTCTGGATTATCAAACAAAAATCCCAACTGGGCAAGGGTAAAAGCTTCAAACCCACTTCTTCCTAATATGACTATTTTGACATCGAATGTTCGACGAATAAACAATCCTTCTAAGTTACTAGCCTTAAAGGATTTTGTATATTGTGAAAAAACCCTTTTGATTGGTTTGCTAGAGACCAAAGTTAAATTGGCCAATATGAATAATCTGCAAATTTTGGGACCTCAATGGAGTTGGCTTTCTAACCATACCCAGCATGCATATGGGCGGATAAAAATATGCTAAAATGTTAATGAGGTTAAGGTGGATCTACTCGAGGCTCCTGCCCAAGCCATGCACCTTTGAATTTTGTTGTTGCAAGGTAATCTGGAACTCAACGTTTCTTTTGTGTATGCTAGTAATTTTGATTTTCAGCGACGTGATTTATGGAAAAACTTAAAGCAAGTCAGTGGCACTATTACCAAACCTTGGCTCATATGTGGTGATTTTAACACCACACTCTACTCTTCAGAAGCTCAGGGCAACATTTGTTTGAGAATTCACTCAGAAGATATGTTAGACTGTTTGGAGCAGATTAGGTTGTTGGATCTCAAGTTTTTTGGCCATTTGTTTACGTGGTCGAATAAACAGAAAGGAAGGTGGTTTATTTGAAAGAAGCTTGATGGAGCCCTTGTGAATGATCTTTGGATTCAGAAATTTCCTAGCAGCACAGCTTGGTTCATGGATCCTTTATTTTTAGACCATATGCCTTTCCTAGTCTCCAACTTGTCTCCAACTATTGGGCCCCGAAAAGTTTTCTTTTATTTATTAAGCATGATCTGAATAAATTTTTGAGGTCTTGCAAGCTAACTTGTTTTATTTGGAGTTTAATTTTTATGCCAAGGTTAGAATTAAATTAATGTGGGGTTAAGGTATTAAAATATGGCCTAAAGTAGTAGTAGTTGGATT
>JAOTBA010000007.1:10576399-10587779 GCA_025629845.1 Erythroxylum squamatum | reverse complement strand
GATGTTCCACTAAATAGTCACTTATACTTAATGCGACTATCGCAAATTAGATTCATAATTGATAAACCAAAGAATAAACTGATGATCTCAATCTTCCCTTTAAACCTCATACTTCTGGTTTCTTTATGTCTTAAGGACCTTTACCAGAATTGGTTTGACCAACGTCAGCATGTAGAGAAGATTTGAACTTTTTACCTTTGAACTTAATGGGCTTCATCTTTATCTTCCCTTAAGCTGCTTCGAGGATTGTAGGAGTAACAACTTAAGTTTCTCCACCTCAGCAACACAATGGGATATCAAAGCATTGAAGTCTCAATATCTTCACCTACTGTGAAAATAAACTATTCTTGATAAGTACTCCCTTACTCCCCTTTTCCTCTGCATACTTCATGGAGAATAATACTTTCATCAAGGTATTTTTCTCAACACCAGTTGAGACTGTATACCTCTGGGAGACTTTATCAAGAAACTCTTTCGCTATGTCTGTGTCTGGAAGTCCACTTTGCAGATGGTTAGGTATGGATTTCTTAATGGTCGTCAGATGTAATCTGTTAGACCGATCTTAGGCTTAATAGGCTGCTTTATGAGCTGTCGAGCTCATGAATGTAAGTGGAGATGGCTTACCCGTCTGTATAGCCATTTCAACCCTATCTTCATAACCTTCAAAACATCCTCCATCCAATTCTTCGTCCAATTCCTTATATTGAAACCAGCAAGGGTTTCAATAGTGGCACTGATTTAGTTGACTGAAAAGGTAACTTCAAGATAATATTCTTTAAATCAGCACTAATGTAGGACAACAGCGATACTAAAGCCATTAATAGTATCTTTCCTGAAAATCCGATCACACATATTTTGAAACACCTTTGGGATGAATACATAATATATGCAATTAGACTTCTACACATAAAAGCGATTGGAGTACAAACCATCAACTCTCATGGCACTACGATCTTTGGGTGAATAGATCACTTAAGCAATAGTCTTCCTCCATCTAATGCCTTTATGCACATCTCAAAATTTTATGTAAGGCCAACACCTTTGGGCAGAATAAACAAACATAAAATCGGAGACATCCCCCAACATGCAAGCAAAAAATTCAAAATACTGACTTGAAAGGCCACTTTGGTGACTATATTCTCATCAGCATCCAAAAAGTCCGCAAACACAAGGAATACATCTTTATGCCATCCTCACATTCTTTATGGGCATACCATATGTGACAATGTAACCTCAATAAATGCAAAAATCCGAATGCACAATCTCATTGTCACACACACGTGCTCAAGACATTCTTCATAAACTTCATTCGAGACCTTCGTAAAAGAAAAATCCCAATAGAGTGACTATCGTTCGTTACCGAATACTGAACTGACCTCCTAAGACACGAGAACCTCATGTATCTCCCTTATGGTAAGTTCTCTGCACGAAAATTCACTCAAAAATGACTTCAAAATGTCTCAATTTCTTTTTCCCGATTGATTATCATGCAATCCCGAACACTAAAAATGAGGCCCGAGACACGAGACCCTCATGCATCTCCCTCATACGTAGTTCGAAGCATGAAAATTTAACCAAAATCGGATTCAGAATACCTCAATTCCTTTTTTCTAGAGTTAAACTTTAATTTATTACTAATGTAATAAATCCAGAAAAATAGAAAAATGTTACTTTATAAATTTACCGGACCCGAAAACTGACCCAAAACACCCCGAGGTACCTTTAAGGGAAATCTAGAATTTTTGGAGATTTTTTTTGGTACTGTAGAAATTCGTCAGCCGACAACGTCATTGCTGACATCCGTGCGCGTCATCAGAGGGCGCGCGTGCGCCCCACAAGCGTCTGGAGTATGTTCGCACGCACCTCCACGCGCAGACGTGTGGCCACTGTGCGGCGCGTGCAGTGCACGCGCCGACACTTGTCGCGCATCCAGTGCGCCACGTGTGCGCGACGTGGATTCTATGTGTGTCGGTGTGCAGGCGTGAGCCGCGCGTACGCTGCAAGCGCACCACGTGTCCCTCGCCGCTGGAGCCTTGTGTTGGCTTGTGATTGGCGCGTGCGCCACACACTCCGACCGTACGCGGCTCTCCCGCCTGCTACAGTGACATGCACGCGCCCGACTATCTCTGGCGCCTCTGACATCGGAAGCGATTTTCAGCATCCCAGACGCCTCTTTTTCACTCTGTTCGGCCTGTTTTCAACCTGTTTTTCGTAGCTAACCTTATGTATACCACTTTTACATAATTATATACGTAAAAAAACTAGAAAACGAATCAAAAATGAAGAAAAACCAAATGAGATGAAAAACCGAAAACCTTCGTTTCCAGCAATCCGATCACGTAACCGCTCTGATACCACACGTTAATACATAGTGGGAGCCTTATTACGTATCCCTGATCTACATGAAAGAATAAAAAATGAAGGTAATGCGGAATACCTGGATTTCGGTTCCATCTCTGATTTCGATGCCGATTCCGGGCTCCAAACGTCTCCGAATCTCCTGGGACCTTTAGTGGAAAGTGATCACCGACTCACGGGCTAGGCCTTTCTACAGTTTCCTCAAATCACGAGCTTCCCTAACGGGTCAGGAATCCTTATGCTCGAGAATGATTTATTGAGTAACTGTAGGAGACCTTAACCTTTATATAGCTTCCATATCGGGCTTCCCTATCACAAGGCCAATATAGACCTGGTCCATACTAATCGGGACCCATTTTCTACCCGGACTTTGACTCATTAATTTAGATCATTTATTGGGTCACTTTATTATCTTTATATGGATCAAATGGCACAACTTAACAGATTATTTATTTAAAAACCAAAATTACAATTAATGTTAGTCTAACTTTATGAGACATGGACAAAATTGTCCCTAAGGACAAAAATGTCTTACACTTAGTTGATCAGTAATGAGTTACCAAAGTCTCCTTAATCCAACAATGCAAATTATGAATAAGAGTGTACTTGTTAATTCTCCTCTGTTGATGAATTTTTGGATTTCTTTCCCTCCAGATAACATGAACTGCACAATTGAAATTAAGACTTAAGTAGAGTCTGTCATTTTCACATAAATATATTTTGCTTTGGCCCATTCAAGAATCTTGTTCCAGTTGGATTCAAAGCAATATTGGTTAAGGGTGTGCTGAATGTTAGCCCAAATGGAGGTTGTGAATTCATATTTGAAGTATAAATGGGTTATACTTTCTTCTTTAATAATGCAGAATTCACAAAGAGGTTAATAGAGCCATGAATCCTATCTTTTGTCTTTAGTCTACTTTTAGCTGCTAGCCCAATTATGAATGAGGTTTTGGGCTTCAAGGATGCTTTCCATACTACATTGAGCCATGATATATCTGGGGTAGGAGGTTTAATAACTTTAATGTAGGAGGAATTTGAGAAAACCCTATTGGAACTTGAATTCCAAATATACTTGTCTATGCTAGAAGAATCAAGTTGATAGTTTGGTAGATAGGTCTGGAGCCTTTCAAACCCTCCACCTTGAAATTGCCAGGAGTTGTTTTCAATGATGATATGAACTTCAGCATGTGATGAAATTCTTTTGGACAAGGTAGAAATATCATTTCTAAGGTGAAGATGGCTAGAGGGGGTCTAATTATCAAACCAGAACCAAGTATCATTTCCATTTCCCACATGGATATTGATGAAGGGGTATACCAGATGTCTTTTCCTTAAAATCTTAATGAAGAACCAAGAATGCTTTTTAATGTTAGGATTGCCATCATTGGTGTTTCTTGATAACCACTGTTAAAAGTTTATATATGTGATAACCATTGTTAAAAAGATGATAAAAGCATGATGAGTAAGTGAATAGTCTGTAATGACATACAGTTGAGACTTTAGTACAAGTTTGTGTGATATATAAAGGAGAAGTAATGGGCGACAAAGATAATCAAATGTCTTTAGAGTACTATAATTTAGTGTTGGATTGACTAAACAAAGGAAGAGTGAATAGTTATGGTTGAATGATGATGACATAAGATTGATAAGATAAGTGACAGTTTGAAGTGCCAAAGACTAGTATGTAGATGAAATTGAATGCTTAGTGAAATAAGATAAGAACAATATTTAGCATCAATAATATTTTCATTTAGTCATTCCTGTCTGTTTAGGTGTATGATGTGGAGATTTTTGCTATTAAATCTTAATTTGCACTGTAAAATTACTTAGACTTATCACTTCTCTATTCTCACAAGTATACACAATTTTGATAAGAATGTTAAAGCAGTGCTATTTTTGGAAACATTGTAGCAACACTAGATTTATTTTTGAGATGGTAAAGATGGTAAAGTCATGTGTGTTTAATGATATAATAATAAAAATGATTGAATAAGGAGATAATGATTAAACCTTAAACATCCATAAATAAAACTTATAATGGATTTGAACATTTTAAGAAAGACATGCCAAATGAAAGTTTATGGCCTTTATTATATGAATAAGAATTGCATTAAATTTAAATACTTGATTTAGTTAAGGGAAGATGATGAGTAGTAATTATCTGATGAAGTATTTTGGAAGAGAGATGGCCAAGATGAAAATGTTAGGAGGTTAAATTTGCTCTTTTCTCCTGAGTCAATAACCCATGAGGATTGATTTTTGGAATTGTCTGTTGGGAAATTGGGTCGGGATCTGATCCCGACAGCAGCAGAATAATTGCGAAACTTTTTCGTATTTTGATTTCCCAAAAACCAAGATCATCTTAATTCTATAAAATGATTAACACATAATCATAATAATGCGTGAATCTAAATTCGCACCTTATTCCGAATCTTGATCATAATCTTGTTGTATCCCTCGAACTGTTTTTGAAACTGATTTGTCTCAACAACCGTAGCCGCACAAATGTCCGACCTCTAATGGTGTCCACAAAATGAGTTGAGAGAACTCTGCAACTCTTACAGAGAGGATTAAACAAGAAGTGTTAGCTCCATAGAGCTTAAGCCTATTTATAATAATTTTTGGATGTTTTAGTAATTTAATTGAAATTAAATTCTAATTTCAATTAAACTTAATTAGAATTACAAATAATTCTAATTAAATACCAATTATGCCCATATAAGATTCAATATCTCATATTAATCTTTATTTATTAAATATCTCATATTTAATTATAAAGTTTTTCAAACTTTACAATCAAGTTTAACTTTATTAAATTAACTTTACTCTTTTCAACCCATTATATATGTGAGACCCATTAGGTTCCCAAATACGTTAGAAATGATTATAAATTATAATTATAAATTATAATTATAATTATTTTTAGTTTATCTTTAATTCTCCAATTAAATAATTTATAATCATATATCAAGATTGGCGTCTATCAACGCATCATGACCACCCAAATATTTAAGAATATCAAAGTAGTTTTTACTAACCTTTCTGTGCATGATTTTTTTTCGTATAATTCAATCCTTTCATCATATAATATTTCGATTAGACATAGAGCATGAAATTAATGTCTACTCTGTTTTGAATCTAATCATATTAGTTCTCCGCTATCAGCTATCAATTTAATTAATGGCATTTATAAACTATTTACAAAACGTCATTATGCCTTAGCCAAGGATTTCCTGAATCAATACTAATTGAAAACAACATAACATTATCCCTAATTACTTTAGGGTGATGAATCCTATCTTGATTATACAACTATCTCCATATAATTCATGCTACATCTAATGACTACCGTTTGATTGACCCATGATTAAATAGGTTATAAATAGTATCAAAACATAGCAATCCCTATACAAGATAACTTTGTTGATCTCAAGTCAAAGGATCACTTATACAATCATCACAATAAGAATTCCATAGACATACAAGTAATGTTCCAAATGGATTTCTCATGTCGAGTCTGTTCAGTGAACTTATTCTCTAACAAACACCCACATGTTTGTTTAAGTATCTCTATACTTTAACCTATTAGATCGACTGCTTCGTTCATAAGAAAAAACAAAACATGAGCTAGTCTTTTTATGTTCTATTAATTTCCAATCTTAATAAAAAAAATGACTAGGAACATTTATGAATAATACATAAATGCAATATGAATGTCATAATTATAATCTCATTATAATTTCATTTGTAATGTACAATTATCTAATGGACTTTATCGTATACAAGATAAAGAATACCTTTAAATAATTTGTCACTAAATTACAACCAAAGCGATTAACTGTAGGGCATAAACTAAGATAAACGTGGTTGTTTTCTTTTAAAGTTCTTTTCTTTCTTTATATTTCACCTTCTTGTTGTAGGTGAATGGTTTGGTTTTTGTTGGTGAGAAGGTGAATTTTGTGTAGGAAATGATGAACGATGATGAACAATGAAAACTTGAAAATGGGTAAAGAGGAGAGGAGAGATGAAAATAGGTGATCTGGTCTTTGACTGCATGGGTTTATTTTGTTATTGTTTATTTTTTTCAATTTAGTCCCTAGAGAATTAGAAGTTTACGGAACTGGCCGGAATCATGCGCAGGAGATGATGAACAATGAAAACTTGAAAATGCATAAAGAGGAGAGAGAGATGAAAATGGTTGATCTATTTCCTTATTATGTGGGTTTGTTTTGTTATTGTTTTTTTTGGCAATTTAGTCTCCAGAGATTTAAAAATTTATCTGGTAGTGGCTGATACCAACAACGGATACCAAAAGTATTAATTTCGTACCATTTTCTAGTTGTAATAGTAACTTTTGGTTGGTACCTTATGAAAGTTATATCTCTCTTTCACAGGAAAAAGCTGACTTCCGTTAAGATTGTAAGCTAGCAAGTGATATCAGTAGTTTTTAGTATGAGTTGCTACCAAAATTCAGGGGATAAAATGACAGTTTCGTGTCTTTTTAGAGTGGGTTGCTTTCTTTGGGATTGGTATGAGATTGGTTTATACACAATCTCTACCTATGTACATAAACCATTATTTTCCTGATTTATTATATAACTGATTTATCAAAAAAAAAAAAAGCAATAAGAAAGGTCGAGTCTTTGTTATATTAACCCAAGCTAACAAGCATACCTGTAACTTCCATTCCACGTTGGGACAAGAAAAGGTTGAAATAAATTCAAATGATTAAGGATATCTACCTCGAAGTGTACGCGAAAGAGTCTAATCTCGCTAATTCCCTCCAGTAAAGTAATTTCCAAAATTTTGGTGGTGTAGAGTGAATGATGCCTTACCTTACAAATTTTGGAAAAATACTTAAGGATGCCTAGATGGGCACAAAGAAATGCAACATCAAACTAAAAAAGGAAAGATCTCATTACGAACTTTGTTGTTATATGTTAGTTTACTTGATACTTTAAAGAGTAGTTGTTGACATTCTCTATTTTTATTTTTTAAAATTTAGTAAAATTTGTTTTTGTTTAAGCTTTTATTTTCTATTTTTGTTTCTTATTTCTTTATATTTTAGAATTTATAAAAATAAAATATATTTATTTTTCTTTTTTATTTTTATAACAATTTGATTCATTATAGATTAGATATTTTATTTAAAATTATATATTTAAATATTAAATAATAAATATGATATATTTTAAATTTTAAAATAAAAATTTAAATAATTATTAATTAGTTTATTTATCATTATTGATAGTAGGACTGAATTGATATTAACAAGTAAATAAATTTTAAAAAATCAAAAATCAAATTTTGTAACAAGAAGAAAATTAATGATAAAAGTAAAATGGGTGACAATACAAGAAGATCAAGGGAAAAAGTGAAAAAAAGGATGACATCTATTTGCCAAAACAGGAAGGAGGTTTGGGAATTAATTCAGTCAGAACTACAAACCAAATCCTAATGATTAAGCATATATAGAGAATTCTGATGGATAAGTAAGCTCTTTGGGTGAGATAAATCCATGTTCTTTACATTAAGTAGGAAAATTTTTGGAGTATCAAATCCAACAACAGTATCTCTTGGACCTTATTGTATATTGTCAAGCTGAGGGAGTTAGTCAGGCCAGAAATGAAGCATAAGATTGGGAATCGATCTAGCACTAATTTTTGGAATGATAATTAGAGTAATAGGGGCCCTCTTTGGAATGAGTGATCTCGGTGCTTTAAAGAATTCAATTCCAAATAAGGCTTCCATGGATGATGTCGTTGATAACAACCAATACAACCTATGATTTCGTTGATAGCAACCAATACAACCTCACTAATAGAAAACGATTAGAGATTATAGCTATCTCCCCTTCTTCGTTAACTAATCTTAGTAGTGAAGACTCTATTCATTAGTTGAGACACTCCTCGAGATATTTCACCATCCAATCTTATAGACAACTATTAAGGAACACAGCTCCACGGGTGGATTTGTATAAATCAATATGGTTTCCACAGGCTAGTCCTAGAACTTCCTTTATCCTTTAGCTTAATTACAAACAAAGACTTAACACACTTGATAGACTAAAGGTCTATGAAGCCTAAGTCTATCAATCATCTTTTCTTTCAGTGTAATTTCTCTTATCACATAAAAGAAATTATGAGGCTCCACAACATATTTTATGCACCTGAAGATTAGATAGGGATTAAGTGTTTGATGCCTCAGATAAGCGATACAGGTAGGCTTGACAAATAAACATTGGCCTGACCTAGCCTAACACAACTTGAAGTCAATAGGAACCACGCTTTAGGCTAGGTTTAGACCTTTTTTTTTAATTTTTAGGCTTCAGGTCGGACTAAGGCCCAAGCTACTTGGCCCGACCTAACCTAAAGCTAAAAAATTCTAGGATTTTTTTTCAAAATTTAAATTATAAAAGGAAATAATCGGGTCGAGCAAGGTTTGATCAGGCTTCGAGATGCCAAACCCAATCAAGATAATGCTTCGGTCATTGGGATTTAGACTTATGCTAAAATTCTTAAGTCGAACTTAGGCTTGGGGAGCCAACCTGTTGCCATTCCTAAATATAAGTAAAAGAGATACTCTTATCTTTAGATTAATTTAGAAAATTTGGTATATATAATATATAAAAGGAAAGAAATGAAAGAATCTTTCAACACAAGGTAACATAACAAAAGCACTTGCTTCTTGACCTGAAGAACTTGATAAGAGAACAATTAGTGGTATACAAGGCTTTAACATGCTATAGCAGGCTTAGCCACCAATTGGGGGATTCAATGACTTAATCTAGAAATAATACATTGACGAGTTAGCCTAATAACCGTAGGAGTACACTCAATTATTTTAACAAGATATAACTCTATTGGTTTAGAAATGACTTAGGCCATTCTTGGTTTATACAGTTGTCTAATTTATGCTTTGGTTGATCAAGTTTGCTCTTACTACTAAAAGTGTATGTGGGAACTTAAAGAATCTTGTATTTTTGCTCAATAACCATTTCATTAATACATTTTACTTTTTCAGAAAAATCACAATAAAAATAAATATAACTAAATGAACCCTAAGTTTTTAAATTAAATAGACATTAACCTCCAAAATATATAAACTAATTCCACAATCTCATTATGTTAAGATAATAAGCTTGTCTAATCAAGATTAGAGTTTAATATTGTAAGTTAAAATGTTTATATATAAGGGTAAAAGTAAGATTTCATAATTAAAGTGAAAGGATTACATAAGTTGAGCAACTTTCCTTCTCTTAATGGAAATTTTCTACCAACTTAAGTATAATATAGATAAAATATGAAAATAATTATTATTAACTATTTAAAACTAATGAAAATAAGCTCTTAAATGAATGAATAAAATATGCTTAATGACTATTGATATCTGATTGATATGGTTTCTATGTTTATAGAAATTAGCACAGACAAGTACAGGTTGATCCCACGAAGATTGTAAGTACTAGTAATTATCCTTTTTCTATTATATAACATTTAAATCAGATTGTCGATTTTAATTAAAAATAAACTAATATTTGAACAATACTGAACTTAGAATAAGGAAATTACTAAGAAGAATCAATGTCAAGTAATAGTGTCTAGGAAATGAATCCCCCTAAGAATCCTTAAATATTGACTCTTTATCATGCAGTTATATAATTTAATATTAGACCGTCAAAATTCCTTTCCTATGTTAATATCTTTCTCAAGATTATTGATAGGATTGAATTATCTTATATTTTCTTATGTATTTATATGTGATTTCAATCCTATTTTTAAGATAAAATGCTTAATTGATGTTTAATTTGTGTTTACTGCTAGGTTGGATATGCTGGTATATTTTTGCAACAAAAGAGACATTTTAATTATCTAATCAATTGAGCATTTAAAGGTGGAGACATTTTAATGGTTGGATAAGTTAGCTACAAAAACGGATGAGAAATGCATCACATGCTGCCATAAATCAATAAATCGTGGAGACAAGCACGCAACATATACAGGTGGCATTTCAATTAAAATCATGCAACATAGGAGACGGACGCTACAGCTGAGAGGGTTTTGATTGGAAATTATTTGCCTAATGAGAAAAATCAATAGCCAAGAGACAGCTGGAGTGGAGTGGGTGGCGTGACCCAAGGAACAAATCACGCACATGTGGGTTTAAATAAAGGAGCTAGGAGGCTTCACGCAGCAGAGGTTTTAAGTGGAGCAAAAAGATCAATTAGCTAGAAAAAAAATGAGCAAGAGAAAGGCCAGCATGAAGGGATACGCAACATACAAAGAGAGACTAAGACTAAGGTGAGTGGGCTGGTGTGCAATTAATTGAAAGGAGCCCACTTCATTAAATGACAAACAAACAAAAACCTAGGGGCTCTAATAGGTGTGGACGGAAACATATAAGAGGGAGAGCTTTAAGAGACTAAAGGGGGGAGAAGGAGAAAGAGGGTGTCGGCGTGAAGAAAGCTTTGGAACTTGGAGAGAAATAGTCAAAGATTGCGGCAGCTTAGGAGGGAGGAAGCTTTTTATTCTTGTATTGGGCATTCACAGTGTCGACGGCAGAGGAAGGCAAGTGGACGGCAGCTAAGGGATTAATTCTTTTTATCACAAAGAAAGTTGACGCCAACAGGGAGAACAAAAGGAGGAAATAAATCAATAGCCAGGAGGAGCCATCAACGCATGCACGAGACCCATAGCCAACGTCCCTCCAGCGACCAGCACCAGCGTTCCAGCTAGCTGCCTTTGGTGGATTTATTATTCACAATCAAACCTAGAAGATAGTGGACGACGGTAACAGCAGCACTTTAGGAAAGATTTAATTCCATTTTTAATTTGTTAATTTCAGCTTTATTAGATAGTAACTAGTATTAGGTGTAGCTAAGTTTTAATCTAGTCCGGGTACTTTACGTTTGATGCATGTAATTCGTGAGACTCTCGTGGTTTAAATGTTTTCGTGAATTTCTTATGTTTATTTAATCTCTGCGTTTAATCGATTTATTATTGTTGAGTTTGTTGATTAATGT